>JAQGDG010000108.1:0-386640 GCA_029844215.1 Przewalskia tangutica
TCGACCGCCATACGTGCTCGACTCAAGCTACGTGCCATTACCTGCCTCGTACCTTCGAACTCGCCTGCCACTTTACCATTTAACATTCGTTCCCGGTTTCCAAAACTGGGTTACTATCTCGCGTGGTCATCATTAAGCGTTTACTTTTTGTCACTTTATCGCGAGCCTTGCTCCGGCGACCCAACAAATGGTACCGGGCTGCTTGCGATCCACGAGGCATGCCTACGGCCCTTCGGGATGTGCACCATCCCCCGGGAGAGCCACCAGTTTAAGATTGCATTCGCGTGAGAGAAGCTCTGGCCTCTTTATACGCTATTGAACATATGATAGAAAGGCCGGACGTCTTGCCTCCTAAGTCGAATGACAATTGCTAACATATGAGCAGCACGGCTATTCTTCACATGAACTCAAAAGGCCCCAAGTAACTTTCGGGCTAAGTTCTTTCTGTTCCAAACTAAATCACACCTTCAGGGGTGGTACTCAAGAAGACCGGCCAGTGACACAGACTCACAAGCGTCGTCATGATTATCCACTGCGATTCCTGCGAGCTGCTAGAACTTCTTCACAGACAAGCTTCTCATAACCGCGATGCTGGAACAAGCACCAGACCAAGCCCATGCGAACGCCAACATCGAGACCAATCGACTAAGAACGCTTACACGCTCATGCCTTACAAGGTTTCATAAGGCGACATCCAGAACGAAATGGTAGCTAAGCGGCTCCTCTACAGAGACAACAATCCTCAACTACCACGAAATCCAGCTGGCAGGCGAATGCGGTCTGAGACTACTGAGTCAGCAACCTGCTGGTAAAACTTCGAAACAAAACAGCGTAACACAGGCTCCATATGCGCCATAAGGTGAAGGTAGGCACCCGTCTGCGACCTTACAACCTTTACGATAAATCAACCTCTGAGTGAGCGGTCTGACCAGAAGAACACGAGGCTGCCCCATCGGCGACCATGGGTCGAACGCGATCCACGGACTCGTCTGTTGGTTAACTAAACTTGGCCTAACACCCACAACCCTAACACCGGGACCACCTGACCTGACCGCGCCATGAAACTACGCGGGTTGACCCGCAACGGAGCCTCAACCCGACCAAAGAACGCGCACAATACTAGCTCCCGATTCCGGAACAATCTTACTAATCACGTTTGAAAACCTAGCGGTCTTCTTAGCTCAACTACCTCTTTCATTCCACACACTAGGGACCTATCCGAACATAGCTCACGTGTCGCTGCACCGATGGATCAACATAACCATCGTCTTACTCTAGATGACCTTACCTCTAGGTCTCTACGTAACAAAACTCTAAGGTTCACACCTTCTCTATCCCCAAATCTTACTTGGTTAACTAACCAAGATTTCTAATCACCACTAACACAATCGCTATCAGAACATAGAACTTAAGGTATACTCACCTTATCACATAAACAAAACTCTGAGGGTTAAAGATATATCTATATCTCTGCTTGCTCCTTAGTCGTTCTAATCAAACACCCTCGTAGGGCATATGAGGAGATGACAAACTACCCACCGATCCTGAAGGCTAAGTCCTCCTGCAAGGACACTCTTCGACACCGGACACGACGGTCATAGTACAACAAGTACCTAACCTAAAAGCGACATTCCCGGGATGACGTCATACAATGAATCGGAAGCCCAGAGTTCGGCTAAATCCTGCATACCCGAGCGTCCGAAATCGTGGAAGACCACTCTTAGCCGGTAGATGTCATAACCTAATCTGGCGGTGGCGACTTGCCTCGAAAGTTACCAAAGGACCTTCTTTGCTCGGCCTTCTTCTGCGTCGCCGTTATCCGTCGATCTACGTTCGCCGACTGCTGCGCGTAAGCCGTACGCCATGCCCAGCCTAGGCGAAGAATTACTCGCACAACCTCTCTTAGGTAGTCGTCAAGACTCGCGATACATCGGTATACTCTGGTAGCCAAATCCATAGCTAGTAATAGGGTCGCTCTTTGCAATCAATATTCTCTGTTTCGGCGTGGGCGAAGGTTCAAATATCATGGCGCGATGGAGCCGCCGTCGCCGTGCTTAAACTCTGCCGGGGCTAGTGACGTCGCGAAATCCCGAATGAAGCACTACCTAGGTAATGATTGGGCCTGTGCCCTCGCACCCTACGAACTACCTACTCGCGGCTCCTGGTGCCTTGCCTCACGAGCGGGTTGCCTACGCGGAGGCATAACGATAAAGGAAAGAATTTAGTCGGAGGGTCCAACTTTCAACACGGCTCTAAGGCACGATCTCGAGTGAGAAGAATAGAAACCAATCCTAAATATCCTATAGCCTCACCATTATTGGTGTGGTGCACAACACAATCGATAATCAAGACTTCTTGAATCGATACATGAGACACTTTCCGAGGATTAATCGCTCGATACCACTTTTGTCACGACCCGAACCGGGCGTGTGGTCGTGCCTTACCCGGCACCCTAGTGATACAACATCGAGTAATCAGCGAACATAAAACAATAACATGAAACCAATGCAATAAGGCGGTGAAATAAGACAAAGCAACCTAAAAGCGGTTACCCATAATATATAACAATTTGAGCGATTCGTCCCTTTCTGCAACTCTGCCACAACAAAGATTACTACAGACCCACAGAATGATACGACAACGATGGCGGGGCGGGGCCGCCAAACCCTGAATGTAAACACCTACTACGACGGGGACTATACCATGGATAAGCCTCGGAGAAACGGAGCTTCCCAGCCGAACTGACCACGAGCTAGGATCAACGGCCCGGTGTACCTCAACTGCGGTGACGTGAGCGGCTTGAAGAGGTCGCATAAAAGTACCAAGTATGTGGCGAAAATCACTGTAAATGAAATCATAATAGCCTATAAAGCGGGAGACATGTATGATAACCAAACTTCGCTTCCCGATAAATAGCGATCATGTCAAGTCGGACTCGCGCCAAAGTCATCACTCAAATATAACTATGGGTCTCACCCATAACATCAATCATGCGTGGAATACCTTCCTCACCGCCGGCTTTATGATATAAAAGCACCAAGGAATACATGAACACGAGTCCCACGTGTCCTAATAAAAAGCGACAGGGGTAAATGCGAAGGCATAGCCGACTACTAACACCACGGTACCAACAAGGTCGTAAAGCGTGTCATGATATCTGTCTGAACCGTCACATGATCAAGTGTCACTTTCGCCGCGGATGCTCAAATGTGCGCGTCTAGCCTGGAACTCTCCGCGACTCCGCGTAGGCCAACCTCATAGGCGCGCGTAGGTATTCCGCGTCGGTACTTCTCCCGGCGTCACCCGACTCGCGATCCGCGTAGCCTAAAGACCGCGTGACCACGAGGGCGCCAAACTAACTGGAACTCCGTAGTTCCGCATGGATCCACGGACGCGTGAGGTATTCTCGAATCATGGTCCCGCACCGCTGAGTCTACCCCGTGGAGGGCGACAACCTCGGAAACAAGTCAAGGTGGGTGGTACAATACCAACATAACGGTGATAGTCAAACAACTTTACGCGCGTTCGAGGAAAACCCCTTTACACTAACATCACAAGATACTAACACACGTAGCATCCTAGCATGTTTACTTATCAATCAACAAGAAAGTATTTCAAGGCTATCACAAACTGTCACACCCCGAAAATCGGGCGTGGTAGTGCCTTACCGGGCACCCTAGTGATACATACATCGGAGAAAATCGTGAACATAAAACATGAGTCATTAAACAAGAGATATAATAAATAAGCAGGCCAACCAAAACAGTTGCCTTCAGTATATACATAAAACCTGAATAGTTTAATCCTTTTACAACCACACTTACGATTACTCTGGACCTAAGATATCTGACAACTATGACGGGACGGGCCGCCATACCACAGAATGTACAAGAACCTACAACTCGGAAACATACCAAAGATAAGCCTCGAAGAAGGCAGAGCTTTCAGGCACGCTGAAATGAGATCCTAGGCGGGGATCACGGCCGATGTACCTCTGACTGCGGCATACGCAGCCCGAAGGAGGTCGATCTGGCAATTACAGTATGTGAAGCGTCAAATCGTAAATGAAATCATAATAGCCTAAAAAGCGGGAGACATGTATGATAACCAAAATCTGATGCAACATAAAAGCGGTCAGTCGGGGACTCACGCCAAAGTCTCACTCAAATATAACTATGGGTCTCACGCCCGCAGCATCCATCATGTTCGCGTCGTGGCGCGTGCCCCGGAATCTTGCATCGGTGTAGACATGTCCATGATGCAACAATAATAACAAGGCGCGTGGCCGTACCGGAATCTGCGCCGGTGTAGACATGCCCGTATAACCTCGATAACAATATCTTTGGGTGGTCAACCGCGCGTGGCCACGTGCCCGAATCTGCGTCGGTGTGAACCGTCCATGTTGCGGTAATAACCATATATCGGGTAATCAGCGACGCGTGGCCGCGTACCGGAATCTTGCGTCGGTGTGAACGCGTCCATGTGACATCAACAACAAGGCGATAATCAAAATGGAAACATACGTGGAATTCTCCATCACCGCCCGCGTCGAGTAAGTTCTCGACAAGTCAAGGCCTATCGAGAGGCGGTAACCGCGAAATACCACACTTGCACAACAAAGGCTATCATCACGCATAGGCAAGTTTCACAACAACAAGCATGGCGAGTTTCACAACAACAAGCATAGGCAAGTTTCACAACAACAAGCATAGGCAAGTTTCACAACAACAAGCGTAAGCGAGTTTCACACAACTCAAAGTACTTTCATTTTATGCCAAAGTCAGGGTTTTAACCCCAAGTACTACATCGTTAAGTTCTTTTAAAGAGATCCATTACCTTTATAAAAGTCACGATACGTAGTATTAGAATGACCAACCCACATTCCTTTTCAAAATCAAGTAACAACATTCTTTTCCTAAGTTCCGGTTGCCTAGTTTGATTACTCAAACTTCTCATTTTCAAATGGTTTCATAGTTCCCAAACTTAATCACTTGATTCCTTTTTAGAACAATTGAGTAATATATGTCTCACGTGAGTAGGTTATTCTTGTTTACAACATTCTTATTCAATGACCATGATCTAGAAAATGTAATATCATTTTGTCTCGTCTTAGTTTCTATGCGGATGGAGGTTTCTACGGTTTTTAATACGATACATCATTATTCAATACATTTTCCTTTATTAGCTTATTGCGGTGGTGCAGCCGATACACGTTACGATATCGAAATCGGTGAAACATTATCCCTTTAAATAAAACCAAGTACTCATTACTCACGAATGAGGTTTCACACAAACATCCACTTTAAAACAAATAAGTTAAGTCTCTTATATTATAAGATCAAGTCTCTTAACTTCTAACATCGATAAACCATTTTCTTTACCTCTCTTAAGACATTATACCTAACTCCCATAAAGCTAGTATAACTCTTTTTAAAACCTTTAAAACTAAGTGTTACTCTCATTCAAAAGCGATTTATAAATCTTTTGAAATACATCAAGTTACGTATTATAACGCCCGAAGCGATTATAAATCAAATCGATTATCTTTTAAAAGCCCTGACCCGTTTCTTACCTACATAAAGTGTTATAACCAACTTCGTAAAGCCGTTATAACCGCTTTATGTTTTACAACAATCAAATACAATTAACACGTATGCGTCTACGTACTACATAGTTCACACATATCATGCTAGAAGAGATAGGAAGAGGTTCACATACCTCGCGACGATTATCGACAATAAGCAAAAGCTCAGTACTACAACGCACTGGCCGCTTTCCACTCCTCGGTAGAATACGCTACTCTTAGTACTTTCACCTATAAAGGCCACAAGCGTCTATTAAATCTTAAACACAAGTTCCCATCTTCCTACAGAAAATTCGCGGCCTCCCCACATGGCGTAAATCTCCTCTCTACCGAGGCTACCAAGCGACGAGGGGTTTATACGTCTAACAGGGCGTGTACAATTCTACTCGATAATACTACACAAGTCTCTGCAATCTGATCACTATGTAATTCTGATTCGATTCGATTCTTTATTCTTGAGCTTAAGTCAAAAGACATTGCCACAATACTACGTTGATTACATATATAGTATACTTCAACTATATATTCTAACATGTAATTTCCAATTATAATAGAAGAACGATAGTGTTTACCTCGATAAGCCCAAAATTATCCAAGTATAAAGTCGATCTGAGCAACGCTTAGCTCCTACTCGGCGCTCAACAACCTTAGAAGTTCTAACAACTCTACTTACAACTTCAACAACGGGTGAAGATTTCCTTAGGGTTTCGTTTTTGTGGCTAAAGGAAGTATAATCGTATTTTACAGGCTTTTGTATAAGTGTAACCTTGGGAATACTACAAGGTATTTGGGCCAGTATTTGGACATTATAACAATACTAGGAGAGTATTTCTATACCACAACAAGGGTATTATCTGAAAACAACTAGGCTGGGGTACCCACGGCGAGCACCAAAAGGGAGGGGTGGCCTCTGGCCAAAGCTCCACAAAGGGGGAGGAGGGCTTTTGGGCGAATCCTGAGCAAGAGGAGAGGGAGGGTTTTCAAGACTTGGAAGTTTTGGAATGGATGAAGTCTTCACACTTAGGGGTATTTATAGCAAAACCAAAGGCCAACGAGGCGAGATCCTTCAAGTGTATAGCAAGTGTAAGGACAAGATTAAGCCAAGTGCACCTAAACCCTACTCCACAAAACACTCCTAAAACAAGCCACAAGCGAGGCACAAATCAAAGGGGCGATCGGCCAAGGCCAACCAACCTTGGCCGCCCCTCAAACCGTCGATGAGAGTGACAAGTGTCACCTCGTTAGTCCAAAAATGTTTCGTCTCTCGGAAAAATCCATGAAAAATATAAATGACATAGCGGAATTTTTCCAACGTAAACTAATGAAGCGTTTAGTCGAAAAAGCGACTCAAATCGGCACTTGTGCCCCAAAATGGTCGGCGAGCCTAATGAAGTTCGAAAATTTCTCGTCGTCCCACGTCATACTCGGAAATCACGGTATAACATTCTCCTCCTTAGAAACATTTGTCGAATGTTCCTTCTAAGTCTCAAAACAAACGTGCGCCAGTATAGTCTTCACTACTATACTTACGAGAATCAAACATGCCATACCTGGCCACAAAATAACATGCGCGCAAAACCCAAATCCACGCCAACGAGGAACCACTTCAGTTAGCACAAAAGTCCCGCGAGGTCTAAAATATACTCCGCACCTACGTTTCACAAAAAAGCGATCACGCGTTCACTTCTCCTACATCTGCGTCGTACCGCTTCCGAACACTCGAGCTCTTTCTAGTATCCGTACCACGCTTCCGTCAGCGTTTACGTTTCCAACCCTTGGAGTTACTACCTCGAACTTGGTCATCTTACTACCTCGATTTCCTCTAAGGCCATTCTCGGCCTTCGAACCGATTACGGTCGAACATATCTATGAACTCATCGATGGTCATCTAAACTTGGGCTAGCACCCTCGTGACCACACTGGCGGGACCACCCGAGTGACCCTTCGCCGAAGCGGGGCGGGTTGGCCCATAACATGGCTGACCCGACCAGCTGTAGCGCCCGACTCCGCTCGCCGACACGGAACACATCGTGGAGCTACCACTTCCGTCTCACACTAACAGATTTTTAAATCACACTATAGCACAAAGCTATCAGAACATAACACTTAACACATCATTAACATCAATACATACAAGTATCTACGAGGTTGAGGATATACACGAAACTAGGCGGTTTAAGGCCGCTAAAGCTGGAACTTCCACCGCGACCTCTGCCGTGGCATGGCTCACAGTAGTCATGCTATCCTACCAGCGCTACCACAGTCGGACGGTCTCTCGTCATATGGCCTGTTGGCCAAGAATAACAAGCTCCCTTGGTACTACGACACTCCCGAAATGCGGTCTACCATCGACCACGCGAGGTAGGGGTGATTGCATCAGCAACACTACTCACGAACATCGAAACACAGGAGCCACGACCTGCTCTGAATATCTCGAGGTCGAAAGTGCGGAGGACCACTCTGCAATGGCGGAGGTACATAACTAGTCTGCTTGGCGGTCCGCCTCGAAAATCGCCAAAATATCCGGCCGTCTTGGCCTAACCTGTGGCGGTCTGCGTCGATCTCTGCGCTCGCCGCACCCAGTGCATGAGCACGAATCACGGGCAATGTCGTGCGGTGAAGAAAACACGCCAAGACTCGGCCATATAATCATCTAGCGGTGGCGTGGCGATGCACCACATCCTCATGCTCTGCAACAAAGCGCGAGGGCATGCTCGAGCAAAGAATCGAACTTCGACATTGTACTCACGGCGGTCGCCCTGCATCTCGATAACAAAAATTTGTCGGCCGGGCCTCGCATCTGCGGAGGCAAGAAGTGCGTGAAAAAGCCCGAAAACTCATCCATCTGCTGGAGTGCATGCTCTCCCGGGAAAGCTCGCGAATCAAACGATCGGCTGCGGTATCACGCGGCCGATCTGACCGAAGGTCCGGACTCGGTCTCTGAAGCCTTGATCACCGCGTGATCCTTTATGGCCAGCGGATGAACTCCTGCGGATCATCCTCGAGCCTCGACCCGTAAAACTCTGGCGGGCTCTGACTCGGAAAGTCCGTAGCCTCAACTATCTGCTCTCGGGTGCACCACGGTCTTCGGGCAGGCTGCGCGTCGGCTGTCGCCATATCAGCCTGACCACGGCGATAAGCGGGCCATCTCCTTGTGACCCGTCTCCCTGCTCGGTGTGGGGATGGAGGCTCAGTCTTGTAGTCTCATCGACCACGGTGCGACTCTAAACCTCTTTGGTCTTTGGCGTGTCGCGAAACTTCGCCGTCGGGCTTGTCTCAGTCTTGGCCAGGGCTGCGCCTCGTACTCCTCTGTATCCCACTAGCGACTCCTCGGCTGCCTTGCCCTTCTGGCCTTTGGTGCACTGCGGAGGCATAAGCGGTAAAATGAAACACGTCGGAGGGTCCGACTTACAACTCGGCTCTAAGGCACGATCTTAGAATGAGAAGAATAGAAACAATCCTACGTGTCCTATAGCCTCACGATTATAGATGTGGTGCCTGACACGCGATAATCAAGACTCTACTGAACGGTGCATAGACACTTTCAGAGGACTAAGCGCTCACGATACCACTATGTCACGCCCCGAAAATCGGGCGTGGTGGTGCCTTACCGGGCACCACTAGTGATACATCGTCGGAGAAAATCAGCGGAACATAAAACATGAGTCATTAAACAAGAGATATAATAAATAAGCAGGCCAACCAAAGCAGTTGCCTTGGTATATACATAAAACTGAATAGTTTAATCCTTTTACAACCACAGCCCATGCGATTACTCTGGACCTAAGATATACAACAACTATGGCCAGGACGGGGCCATACCACGAATGTACAAGAACCTGACTCGAGGAAAGCATGCAAAGATAAGCCTCAGAAGGAGCAGACTTCAGGCCATTGAAATGAGATCTAAGGCGGGGATCCACGGCCGATGTACCTACTGCGGCGTAAGCGCGGCCCCGAAGGAGTCGATCTGGGTACCAAGTATGTGAAAGCGTCAAATCGTAAATGAAATCATAATAGCCTAAAGCGGGAGACATGTATGATAACCAAAATACGATGCAGACATAAGCGATCAAGTCGGGGACTCACGCCTCAAAGTCTCCACTCGAATATAACTATGGGTCTCGCGCCCGGCATCCATCATGTTCGCGTCGTGGCGCGTGCCGGAATCTGCGTCGGTGTAGACATGTCCATGATGCGACAATAATAACAAGGCGTGGCCACGTACCGGAATCTGCGCCGGTGTAGACATGCCCGTGTAACCTCAATATGATATCTTTGGGTGGTCAACCTGCGCGTAGCCACGTGCCCGAATCTGCGTGGTGTAGACCGTCCATGTTGCGTAATAACCATATATCGGGTAATCAACGGCGTGGCCGCGTGCCGAGGAATCTTGCGTCGGTGTAGACACGTCCATGTGACATCAACAATGAGCGATAATCAAAATGGAAACATACGTGGAATTCTCCGTCACTGCGGCGTCGAGTAAGTTCTCGACAAGTCAACCGGCCTCTATCGAGAGCGCGGTAACACGAAATACCACACGCACAAAGGCTATCATCACGGCATAGGCAAGTTTCACAACAACAAGCATAGGCAAGTTTCACAACAACAAGCATAGGCGAGTTTCACAACAAGCATAGGCAAGTTTCATAACAACAAGCATAGCAAGTTTCACCTGACTCAAAGTACTTTCATTTTATGCCAAAGTCAGGGTTTTAACCCCAAGTACTACATCGTTAAGTTCTTTTAAAGAGATCCATTACTTTTATAAAAGTCACGATACCAGTAGTATTAGAATGACCAACCCACATTCCTTTTCAAAATCAAGTAACAACATTCTTTTCCTAAGTTCCGGTTTGCCTAGTTTGATTACTCGAAGCTCATTTTCAAATGGTTTCATAGTTCCCAAACTTAATCACTTGATTCCTTTTTAGAACAATTGAGTAATATATGTCTCGCGTGAGTAGGTTATTCTTGTTTACAACATTCTTATTACAATGACCATGATCTAGAAAATGTAATATCATTTTGTCGTCTTAGTTTCTATGCGGATGGAGGTTTCTCTTTGGTTTTAATACGATACATCATTATTCAATACATTTTCCTTTATTAGCATTTGCGGTGGTGCAGCCGATACGTTCGATTTCGAAATCGGTAAAACATTATCCCTTTAAATAAAACCAAGTACTCATTACTCACGAATGAGGTTTCACAAACATCCACTTTAAAACAAATAAGTTAAGTCTCTTATCTTATAAGATCAAGTCTCTTAACTTCTAACATCGATAAACCATTTTCTTTACCTCTCTTAAGACATTATACCTAACTCCCATAAAGCTAGTATAACTCTTTTTAAAACCTTTAAAACTAAGTGTTACTCTCCTTCAAAAGCGATTTATAAATCTTTTGAAATACATCAAGTTCTGTATTATAACGCATGACGCTTATAAATCAAATCGATTATCTTTTAAAAGCCACAACCCGTTTCTTACCTACATAAAGTCATTATAACCAACTTCCCATAAAGCGTTATAACCGCTTTATGTTTCTGACAATCAAATACAATTAACACGTATGCGTCTGCGTACTACATAGTTCACACATATCATGCTAGAAGAGATAGGAAGAGGTTCACATACCTCGCGGCGATTATCGACAATAAGCAAAAAGCTCAATCTTACAACGCACTGGCCCTTTCCACTCGCCGAGTAGAATACGCTACTCTTAGTACTTTCACCTATAAAGGCCAAACGTCTATTAAATCTTAAACACAGTTCCCATCTTCCTGAGAAAATTGGCGGCACCTCCCACAGCGTAAATCTCCTCTATCGGTAGCTACCAAGCCAACCGGGGGTTTATACGTCTAACGGGCGTGTACAATTCTACTCGATAATACTACACAAGTCTCTGCAATACGATCTATGTAATTCTGATTCGATTCGATTCTTTATTCTTGAGCTTAAGTCAAAAGACATTGCCACAATACTACGTTCAGTTCTATATATAGTATACTTCAACTATATATTCTAACATGTAATTTCCAATTATAATAGAAGGACAGTAGTGTTTACCTCGATAAGCCCAAAATTATCCAAGTATAATGTCGATCCTGAGCAACGCTTAGCTCCTACTCGGCGCTCAAACAACCCTTAGAAGTTCTAACCAACTTCTACTTACAACTTCAACAACGGGTGAAGATTTCCTTAGGGTTTCTTTTTTGTGGCTAATGGTAGTATAATCGTATTTTATGGGCTTTTGTATACGTGTAACCTTGGGAATACTACAAGGTATTTGGGCCAAGGTATTTGGACATTATAACAATACTAGGAGAGTATTTCTATACCACAACAAGGGGGTATTATACGAAAACAACTAGGCTAGGGGGTACCCATGAGCACCATGAGGGGAGGGTGGCCTCTCGGCCAAAGCTCACAAAGGGGAGGAGGGCTTTTGGGCGAATCACAAGCAAGAGGGAGAGGAGGGTTTTCAAGACTTGGAAGTTTTTGGAATGGATGAAGTCTTCACACTTGAAAGTATTTATAGCAAAACCAAAGGCCAACCAAGGGCGAGATCCTTCAAGTGTATAGCAAGTGTAAGGACAAGATTAAGCCAAGTGCACCCTAAACCCTACTCCACAAAACACTCCACAAAACAAGCCACAAAGCAAGGCACAAATCAAGGGGCCAATCGGCCAAGGCCAACCAACCTTGACCGCCCCCTCCAAACCGTCCAATGAGAGTGACAAGTGTCACCCTCCGTTGGTCCAAAAATGTTTCGTCTCTCGGAAAAATCCGCAAAAAATATAAATGACATAGCCGGAATTTTTCCAACGTAGTAATGGAAAGCGTTTAGTCGAAAACGACTCAAATCGGCA
The DNA here is from genome assembly GCA_029844215.1 of Przewalskia tangutica. Lineage (NCBI taxonomy): Eukaryota > Viridiplantae > Streptophyta > Magnoliopsida > Solanales > Solanaceae > Przewalskia > Przewalskia tangutica. The sequence continues at coordinate 12,462 of JAQGDG010000108.1, forward strand.
CTTGTGCCCAAATGAATTCGCCAAGCCTAATGAAGTTCGAAAATTTCTACGTCGTCCCACGTACATACTCTGGAAATACGGGGTATAACACAAACCCAACACAATCAAGTTATACACACAAGGCACTTTTTACTATATGTCAACAAGTTCGGGTTTTTATCCCCAAAGTACTTCATACGTTAACTCTTTTAAAAGATACGTTACTTTCACAAAAACCACACAATACCCGTAGTATATGAAAAATAGAGTGATTATCTTTTGAAGTAAATCAAAACACTTACCTTTGTAAAATCAAGTAACAACATTATTTTCCAAACGTCCAAGTTTGCCTAATTTCAAATGTTCACGTTTCTTATTTTAGAAAGGTTTCGTGGTTCATAGCCTTATTCATTTAAGAATATAATTCTCTTTTAAACAATCTGAGAAACATAAGCCTTTTATGTGAGTAGGATATTCTTGTTTATAACAATCTTATTACAGCAGCCATGATCTAGGAAATATCATTTTGTCTCATCTTAGCTTCTATGCAGATGGAAGTTTCTACTGGTTTTAATAATACTTAATTAATCAAAACATTTCCCTTTATTAACGCTGCAGTGGTTTTGTCGATACACATTTCTGATTTCCAAATCAAGAAACATTATCCCTTTTGAAAACCAAGTACTCATTACTCACGAATGAGGTTTCACACAAAATTCATATAATTCATTTAAGTTAAGTCTCTTATCTTACAAGATCAAGTCTCTTGACTTCTAAAATAATGAAGCGTTCGTTTTATCTCTCTTAAGCCGTTATACCTAACTTCCCATAAAGCTAGTATAACTCTTAAGATTTTAAAACCAAGCATTATTCTTCTTTTTAAAAACAGTTCTTAATTCTCTTGAACTACTTCAAGATTATTATTATTCGGGCTTAAGTCAAAAGACATTGCCGTACAACTACGTTCAATTAACACATGTACGTCTACCGTACTACATAGTTCACACATATCATGCTAGAAGAGATAGGAAGAGGTTCACATACCTCGCGACGATTATCGACAATAAGCAAAAAGCTCCAAGTACTACAACCTTGCTAGCCCTTTCCACTCCTCGAGTAGAATACGCTACTCTTAGTACTTTCACCTATAAAGGCCACAAACGTCTATTAAATCTTAAACACAAGTTCCCATCTTCCTACAGAAAATTAGCGGCACCTCCCCATACAGCGTAAATCTCCTCTCACCGAGGCTACAAGCCAACCAGGGGGTTTATACGTCTAACCTGGGCGTGTACAATTCTACTCGAATACTACACAAGTCTAACTCTGATCTATGTAATTACGATTCGATTCGATTCTTTATTCTTGGGCTTAAGTCAAAAGACATTGCCACAATACTACGTTCGATTCATATATAGTATACTTCAACTATATATTCTAACATGTAATTTCCAATTATAATAGAAGAATGATAGTGTTTACCTCGATAAGCCCAAAATTATCCAAGTATAAAGTCGATCTGAGCAACGCTTAGCTCCTACTCCGAGCGCTCCAAACAACCCTTAGAAGTTCTAACCAACTTCTACTTACAACTTCAACAACGGGTGAAGATTTCCTTAGGGTTTCGTTTTTGTGGCTAAAGAAAGTATAATCGTATTTTCTGGGCTTTTGTATAAGTGTAACCTTGGGAATACTACAAGGTATTTGGGCCAAGGTATTTGGACATTATAACAATACTAGGAGAGTATTTCTATACCACAACAAGGGTATTATCTGAAAACAACTAGGCTGGGGGTACCCACGGCGAGCACCACAAAGGGGAGGGTGGCCTCTCGGCCAAAGCTCCACAAAGGGGAGGAGGGCTTTTGGATGAATCACAAGCAAGAGGGAGAGGAGGGTTTTCAAGACTTGGAAGTTTTTGGAATGGATGAAGTCTTCACACTTAGGGGGGTATTTATAGCAAAACCAAAGGCCAACCAAGGGCCAAGATCCTTCCAAGTGTATAGCAAGTGTAAGGACAAGATTAAGCCAAGTGCACCCTAAACCCTACTCCACAAAACACTCCACAAAACAAGCCACAAAGCAAGGCACAAATCAAGGGGCCAATCGGCGAGGCCAACCAACCTTGGACCGCCCTCCAAACCGTCAATGAGAGTGACAAGTGTCACCTCCCGTTAGTCCAAAAATGTTTCGTCTCGGAAAAATCCGCAAAAATATAAATGACATAGCCGGAATTTTTCCAACGTAAATAATGGAAACGTTTCGTCGAAAAACGACTCAAATCGGCACTTGTGCCCAAAATGAATTCGGCCAAGCCTAATGAAGTTCGAAAATTTCTACGTACGTCCCCCACGTACATACTCTGGAAATACGGGGTATAACACAAACCCAACACAATCAAGTTATACACACAAGGCACTTTTTACTATATGTCAACAAGTTCGGGTTTTTATCCCCAAAGTACTTCATACGTTAACTCTTTTAAAAGATACGTTACTTTCACAAAAACCACACAATACCCGTAGTATATGAAAAATAGAGTGATTATCTTTTGAAGTAAATCAAAACACTTACCTTTGTAAAATCAAGTAACAACATTATTTTCCAAACGTCCAAGTTTGCCTAATTTCAAATGTTCACGTTTCTTATTTTAGAAAGGTTTAGTTCATAGCCTTATTCATTTAAGAATATAATTCTCTTTTAAACAATCGAGAAACATAAGCCTTTTATGAGTAGGATATTCTTGTTTATAACAATCTTATTACTGACCATGATCTAGGAAATATCATTTTGTCTCATCTTAGCTTCATGCGGATGGAAGTTTCTCTTGGTTTTAATAATACTTAATTAATCAAAACATTTCCCTTTATTAACGCTGCAGTGGTTTTGTCGATACACATTTCTGATTTCCGAAATCAGTAAAACATTATCCCTTTTGAAAACCAAGTACTCATTACTCACGAATGAGGTTTCACACAAAATTCATATAATTCATTTAAGTTAAGTCTCTTATCTTACAAGATCAAGTCTCTTGACTTCTAAAATAATGAAGCGTTCGTTTTATCTCTCTTAAGCCGTTATACCTAACTTCCCATAAAGCTAGTATAACTCTTAAGATTTTAAAACCAAGCATTATTCTTCTTTTTAAAAACAGTTCTTAATTCTCTTGAACTACTTCAAGATTATTATTATTCGGGCTTAAGTCAAAAGACATTGCCGTACAACTACGTTCAATTAATACACGTACGTCTACCGTACTACATAGTTATACACATATCATGCTAGAAGAGATAGGAAGAGGTTCACATACCTCGCGACGATTATCGACTATTAGCAAATCGCTCCACGGCTATAACCCGGCTAGCCTGGTCCACCTTCTCAAGTAGCACATGCTACTCGCAGAACATTCAACCTATACAGGTTATATGAGTCTATCAAAGTCTAGACTACTCGGTAGAATAAATCTAGATGCAAGATCCTACGGGAAATTGGGCAGCCCTTCCCTACCCAATAACTACAAGTCTGCGTAATACAGTCCTACGTAATTACAGTTCAGTTCTTAACTTTAAATTCAGGCTTAAGTCCAAGGACATTGCCACAACATTAAGTTCAGTACTATATATAGTATACTTCAACTATATATTCTAACATCATGTAATTTCCAATTACAATAGAGGGACAAGATAATTACCTCGATAAGCCCATAATTATCCAAGTTAAAATGTCGATCCCGGCAACGTTTGGCTCCAACTCAGCGCTCCAACCCGCTCTAAACCACCCTTAGAAGTTCTAACCAACTTCTACACAATACTCAACGGACTATGGAGATTTTCCTAGGGTTTGGTTTTGTGGACCGACGGGAAGTATAATAGTATTTCTGGGCTTTTCGTATAGGTATAACCTTAGAATACTACAAGGTATACGGCTAAGGTAATTTGGGCATTATAACAATACTTTTGAGAGTATTTCTACCACGAGGGGGGGTATATATACGAGTCAACACCACAAGGGGGGGTGTATACCCTCGGCCTACCCCACTGGGGGTACTCTCGGAGGGAAGCTCTCGGCCAAGAGGCCTTCTCAAAGGGGAGGGACGAGAACTACACTACAAAGGGGAGGATTTAACACTTAGGAAATTTTAGGAATGAATGAAGAAGTCTTCCAAAGGGGGTATTTATAGGTCTAGCAAGGCCAACCAATGGCCAAGATCTTGCAAGTGCAAGGCAAGTGTAGGGCCAAGATCTTGCCAAGTGCACCTTATCCATCTACCACCAAAATATCCTACCAACCCTTGACCAAACAATGGCCATTCGGCCAACTCCTTTACGCCAGGTGTTCCAATGAGAGGTGACAAGTGTCGCCTCTTGTTGGTCCAAAATGTTTCGTCTCTCGGAAAAATCCATAAAAATTAAAAATGACATAGCCGGAAATTCCCTACGAAGTGTGGAAAGCGTTTAGAAAAACGACTCTAATCGGGGTTGTGAACAAAAGAATTCAAGCCTAAATCACAAGTTCAAATTTTCTCGTGCGTTCTTACGTACATACTCGGAAATACGGTATAACATTTATACGATCTGATCTAGGCGTTGATAGGCGTATTTGGTATTATAAATTGATTCTCTGCGCGACATACTCGACTTGGCGGTGGATTTCGAGAAGGTATGTGATTCTTCCTATACTTTTAAGCATGATATTTTAAGATATATATATAGTCGGTGAGCGTACGTGTTAACTGAATAATAATCACGGCAATGTCTTTTGACTTAAGCCTGAATAACAACTACGACAATGTCTTTTGACTTAAGCCTGAATAATAAGAATCCTGATGCATTTCAAAAAGAATACTGAATCATTTTTTAACAGAAGAGAAATATTTGGTTTTTAAAACAAAAGCTTAAGAGTTATACTAGCTTTATGGGAAGTTAGGTATAACAACTTAAGAAAGATAAAAGGAACTGTTTACTTGTTTGTTTATAAAAGCCTTGTATTGATTTCTGTTAAGTGTAGTATGATGGTTTGATAAGTAGACATATTATGATGCTACCTGTGTTAGTGTCTTGTAATGCTGTGAAAGGGGGTCATTCTTGCTGTGCTTACGTTGCTAAACGGTAAGTCCGTTGTACTGTTATTATATCACCTACCCCCGACTGTTATACTGAGGGCTTGCCACCCGATCTGGTCTATCGCCTATCATGCGATCTATGTGACTATGCGAGTGCGGGAGTTCGAGATTGATCATTCGGTGTTTTAGCCCGACGCGGAGATGCCCTATGCGGTGCATGTGACTATGCGGTCTATTGAGACTATGCGGTGCGGAGTCCGGAGAATGCGGTGTTAGCTACCCCGTCACGAGGAATACCTCATGCGCAGTGCATGTGTGACCTATGCGGTGCGGAGTCGGGATTAGGCACACATAATGATACTATGGGCGCAGGCTTGCTTCGATCATTCGCGGCCTAGAAACGGACACATTCTGATTTACCTATTATTGTTCTTATTTGTGATATGGCACTATGTGCAATTGAACCGATTTGCAAATGGTTTTAAATACTTGATTTCTTTTAAGTACTTTACTGATTTCACATACTTGGTACTGTTGTCGACCTCCTTGAGTGCGTTGTCATGCAGGTAAGAGGCAAGCAGTGCTAGATCCACATCCTTAGGATCTTTGCTTTGGTGTCAGGAGCTCCATCTTCTCCGGAGGCTCTACTTTTGGGTATGATCTCCCTGTATTGTAGATAGTTTTGTACATTCAGGGTATGGCGGGGCCCTGTCCCGCCATAGTGGTTTACTTCTTTAGAGGTCTGTAGTCCTATTGTACATTTGGGATGTAACTGCAAAACTTGGGTTATATATATATGCCGAAAGGTAAGCTTTTCTTCAGATAAAGCCCATTTATTTTTATAATATTTCCTGTCTTGTCTTATGTTCCGCTGATTACTCTGATGTATGACTACTTGGGTGCCCGGGTAAGGCACCAGTCACGGGCCCCGAAACGGGTCGTGACATAAGGTGAAGCTTATCCAGGAGACAACATTAGCGACTCGAGTCGTGAAGTCATATGTAGATAATCGGCGTCGACATTTGGAGTTTCAGGTAGACGATTTGTTACACCCCGTATTTACAGGACATGTTTTTATGAACGTACGTGAGAATTCCAAATGTTAAGATTTGAGACTTGTAAAAATTTATCGGAATTATGAAATTGTCGGAAAACGTAATATTGTGACGAATGGGAGGGCGACACGTGTCACCCCCCTTATGTTGTCTTGGACGAATTGAGCATGGACAAAAGGGTCATTTGACCATTGTTAGGAAGACAAGTCTTGCAAGTTGATGAGCTTGAGAAAATTGACTTAGTCAATGGGACCACTAGTCTTGATATTTAATAGAAGCTCATCCAAGCCACACATTTGCACACATCTTGACCCTCCATTGTGCTATATAGTAGTACTAGTAGCAAGACTAACTTCTACACTTAGAAAAAATTTCAAGAATTTCAAGAACACTAAAGGGTGCTCTCGGGTTCACTCCTCCCCAACAAGAAAATTTTTTGTTTGTTGTCCATTTAGCTCCACACTTTAAACCAAGGTTCATGAGGGTATTGTAAGGGTATCTCAATAGAAAAATTCCGAAAAAAGATAGTTTTCGTATTAGTCGCAAGATGAAAACCTAGTTGCTTTTCTAGGTTTTGTTTGGAAGGTTGAAGGAAAGTTGTTTGTGTTACTCTAAGGGTCTCAAGTGGCGGATTGAAGTGTCTAGAAGAGGCTCTAAGTTGCTAAGGAGAGACTTCGGATTTGAAGTTGGACTAAGAATCGTTGAGGTAATAATCTTGTCTCTTAAGTGTTACAAGATTATATATTGTTGTTAGCCTTACATGTTCGCTAGCATGAAGTATATGTGTAGAAGTTTATAAGTGTTATGGATGGTTGTAGCCTAAAATCCGAAATGTCATATTAGCCATTTGAAGTTGGATTACAAATTGGTCGTTAATTAGAATCGTCGCATGTTACTTACTTGAAGAGTATAGTAGTTATAATCGATTGCGACTTGATATCATGTTATGCTAACAATTTGGATTGAAAAGTAAATTGGATAAGAATTGGTATTGTTGTATTCCAAGTTGCCGGATTTACACTTGTAGTTGTATTAGTTTGATATCAATAGTGGGGCGGAATTTTACACGTCTAAGTAGGCGTGTAATCCCCTATTGTTAATTGCATTGTTGGGCCTTAAATGTGGCGTGTTTGGTTATTGAATTCGGCCTTGAAAAAGGTGGAAAAGTATGTAGAAACAAAGGAGGTACTGTCTGATTTTCCGAAGAATTTAGTGACTTTGCACTTATAATATTCTACGTTTGAAGTAAGACGTTAATAGACGTATTGTGGACATTATAGGTTGACATACTACGGGCGGGATATTGTACTTAGCAAGTGGATTGACCCGAAGAGGTATGTAGAACTTTCTTATCTTTTGAGCATGAATAGTTGTACGTATATAGTGCGGTGAGCGTCAAAACCTTGATATCCTTTACTTGTTTTAAGAATAGCCAAGTCGGGTGAGTTAGGAGATTAACTCACTTCTTTAAGAGTATTAAGGATGTCTTAAGTTTTTTTTAAGTTAAGGGACTTGAGGTGTTTTAAAGTATATGATACTTGTTTCGTTTTAAACGTATAAGTCCCTTGGATAGGAAATTGTAATTGGCTAAGGTATAAAGTTAATATAACGACTTTATGGGAAGTTGGTTATATTATCTTTATGGAAAGATAAATAAGGATAAATGACTTGATTTAATGAAAGGCAATTTGATTTTAAGGCATCAATTGTCTAAGGTTTTAAAATAAAAGAAGTCACTTGATTTAGAAGCCTAATTATATTTCTAAAGGTATTGTGACTTGTCTTGAAAAGTAATTGTGACTTGATGCTACGGTTATTAGTATCTTGGAAGTTTTATAATGAAAAGAGTCATTTTTAAAAGAATAGAAGTACGTAGTACTTTGGGTTAAATTCCCGGATTTTATAATGACATGTTAGTGCCTTAAGTAAACTAAAATGAGAGTGTATATGAATAAGGCTAATAAGAAGTTAGGGGGATTTCTTAACTTGCTTATTTATTGTATAATAAGCCGGTAGTGCTTATGTTATGTATGATAAGCCGGTAGGGCTTATGTTATGTATGATGGCTGGTTGAGCTAGGGTAAGAGTATAAATGAGGGGTAAAACCCCAAGACGTTATACCACCTTCTCCAGGGTAAGATTATAAATGAGGGGTAAACCCCCAAGACGTTATACCACCTTCTTCAGGGTAAGAGTATAAATGAGGGGTAAACCCCCAAGACGTTATACTACCTGTTTCCGTGGATTTGCTACCCATGATGCGAGGAATACCTCATGCGAGTCCTTATGGGCTTATGCGAGTGAAATAGTCCCATGCGGGCGGGTACAGCCTATGCGAGGAATACCTCATGCGGGCCCACACGACATATGCGGGCGAAATAGTCCCAGGAGTAGGATTGCTTAATGATGCTACGGGCGGGTGGTCTTGCTTTGATCGTGAGCTTTCTATTTTTATGTTGTAAGTATACTCTTAGTTACTCTCATTATTAGTAAGGCACAGTGTACTGTAATTTGATTATCATACATGTCTCCGGCTTTGTTTTAAACTTATGATGTAATTACAGTATTTTCCAGTTTTACATACTTAGTACATATTGTGTACCCCCTTCCTGGGCCTGCGTTACATGCGCAGTAGGGAGTAGCGGTGGATCCTCATTCTTAGGATCACTGATCAGGCGTCAGAAGCTCTATTTCTCCGGAGGCTTGTCTTTTGGTATAGTCTTTCCCTGATGTTGTAGATTTATGTACATTCAGGGGTATGGCGGGGCCCTGTCCCGCCACAGTTGTTATTCCTAGAAGTGCAGAGTCACGTGTTGTGGTTTGAAATGTAAGAACAGAGTTATCTTGTTTCTTGTTGAGTATGTATATTTTATGGAGCGGCCTTATCGGTTGATCGTGATGTTTTTGTCTAAACATGTTATTTGTTGTGTATGTTCCGCTGCTATTCTATGATGTATACCTGAATGGGGTGCCTAGGTAGGGCACCAGTCGCGGCCCCGAGGTCGGGTCGTGACACGATTGGGTCTTCTTGAAGGTATCACCCATGAAGGGTGTGATGAGATTCGAAAAGAAGGGGAAACTTAGCCCAAGGTACATTGGGCCCTACCAGATCGTCCGTAGAGTAGGCAAGGTTGCCTATGAGTTGGATCTGCCATCAGAGTTAGAGGCGGTACATACGGTCTTCCATGTTTCTATGTTGCGGAAGTGTATCGGAGACCCATCGAGAGTTTTCCCCGCTAGTGAGGTCCAGGTGACAGAGGGGTTATCGCATGAGGAGAGTCCCATAGCGATACTCGATCGCCAGGTCAGGCGACTGCGGACCAAGGATGTGGCTTCCGTCAAACTCTTGTGGCGGAATGATAACAGGGAGGAGATGACTTGGGAAGCGAAGGAGGACATGTTGAGGAAGTATCCTCACTTATTCTATACACCTTCAGGTAATTCGTTTCCCTTACTTGTCAAGTTTTAATTGAAGTATTTTTGCTTAAGTTCTTTTATGTGGCCATGTGTGGTATTATTGGTATGTCGGGGTTATAAAAAGAAACTATGACGCTAATTATAAGTTTGACTCCGAAAGAACATTCGGGGACGAATGTTTCTAAGGGGGGAAGAATGTTACACTCCGTAATTACAAGACATGTTTTAAGAACGTACGTAAAAATCCCAAATGTTAAGATTTGAGACTAGTAAAAATTTATCGGAATTATGAAATTGTCGGGAAATGAAATATTGTGACGAATGGGAGGGCGACACGTGTCACCCCCTTAAATGGTCTTGGACGAAAAATACCATGGGTATAAGGGTCATTTGACCATTATTAGGATGACAAAGTCTTGCAAGTTGAAGAGCTTGATAGAATTGACTTAGTCAATGGGGCCACATGACTTGATATTTAAAAGAATTGCATCCAAGCCACACATTTGTACACATCTTGACCCTCCATGTTACTATATAAGGATACTAGTAGAGAGACAAGCTGTCACGACCCGATTCCGGGCCCGCGACTGGTGCCCTACCTGGGTACCCTTACAGGTATACATCAGAGATAATCAGCGGAACATACATGAAACTATAAAATAAAACAACAGAAGTAAAACAACAGGTTAGCCAATAGGGCTACCTTCCTGGACATATAATATACAACCGAAGCAGTTGCCTCCTTTCCTTTACAAACTGACCCACAATATGTGACTACAGACCTCTAAGAGTTTTAACATAACAACTGTGGCGGGACAGGGCCCCGCCATACCCCTGAATATACATGAAACTACAACCTCAGGGAAAACCATACCAAGAGATAAGCCTCCGGAGCAAATGGAGCTTTTTCCCAAAAACTGAACCGAGATCCTAAGAACAAGGATCACCAACCTGGGTACCTAAAACCTGCGGGCATGAACGCAGCCCCCCGAAGGGTCGATAACAGTATCGAATATGGAATGTAAATAACGTCTGAAATGTGGATCATAATCGTACAAAAGAATGACAGGGACAAATATACAGAGTACATACCAGATCCTGCCGTGTCATTACCACTTATGAACTTAATCGCACCTTATTATCTTTTCTCATTTTCAATAAAAGTTATAGTCACATTCTTATGTACATGATTAAGAAAATCATTAAGTTCATTACCGTATAACTTACTTATCTTTCATAAGTATAATCCGGCCCTTTAGGGAGGGGCGCCTATACTACCCGGCCCAATCTGGGACGCGATCAAGTCACACAAATATCAAAGCGTGCGTGGAATCCCCATCACGCCGGCTATAAGTGTAAAATAACCACGTGATGCGTGGCATCCTCACCGCTTGCCACATACACAACACATATATATATCTCCGCCGTGGAACCCACATCAGCCGACTATAAGTGTAAAATATAACCATGTGACGCGCCGTGGCATCCCACCTCACCGCTTGCGTACATACACAACACATATATATACTTATATATATATAACGCGACGCGTGACCAGAATCGCCCGAACTCGGGCTCACATCGTGCCTTACCCGGCACCCTAGTGATACATACATCGAGAAAATCAGCGAACATAAAACATAAGTCATGAAACAAGAGATATAATAAATAAACAGCAACCAAAACAGTTGCCTTCGATATACATAAAACCCGAACGCTTTAATCCTTTTACAACCCCGCCCACAGTTCTCAGACCTTAAGATTTACAACGACTATGACGGACAGGCTCGCCATACCCACAGTACAAGAACCTACAACTCGGAACACATACCAAAAGATAAGCCTCGGAGAAACGGAGCTTCCCAAAACGCTGAATCGAGATCCTAAGAGCGAGGATCCACGGCCGATGTACCTGCGGCATGAACGCAGCCGGCGAGGTCGATAACAGTACCAAGTATGTGAATCAGAAAAATCAGAAATGAAATCATACTAGTCTATATAAAGCGGAGACATGTATGAAAACCAAACTACGATTCACAACATAAAAGCGATCATGTCGATCGGGGACTCACGCCTCAAGTCATCACTCAAATATAACTATGGGTCTCACGCCACAACATCGATCGTGTCATGGCGCGTATGCCCGAATCTGCGACGGTGTAGGTGTCCATGATGCAACAATAATAACAAGGCCGTGGCCACACGTACCGGAATCTGCGACGGTGTAGACATGCCCATGTAACCTCAATAACAATATATCAGGTGGTCAACCTCGCCGTAGCCACATGCCCCGAATCAGCGGTGTAGACATGTCCATGTGACATCAACAATAATAACAAGTGCGTGGCCACGCCGAATCTTTGCATCGGTGTAGACATGTCCATATGACATCAACAACAAAGACGATTATCAAAATGAAAACATACCCGTGAAATTCTCCATCACCGCAAAGACATCCAAGTAAGTTCAACAAGTCAACCGCCCTCTATCGAGACGGAACACAGAAATACCACACTTGCACAACAAAGGCTATCATCACAAGCATAGGCAAGTTTCACAACAACAAGCACAGCGAGTTTCACAACAACAAGCATAGGCAAGTTTCACACAACTCAAAGTACTTTCATTTTATGCCAAAGTCCGGTTTTAACCCCAAAGTACTACATAAGTTAATTTCTTTTAAAAGAGATCCCTTACTTTTATAAAGTCACCCGATACGTAGTATTAGAATGACCAACCCACATTCCTTTTCAAAATCAAGTAACAACATTCTTTTCCTAAGTTCCAGTTTGCCTAGTTTCAATTACTCAAGCTTTTCATTTTCAAATGGTTTCATAGTTCATAAACTTAATCACTTGATTCCTTTTTAGAACAATATGTCTCACGTGAGAGTAGGTTACTCTTGTTTACAACATTCTTATTACAATGACCATGGTCTAGAAAATGTATATCATTTTGTCTCATCTTAGTTTCTATGCAGATGGAGGTTTCTCTTGGTTTTAATACAATTCATCATTATTTAATACATTTTCTTTTATTAACGCTGCGGTGATGCATGTTTGCATTCGATTTCGAAATCGGAAACATTATTCTTTTAAATAAACCAAGTACTCATTACTCACGAATGAGGTTTCACACAAACATCCACATTAAAACAAATAAGTTAAGTCTCTTATCTTATAAGATCAAGTCTCTTAACTTCTAACATCAGTAAACCATTTTCTTTACCTCTCTTAAGACATTATACCTAACTCCCCATAAAGCTAGTATAACTCTTTTTAAAACCTTTAAAACCAAGTGTTACTCTCCCTTCAAAATGATTTATAAATCTTTTGAAATACATCAAGTTCTTTATTATAGCTAGCCAGTTATAATTCACATCAGTTACCTTTTAAAACCACAAAGTATTTTCTTACCTACATAAAGCTATTATAACCAACTTCCCATAAAGCCGTTATAACACTTTATGTTTTAAGAACAATCAACACAGTTAACACGTACGCTCACCGTACTACATAGTTCACACATATCATGCTAGAAGAGATAGGAAGAGGTTCACATACCTCGCGACGATTGTCGACTAATAGCAAACGCTCCAGTACCTCAAACCGGCTACTCCTTAAGCCACGTGGATCACTCCACACGTAGTACTTCAACCTATAAGGCCAAGGTGCTTATTAACATCTAGATCTCAACGCTCCATAATCTACTGAAAATTCGCGGACCTCCCCGCCACAACGTAAATCTCCTCTCTCTATCGAGGCTGCTACTAAGCCAACCGGGGGTTATACATCTAACCCCAACGGTACAATTCTACTCCACGATGCTACTACACAAGTCTCAGAACACGGTCCATGTAATTACTGATTCGATTCGGTTCTTAATTCTTGAGCTTAAGTCAAAAGACATTGCCACGATTTAAGTATAGTTATATATAGTATACTTCAACTATATATTCTAACAACATGTAATTTCCAATTACAATAGAAGGACGATAGTGTTTACCTCGATAAGCCCAAAATTATCCGAGTAAAATGTCGCGCTGAGCAAGGTTTAGCTCACTCCGAGTGCTCACTCCGCTCAAACAACCCTTAGAAGTTCTAACCAACTTCTACTTACAACTTCAACTACGGTGAAGATTTCCTTGGGTTTCGTTTAGAGGCTAAAGGAAAGTATAATGGTATTTTAGGCTTGTATAAGTGTAACCTTGGGAATACTACAAGGTATTTGGGCAAGGTATTTGGACATTATAACAATACTAGGAGAGCATTTCTATACCACAAAGGGGTATTTATACGAGACAACTAAATTTGGGGGTACCCATGTGCTAGCACTTCAAAGGGGATGCTGCTCTCGGCCAGGGCCTTCTTAAAGGGGAGGGTGTTTGGACGAGACACTACAAGGAGAGGGGAAGGCTTTCAAGACTTAGAAACTTTGTGGAATGGATGAAGAAGTCATCAAAGAGGGGGGTATTTATAGGTCTAGCAAAGGCCAACCAATGGCCAAGATCATGCCAAGTGCATAGCAAGTGTAGGGCCAAGATCTTGCCAAGTGCACCTTATCCATCTACCACCAAAATATCCTACCTACTACTTGACAAAAGCCAACCCAAATCGTCCCACTTGTTGCTCACGTCCCCAATGAGAGGGTGACAAGTGTCGCCCTCGTTGGCCCAAAATGTTTCGTCTCTCGGAAAAATCCATAAAAATTAAAAATTGACATAGCGGGAATTTTCCCTACTAAAGTTTTCAAAACGTTTGGTCGAAAAACGACTCTAACCGGGTGTTGTGCACAAAAATAATTCGGCCAAGCCTTATTAAAAAGTTCAAATTTTCTACGTACGTCCTTACGTACATACTCTGGAAATACGGGGTATAACATTCTCCCCTCCTTAGAAACATTCGTCCCGAATGTTCCTTCTCAAGTCTCAACACAAACACGCGCGAGATAGCCTTCACTACTAAACTTACGACACCAAACATGCCACACTGGCCACAAAAATAACATGCGCGAAACCCAAATCCAAGCCAACGAGGAATCACCTCTGCTTACCTCAAAAGTCCTACCAAGGTCTAAAAATATAATCTTTTCGCACCTTCATTTCTCGAAAAAGCGATCACACACGTTCACTTTTCCCTTACTCGTCGTACCGCTTCTCGAACACTTGAACTTTCTAGTATCGCACCACACTTCGATCATTGCTTGATTCGCAAAACCTTCGAGTCACCACCTCCAAGCTTGGTCATCTTACTAACCGTTTCTTCTCTAGGCGTTCGGCCTCGCGATCGCTTCTGGTGAACATATCCACCAACTCATACGATGGTCATACAAACTTGGGCCTAGCACCTCGTGACCCCACCACCGGTGGGACCGCAGAGCTGACCCACTTTGAAACCGGCGCGGTTGGCCTCAACATGCCCCAACCCGATCCACTTACGCATCACGCTCTTGTTTCCGATCCGAACAATCTTACCCTACAGTCATGAAAGCTACCACTTCCATTTCACACTACCTGGGGACTTATCACACAATACATTCTAGGCATAAAATGCACTCAAACAAGGATCACTTGCAGAACTTGTACTCAAGACGGCGCTTACATCTAAGGTCTCAATCAGAATATATATAGGTTCATCATTTCTCACCCTGTGCTTACTCCTTTTCACTAAGCATGTTTCTAAGTCACAATTTAGCACAAAGCTATCCGATCATAACACTTAATACATTATCATAACATACAAAACTCTAGATAGTTAAGGATATACAGTAGGCGGTTGAGGACGCTAAATCGAACTTCACCGACCTACCGTGGCATGGCTGCTCTAGTAAGTCGTGCTATCCTACCAGCGCTACCACAGTGGGCATCTCGTCATATGGCCTGTTGGCGCAAGAATAACAAGCTCCCTTCGTACTACGACACTCCCGAAATGCGGTCTACCACATCGACCACACCGGTAGGGGTGTCGCGTCGCCAACACCCTACTCCACGAACATCCCGAAACACAGGAGCCCCGACTGCTCTCGAATATCCCGAGGTCGAAGGTGCGGAGGACCACTCTGCAATGGCGGAGGTACATAATCTAGTTCTGTGAGGCGGTCCGCCTCGAAAGTCGCCAAAATATCCGCCGTCTTGGCCTTCTGTGGCGGTCCACCTGCGTCGATCTCTGCGCTCGCCGCAAGTGCATGAGCTTGAATCGGGCAATGTCCATGCCCGGCTGAAGAGAAACACCCGAACAACTCTCTGCTAGGTAATCATCGAGCCCTGTAACATATCGGTGCACTCGATCCTCCATACTAGCTACTAATGCGGGAACATACCGCCAATGAGTCGAACTCACATTGTACTCCGACCTATGCGCCTGTCGCCTCAACATCAAAAATCTATCGGCCCGAGCCCTCCTCATTTGTGGAGGCAAGAAATGTGCCAGGAAGGCCCCCGAAAACTCGTCCCAAACGGCTGGAAGGCATGCTCTCCCGAAAGCTCACGAGTCAAACCAATCGATCGCGGTATCACGCGGTGATGCGAACTAAATGTCACGGACTCGGTCTCTGAAGCCTTGATCACCGCATGATCCTCTGCAGCGACGGATGAACTCCTGCGGATCATCCTCGGCCTCGACCCAGTAAAACTCAGCGGGCTCTGACTAAGGAAATCCGTAGCCTCAAATGCGCCTCGGGTGCACTACAGTCTTCTTTGGGCTGGGCTAACTGCGTCCGCCCCTTATCTCATATCAGCCTACCACGGCCAATAATCGCCATCTCGCGCGACCCATCTCCCCGCTCGGTGTGGGGTGGAGGCTCAGTCTTGTAGTCTCGGCCCAGCTGCCGCGCTCTAAACTTCTTTGGTCTGGCGGCGTCAAAACTTCGCCGTCTCAAGCACCGCCTCAGTCTTGGCCAGGGCTGCGCCCTCGTACTCCCTCTGAATCCCACTAGCGGCTCCTCGCTGCCTTGCCCTTCGGGCCTGGTTGCCTTCGCAGGCATAATCGGTAAAAAGCGAAACACGTCGGAGGGTCGACTTACAACCACGGCTCTAAGGCACGATCTCGGAATGAGAAGAATGGAAACCAATCCTAAATGTCCTATAGCCTCACGATTATAGATGTGGTGCACAACACGCGATAATCAAGACTCTACTAGACACGGATGCAGACACTTTCAGGATTAAGCGCTCGATACCACTTTTGTAACGCCCGAACCGGGCTCATCGTGCCTTACCGGGCACCCTAGTGATACATACATCGAGAAAATCAGCGGAACATAAAACATAAGTCATGAAACAAGAGATATAATAAATAAGCAGGCCAACCAAAGCGATTTGCCTTGATATACATAAAACCCGAGCAGTTTAATCCTTTTACAACCACGCCTTGATTCTACAGACCTTAAGATTTACAACGACTATGGCGGGACAGGGCCCGCCATACCCTGAATGTACAAGAACCTACAACTCGAGGAACACATACCAAAAGATAAGCCTCGAGAAAGCGGAGCTTCCAACGCTGACGAGATCCTAAGAGCGAGGATCCACGGCCGATGTACCTCTACTGCGGCATGACGCGGCCCCGAAGGAGGTCGCTGGTACCAAGTATGTGGCGTAAAATCAGAAATGAAATCATACTAGTCTATATAAAGCGTGAGACATGTATGAAAACCAAACTCTGATTCACAACATAAAAGCGATCATGTCGATCGAGGACTCACGCCTCAAGTCATCACTCAAATATAACTATGGGTCTCACGCCCAACATCGATCGTGTTCGCATCATGGCGCGTGCCCGAATCAGCGCCGGTGTAGACATGTCCATGATGCAACAATAATAACAAGGCGCGTGGCGCGTACCGGAATCTTGCGCCGGTGTAGACGTGCCCGTAACCTCAATAACAATATCTTTGGGTGGTCAACCCGCCGCGTAGCCACATGCCGAATCTTGCGTCGGTGTAGACATGTCCATGTGACATCAACAATAATAACAAGGCTGCGTGGCCACGTACCGAATCTTTGCGTCGGTGTAGACATGTCCGTGTGACATCAACAACAAGACGATTATCAAAATGAAAACATACGTGAAATTCTCCATCGCGCGACATCCAAGTAAGTTCTCAATAAGTCAACCGGCCTCTGTCGAGAGGCGGAAAACACGAAATACCACACTTGCACAACAAAGGCTATCATCACAAGCATAGGCAAGTTTCACAACAACAAGCAGGCAAGTTTCACAACAACAAGCATAGCAAGTTTCACACAACTCAAAGTACTTTCATTTTATGCCAAAGTCCGGTTTTAACCCCAAAGTACTACATACGTTAAGTTCTTTTAAAGAGATCCATTACTTTTATAAAAGTCACCCGATACCGTAGTATTAGAATGACCAACCCACATTCCTTTTCAAAATCAAGTAACAACATTCTTTTCCTAAGTTCGGTTTGCCTAGTTTCAATTACTCAAGCTTTTCATTTTCAAATGGTTTCATAGTTCATAAACTTAATCACTTGATTCCTTTTTAGAACAATATGTCTCACGTGAGAGTAGGTTACTCTTGTTTACAACATTCTTATTACTGACCATGGTCTAGAAAATGTATATCATTTTGACTCATCTTAGTTTCTATGCAGATGGAGGTTTCTAATGGTTTTAATAAAATTCATCATTATTTAATACATTTTCTTTTATTAACGCTGCAGTGGTCTGTCGGTACACATTCTGATTTCCGAAATCAGTAAAACATTATTCTTTTAAATAAACCAAGTACTCATTACTCACGAATGAGGTTTCACACAAACATCCACATTAAAACAAATAAGTTAAGTCTCTTATCTTATAAGATCAAGTCTCTTAACTTCTAACATCAGTAAACCATTTTCTTTACCTCTCTTAAGACATTATACCTAACTCCCCATAAAGCTAGTATAACTCTTTTTAAAACCTTTAAAACTAAGTGTTACTCTCCTTCAAAATGATTTATAAATCTTTTGAAATACATCAAGTTCTTTATTATAGCTAGCCAGTTATAATTCACATCAGTTACCTTTTAAAACCACAAAGTATTTTCTTACCTACATAAAGCTATTATAACCAACTTCCCATAAAGCCGTTATAACACTTTATGTTTTAAGAACAATCAACACAGTTAACACATGTACGTCTACCGTACTACATAGTTCACACATATCATGCTAGAAGAGATAGGAAGAGGTTCACATACCTCGCGACGATTGTCGACTAATAGCAAAACGCTCCAAGTACCTCAAACCGCCGGCTACTCCTTAAGCCACGTGGATCACTCCACACGTAGTACTTCAACCTATAAGGCCACAAGGTGCTTATTAACATCTAGATCTCAACGTTCCATAATCTACAGAAAATTGGCACTTCCCACAACAGAAATCTCCTCTCTATCGAGGCGGCTACCAAGCCAACCGGGGGTTATACATCTAACCCCAACGGTACAATTCTACTCACGATACTACTACACAAGTTCATCAGAACACGATCCTATGTAATTACGATTCGATTCGATTCTTAATTCTTCAGCTTAAGTCAAAGACATTGCCAAGATTAAGTATAGTTCTATATATAGTATACTTCAACTATATATTCTAACAACATGTAATTTCCAATTACAATAGAAGAATGATAGTGTTTACCTCGATAAGCCCAAAATTATCCGAGTAAAATGTCGCTGAGCAAGGTTTAGCTCCTACTCGAGTGCTCCACTCCGCTCCAAACAACCCTTAGAAGTTCTAACCAACTTCTACTTACAACTTCAACTACGGGTGAAGATTTCCTTAGGGTTTCGTTTAGAGGCTAAAGGAAAGTATAATGGTATTTTCTGGGCTTGTATAAGTGTAACCTTGGGAATACTACAAGGTATTTGGGCCAAGGTATTTGGACATTATAACAATACTAGGAGAGCATTTCTATACCACAACAAGGGGTATTTATACGAGACAACTAGGCAGTGGGTACCACGGCTAGCACTTCAAAAAGGGGGGAAATGCTACTCTCGGCCAAGGGCCTTCTTAAAGGGGAGGGGTGTTTGGACGAGACACTACAAGGAGAGGAAGGCTTTCAAGACTTAGAAACTTTGTGGAATGGATGAAGAAGTCATCAAAGAGGGGTATTTATAGGTCTAGCAAAGGCCAACCAACGGCAAGATCATGCCAAGTGCATAGCAAGTGTAGGGCCAAGATCTTGCCAAGTGCACCTTATCCATCTACCACCAAAATATCCTACCTACTACTTGACAAAAGCCAACCCAAATCGTCCCACTTGTTGCCGCCCAACGTCCCCAATGAGAGGGTGACAAGTGTCGCCTCTCGCTGGCCAAAATGTTTCGTCTCTGAAAAATCCGCAAAATTAAAAATGACATAGCCGAATTTTCCCTACGAAAGTCAGAAAACGCTTCGAAAAACGACTCTAACCGGGTGTTGTGCACAAAAATAATTCGGCCAAGCCTTATTAAAAAGTTCAAATTTTCTACGTACGTCCTTACGTACATACTCTGGAAATACGGGGTATAACAGAATCCCACATCGTATAAGCATGGCCATAACGTGCCCTCGGCATCCCTCATCGTAGGTGCAGGTCTTCATGGGGAGCTAGCCCATGGAGTAATAATATAACATGGTCGCATGCCCCGGAATCCACATCGTATAAGCATGGCCATGAGTAATAAAATGCGGGCATCTAACCCGTCTCGCCGCATGCCGGCATCCCTCATTGTATAAGCATGGCCAAGATCAATCACAATGGAAGCATACCCGTGGAATCCCCCGTCACTGCCGGTACGTCCGATAAAATGTCCGGGCATCTAACCCGCATCCTGGTCACATGCCTAATCCCACATCGTATAAGATGTCCGGATCAATCATGATGGAAGCATACCGTGGAATCCCACATCACCGCCGATGCGTCCAAGTAAACTTATAACAAGACAAGGCCTCCAACTGAGAGTCACGACAACGTAACATATAATACTTGCACTTAAAGCTATCACAAGCAAATACAGGCAAGTTCATTAAACCCTTTAGACTTCCATTTTTATAAACTCATGGCACTTCCGTTTTACACATAAAAATCCGGGAATTTAACCTCAAGATACTAACACCCGTAGTATCCAGGATTGTGTACATTTCACATAAGTCACGATACTTTTAGAAATACATTTCTATTTCTAAATCAAGGGACCCTTACTTTAAAGCTTTAAGCAAGTGATACCTTTAAATCAAATTGCCCTTCCTTAATACAAGTTATTTCTTTGTTTACCTTATTAGAGAAAACCATTCTCTTAACCTTCCATAAAGCCGTTGTAACAACTTCCCATAAAGCCGTTATAACCCTTTATGGTTTTAGACAAAACTCAATCCTTTTATAACCAAGAGACTTATACTTTTTATTAAAACCAAGTATTATATATTTTCAAATCAATTCTCTTAACTTTCAAATTACAATTAGTCTCTTAACCTTTAGAAATCAAGTGACTCCTTTTATTATAAAACCTTAGGCAATTGATGCCTTAAAATCAAGTTGCCTTTTCATTAAAATCAAGTTATTTATCTTTCCATAAAGCAAATATAACCAACTTCCCATAAAGTCGTTATATTCACTTTATACCTTAGCCAAAATATAATTTCCTATCCAAGGGACTTATACGTTTAAAATGGAACAAGTATCACATACTTTAAAACTCTTCAAGTCCCTTAACTTTAATAAAACATTAGACATCCTTAATACTTTCAAAGAAGTGAGTTAATCTCCTAACTCACCCGACTTGGCTATTCATAAAACTAGTAAAGGATATCAAGGTGTTGTACGTCTACCGTACTACATACGTGCAACTAGTCATGCTCAAAAGATAGGAAAAGTTCTACATAGAGTAAATCACACAACTACCTCTTAACTTCTAAGAGTAGAAGGAAACATGAAATGATACCACAAGTATATTCCATACATAGAATCATGCCAAATGGAGGAAGAGGTTCGCATACCTCGCGACGATTATCGACAAGTAGCAAAATGCTCCAAAGTACTTCAACCTTGATATCTATTCCATCCTTCAAGTAGGATACGCTATACTTAGTACTTCAACCTATAATGGTCACAATACGTCCATTAACCTCTCACTTCAAACGTAGAATATTCTAGACGTGTTTAAGGCCCAATCAATGAAATCAACAATAGGGGATTACACGCCTACTAGACGTGTAAAATTCCGCCCCACAATAGATATCAAACTAATACAACTACTAGTCCAATTTCGGCCATATTGAGTACAACAATACCAATTCTTATCCAATTTCCATTTCAATCCAAATTGTTAGCATAACATGATATCAAGTCGCAATCGATTATACTACTATAATCTCCAATTAAGTAACATGCGACGATTCTAGTAAACGACCAAATTGTAATCCAATTTCACAAGGCTTACATTACATTTCGGATTTTAAGGCTACAAGCAATCCATAATACTTATAAACTTCAACACATATACTTCATGCTAGCAACATGTAAAGCTAACAACAATATAAATAATCTTGTAACACTTTTAAGGGACAAGATTATACCTTAACGAATCTTAATCCAACTCCAAATCCGAAGTCGCTCCTTAGCAACTTAGAGCCTCTTCAAGACACTTCAATCCGCTACTTGAGACCCTTAGAACAATACCAACAACTTTCCTTCAAACTTCCAATCCAAAACCTAGAAAGCAACTAGGTTTTCACTTTGCGACTATCCCGAAAACTATCTTTTTCCGAGATTTTTCTATTGAGATATGCTTACAATACCCTCATGAATCTTGGTTTAAAGTGTGGAGCTAAATGGATAACAAACAAATTTTTTTTGTTGTAGAGAGGGGCAAACCCGAGAGCAATGCTCTTGTGTTCTTCAATTTCTCTTGAAAATTTTCTAAGTGTTGGCATTAGTCTTGCAACTAGTAGTATAATATAGTGAAATGGAGGGTCAAGATGTAAACAAATGGGTGGTTTGGATGAAGTCTTATCAAATATCAAGACTAGTGGACCCCTTTGACTTAGTCAAGAATCTCAAGCTACTACTTGCAAGACTTGTCTTGCTAACAAAGGTCCAATGACCCTCTTGCAAATTTCGTCCAAGGCATCATTAAGGGTGACACGTGTCTCCTCCCATTCGTCAATAGTCGTTTTCGACAATTTCATAATTCCGATAAATTTTTACAAGTCTCAAATCTTAACACTGTGAGTTCTTACGTACGTTCTTAAAACATGTCCTGTAAATACGGGGTGTAACATTCTTCCCCCCTTAGAAACATTCGTCCCCGAATGTTCTTTCAGAGTCAAACTTATAATTAGCGACATAGTTTCCTTTCACAACCCCGACATACCAACAATGCCACACATGGCCCTAATATGTTACACCCCGTATTTACAGGACATGTTTTAAGAACGTACGTAAGAACTCACAAGTGTTAAGATTTGAGACTTGTAAAAAAATTTACCGGAATTATGAAATTGTCGGAAAACGAATATTTATGAAGAATGGGAGGGCGACACGTGTCACCCCCCTTAGTGATGCCTTGGACGATTTGTTCAAGGGCAATAGGGTCATTGGACCCTTGTTAGCAAGACAAGTCTTGCAACTTGAAGCTTGAGAGAATTAACTTGGTCAAAAGACCCACATTAGTCTTGATATTTAGCAAGAGCTCATCCAAACCACCCATTTGTTTATATCATGACCCTACATTACACTATATAATAATAGTAGTGCAAGACAAGCTTAACACTTAGCCAAATTTTCACAAAAATTTGAAGAACACTCACAAGGGCTCTCGGGTTTGGCTAGCTCTCTCTACAAAAAAATTTGTTTGTTGTCCATTAAGCTCCCCACTTTAAACCAAGGTTCTTGAGTGTATTGTAAACATATCTCAATAGAAAAATCTTGGAAAAAGATAGTTTACTGTTAGTCGAAAACGAAACCTAGTTGTCTTTCTAGGTTTTGTTTGGAGATTTGAAGGAAATTTGTTGGTGTTGTTCTAAGGGTCTCAACTAGCGATTGAAGCGTCTTGAAGAGGCTCTAAGTGCTAAGGAGACTTGATTTGGAGTTGGATTAAGATTCGCTGAGGTATAATCTTGTCTTTTAAAAGTGTTACAAGATTATATATTCATATTGTTGTTGTTAGCTTTATATGTTGCTAGCATGAAGTTGATATGTTGAGGTTTATAAGTATTATGGATTGCTTGTAGCTTAAATCGAAATGTTATACAAGCCCAAGATTGGATTACTAATTGGTCGCTTATTAGAAATCGCATGTTACTTACTTCAAGATTATAGTAGTTATAATCAGTGCGACTTGATAACATGTTATGCTACCAATTTGGATTGAAATGGAAATTGATAAGAATTGTATTGTTGTATTCATTATGGCGAAATTGACTAGTAGTTGTATTAGTTTGTTATCGTTTGGCGGAATTTACACGCCTAGTAGGGTGTAATCCCTCATTGATTAATCGCTTTGATTGTGCCTTAAATAATGGCGTGTTTGGTTATTGTATTCGCCTTGAAAAGGTGGCCAAGTAGTAGAAACAAAGGAGGTCTTTGTCCGATTTTCCGTAGAAATTAGTGACCTTGCACTTATAATATTCTACGCTTGAAGTAAGGCTTTAATAGACGATTGTGAATATTATAAGTTGATATACTACGCGGGACTTTGTACTTGGCAAGTGGTTGACCAAGAGGTATGTAGAACTTTTCCTATCCTTTGAGCATGACTAGTTGCACGTATATAGTACGGTGACGACAAGATCTTGATATCCTTTACTAGTTTATTGAATGGCCAAGTCGGGTGAGTTAGGAGATTAACTCGCTTCTTTGAAAGTATTAAGGATGTCTTAAGTTTTATTAAAGTTAAGGGACTTGAAGAGTTTTAAAGTATGTGATACTTGTTTCGTTTTAAACGTATAAGTCCCTTGGATAGGAAATTGTACTTGACTAAGGTATAAAGTGAATATAACGACTTTATGGGGAGTTGGTTATATTGGCTTTATGGAAAGATAAATGGCTTGATTAAATGGAAGGCAACTTGATTTTAAGGCATCAATTGCCTAAGGTTTTATAAGAAAAGGAGTCACTTGATTTAGAAACCTAACTTTATTTCTAAGGGTATTGTGACTTGCCTTGAAATGTAATTTGGACTTGATACTAGGGTTAATAGTATCTTGGAAGTTTTGTACTAAAAGAGTCACTTGTTTTAAAGAGTTGAAGTATGTAGTACTTTGGGTTAAATTCTGATTTTTATAAAAGACATGTTAGTGCCTTAGGTAAACTAAAATGAGAGTGTATACAAACAAGAATAATAAGAAGTTAGGGATTTCTTAACTTGCTTATGTATTGTATGATAAGGGTGTGCTTATGTTATGTCCGATAAGCCGGATTTGTGCTAGTGGTATATTATTCGTTACTGGTCATTCCCTGGTTTGTAGCATTTGCATATTCCGTGGATTTGCTACCCACGATGCGAGAATACCTCATGCGAGTGTCACGACGCTCGGTTCGTGATCGTGCCTTACCCGGGCACCCAAGTAGTCATACATCAGAGAAAATCAGCAGAACATAACACAACAACATGAAATAACAAGAAGTGTACAACAGTTATCTTAGAAAACTTGCCTTTCGGCATATATATATAAATCAAATTAAAACCGAACAATTACATCCTTTTACAACCTTGCCCACAACAAGATTATTGCACTCTAAGAATGATACGACAACAATGGCGGGACAGGCGCCATACCTCGAATGTAAATACCTATAACGACAGTGGACTATACCATCGATAAGCCTCCGAGAAACGGAGCTTTCCCAACGCCGAATCGTGACCCTAAGAGCGAGGATCAACGATCGGCGTACCTTTACTGCAGCGTGAACGCAGCCCGAAGGAGGTCGATAATAGGTACCAAGTATGTGAAATCGAAAATAACATCAGAAATGAAATCATAGTAGTCTATATAAAGCGGGAGACATGTATGATAACCAAACTACGATTCACAATAAATAAGCAAATATGTCAAGTCGTGACTCACGCCTCAAAGTCATCACAATAGAACCGCACGGTAAGTACGAAGGCATAGCCGACTACTAAGACCAGCACCAAAAATGCCATAAATCAGATCACGAGGTCTTTCTGACCGCACCACATGATCAAAGGCCGCCACTCGCCGCGATATCAATGTGCGCGTCTATCCTCGAACTTACCGCAGCCCGCATAGGTCACACATGCACCGCATGAGGTATTCTCGAATCATAGTCCTGCATCACCGAGGTATACCCGCATCGGAGGCAACTTAACCCCGGTATCCGCTGGACTCGCAGCCCGCATAGTCTCAAAAGACCGCATAGTCCTAATGGACCGCATAGGGCATCCCGCGACGGGCTAAACACCCGAATTATCAATCCCGAGCATACCGCTGCTCGCATAGTCTCACAGACCGCAGGCC
The DNA here is from genome assembly GCA_029844215.1 of Przewalskia tangutica. NCBI lineage: Eukaryota > Viridiplantae > Streptophyta > Magnoliopsida > Solanales > Solanaceae > Przewalskia > Przewalskia tangutica. The sequence goes on from JAQGDG010000108.1 coordinate 38,448, forward strand.
GTATAGACCGCATCAAGGGTGGCAAGCCCTGTATAATAAGTCGGGGTATGTGATACAATAACAAGATAACGCTTAACGCTTAACAACGTAAGCACAACAAGAATGACCCCTTTCATAACAATCACAAGATACTAACACACGTAGATCCTAACATGTTTACTTATCAAATCAACAAGAAAGTATTACAAGGCTATCACAAACCAACACAATCAAGTTATTCACACAAGGTACTTTATGCTTATGCTTAACATGTTCGTATCTATCCCCAAAGTACTTCATACATTAACTCTTTAAAAGATCCGCTTCTTTCACGTAAGTCACACAATACCCGTAGTATAAAATAGAGTATCGTTTTTAAGTAAACCAAAACACTTCCCTTTGTAAAATCAAGTAACAACATTATTTTCCAAACGTTCAAGTTTGCCTAATTTCAAATGTTCACGTTTCTTATTTTAGAAAGGTTTCGTAGTTCGTAGTCTTATTCATTTAAGAATATAATTCTCTTTTAAACAATCTGAGAAACATATGCCTTATATGTGAGTAGGTTATTCTTGTTCATAATCAATCTTATTAAGCAGCCATGATCTAGGAAATGTAATATCATTTTGTCTCATCTTAGCTTCTATGCAGATGGAGGTTTCTACTGGTTTTAATAATACTTCATTAATCAAAACATTTCCTTTATTAACGCCTGCAGTTGGTTTGTCGATACTCATCCTGATTTCCGAAATCAGTAAAACATTATTCCTTTTAAAAAACCAAGTACTCATTACTCACGAATGAGGTTTCACACAAAATTCATATTAATTCATTTAAGTCAAGTCTCTTATCTTTTAAGATCAAGTCTCTTAACCCTTAAAATCAGTAAACCATTCCTTTTACTACTCTTAAGTCGTTATACCTAACTTCCCATAAAGCTAGTATAACTCTTAAGCTTTTAAAACCCAGTGTTACTCTTCTTTCAAAAGGTTACTTAATTCTTCTGAAATACTTCAGATTCTTTTTATTCAGGCTTAAGTCAAAAGACATTGCCGTAAAACTACGTTCATTTAACACACGTACGTCTACCGTACTATATATATTCTTTAAAATATCATGCTCAAGAGTATAGGAAGAATCACATACCTCGCGACGATTATCGACTATTAGCAAATCGCTCCACGGCTATAACCCGGCTAGCCTCGTCCACCTTTTAAGTAGCACATGCTACTCACAGAACATTCAACCTATAAATGTTATACAAGTCTATCAAAGCCTAGACTACTCGTAGAATAAATCTAGATACAAGATTCTACGGAAAATTGGGCAAGATTCCTACCACAAACTTCACAACTCTCTATCAGAATACACCACATGTAAGTACAGTTCATTTCCCTTCTTATATACTTTCCTTGTATATACTTATACTTATTCCTATACTTCAATAGTATGTACACTTAATTACAAAAGGGAGACAAGATATTTACCTCGATAAGCCCATAATTATCCAAGTATAAATGTCGGTCCCAAGCAACGCTTAGCTCCTACTCCGGTGCTCCAACCCGCCCAAACAACCCTTAGAAGTTCTACAACTTCTTCTTAATACTCCAACCAACTCTGGAGATTTTTCCTTAGGGTTCGGTTTGAGATAAAAAAGACATAAGGTAGTATTTCCGGGCTCTACGTATAGAGGTATCTTTGGAATACTACAAGGTATACGGCTAAGGTATTTTGGGTATAGTAACAATACTTGGAGAGTATTTCTACCAAGAGGGTATTTATACGAGACAACACCACAAGGGGGTGTATACCTCGCCAACCCCACTGGGAGGGTACTCTCGGCCAAGGGTGGGGACTCTCGGCTAAAGCCTCACAAGGGGCGAGAACTATAGAGGAGTGGGAAGAGCTTTCAAGACTTAGCACAATTTTGGATGAAGAAGTCTTCACAAAGAGGTATTTATAGGAAACCAATGGTCAAGATCATGCCAAGTAGTAGGCAGTGTAGGGTGTGGATTTGGACAAGTGTGTGTGGGTCCCACCTTATCTATCTAACACACAAAATATCCTACCAACTATTGACTCTCCAATCGTCCAAAGCCGCCCACACGCCACCAATGAGAGGGTGCCAAGTGTCGCCTCTCGTTGGTCCAAAATGTTTCGCCTCTAAAAATCCGCAAAATTAAAAATGACATAGCCGAATTTTCCCTTCGCAAGTCTTGTAAAACGCTTCGTCGAAAAACGACTCTAATCGGGTGTTGTGCAAAAATAAATCGCCCAAGCCAACTTTAAAGTTCAAACTTTTCTACGCACGCCCCACGTACATACTCCGAAATACGGTATAACATTCTCCCTCCTTAGAAACATTCGTCCCAATGTTCCTTCTAAGTCTCAAAACAAACGTCGCCAAGATAGTCTTCACTACTATACTTACGAGAACAATCCTGTCACACCTGGCCACAGAAACACCTGCACAAATACCTTCATCCAAGTCCACGAGGAAACACCTCTAGCATCACAAAAACCCTTACCCGAGATCTAAAATATACTTCGCACCATCTCCTTACAATGTAGATGATCACATCTATGCCCGCCATACATGCTCGCTTCTTCCTTACGCTGTCGTACTTCTCGTACACTCAACTCTTTCTCATAACTTACCATATTTCGCATATCGCTCGCTTTCAAATCTCTCCGGTTACTATCTCCAACTTGGTCATCATTAACTGGGAACGCTCTGGATGGATCTCCGACACTTTCCCGAACATAACAATCACGAAAACCGGACATACTGCCTCCTACGTCGGACGGCAATGCTAACTTATAGGCAACCTGGCCTATTCTTCACATGATCTGAAAAGGCTCCGAGTACCTCACCTAAGTTTCTCCGCTTCCAAAACTCGTCACACCTAGACACATTCTCTAAAACCTGTATGAACCAACCATCCGAACCTTGCCAACATCGAACCAATCGGCGACAACTTACACTTCCGCCTAAGGCTTCATAAGGCAAAACCAAACACGAAATGGTAGCTAAAACACTCTCAACAGAGACAACAATCCTCACAATACCCTTGAAATCAAAACACCGCCCGAGGATCAATACGATCTGAGACTCACCTGAGTTCCTAACCCTGCCTGGTAAAACCTCTAGAAAAAGAAACAGCCGTACCCTGGGCTCCACTGTCTGTCATAAGGTAAAGGTAGGCACCTCGTGCCGCCTTACAACCTTTCTGATATATCAACACTGCTGAGTACACGGTCCCGACCGAAAACCACGATGGGCTGCCCCCATCGGCCCGACTACTGGTTGAACGCATCCACGAACTCGTACGCTGGTTAACTAAACTTGGGCCTAACACCCTCATAACCCTAACACAAAGCGAGACCACCACAACCGACCACCACCATACAAAGCCGCGGGTTGACCCGCAACATGGCCTCAACCCGACCCGGCAACGCGCAAAACACTAGCTCCCCGATCCGGAACAATTTCACTAATCACGTTACGAAAACCTAGCGGTCTTCTTAGCTCAACTACCCTCTTTCATTTCACACTACTCAGGGACTTATCACACAATAAATCTCACGTGCACTATGCACTCCGATAAGGATCAAACATAACCATACATCTTTACTCGAGATGGCCTTACCTCTAAGGTCTCTACGTATAACATTCTAAGGCTCACACCTTTTCTAACCCCAAAATCTTACTCAGTTAACTAACCATGATTTCTAATCACAATTAACACGCTGCTATCAGCACATAGTACTTACGATATATTCATCTTATCACACATACTGATCTCTAGAGGGTTAAGGATATACCTGTATCTGCTTCACTCCCTTAGTTGTTCTAATCAAACTCGCCCCATGTAGGCGCATAGCTAGGAAGGTAACGAACTACCCACCGATCCCGAAGGCCGAGTCCTCCTACTAGGTCACCCATTCGACACATGGCCCGACGCCACAGAAACGAGCATCAACAAAAAGACGACATTCCCTGAATGACGCTGTCACTGGTGAACCGGAAGTCCGGAGCTCACTAACTCCTGTATACCCCGAAAGTCCCGAAATCCGTGGAAGACCACTCTGACCGGCGGAGGTGCATATCTAATCGGCCGCGAGGCGATTTGCCTCGAAAGTTACCAAAGGACCTTTGCTCGCCCTCTTCGCCTCGTTAACCCACAATCTACGCTTTCTTGCCGCGCATAAGCCCGCATACGTGCCATGCCAAGCCTAATCAAGAATTACTCTTGCACAACCTCTCTTAGATAGTCATCAAGACTCGCGTACATCGGTATACTCTCGTAGCCAAATCCATAGCTAATGTGGTCGCTTTTTGCAATCTATATTCTCTGCTCTGGCCGTGGGCGAAGGTTCAAATATCATGGCCGCAGAGGAATCGCCGCCGCTATGCTAAACTCTGCTGGGACGGCCGCTGAACTCCCCGAATGGCACCACCCAGTGATGATTGGGCCTGTGCCCTCGTAACCTCTCAGACTACTCGCAGCTCCTCCGCCTTGCTTCTCCTGGGCCGGGTTTGCCTACGCGAGGCATAACGGTAAGGAAAGAAATACGTTAGAGGTCCAACTTACAACATGCCAAATCTAAGGCACGATCTCGGTGAGAAGAATAGAAACCAATCCTAAATATCCTATAGCCTCACGATTATTGGTGTGGTGCACAACACACCGATAATCAAGACTCATCGATACGGTCAGAGACACTTTCCGAGGATTAATCGCTCGATACCACTTTTGTCACGACTGCCCGGGGCGCGGATCGTGCCTTACCCGGGCACCCAAGTAGTCATACATCAGAGAAAATCAGCGGAACATAACACTACAACATGAAATAACAAGAAATGTACAACAGTTATCTTAGAAAACTTGCCTTTCGGCATATATATATAAATCAACTTAAAACCAATAGCTACATCCTTTTTACAACCCCGCCTACAACGCAGACTCACTTAAGAATGATATGATAACAATGGCGGGACAGTGGCCGCCATACCACGAATGTAAATACCTATAACGACAGGACTATACCATCGATAAGCCTCGAGAAACAGAGCTTTCCCAAACGCTGAATCGTGACCCTAAGAGCGAGGATCAACGATCGGCGTACCTTTACTGCGGATGAACGCAGCCCGAAGGAGGTCGATAACAGTACCAAGTATGTGAAATCAAAATAACATCAGAATGAAATCATAGTAGTCTATATAAAGCAGAGACATGTATGATAACCAAACTACGCTTCACAATAAATAAGCGATATGTCAAGTCGTGGACTCACGCCTCAAAGTCATCACACAGAACCATACGGGTAAGTACGAAGGCATAGCCGACTACTAAGACCAGCATTCAAAAATGCCATAAATCAGATCACGAGGTCTTTCTAGATCGCACACGATCGGCCGCCACTCGCCCGCAGTGATCAATGCGCGTCTATCCCCGAACTTACCGCAGCTCCGCATAGGTCACACACGCACCCGCATGAGGTATTCCTCGAATCACGGTCCTGCATCGCTCGAGGTATACCGCATCGGAGGCGCCTTAACCCCAGATCCGCTCGACTCCGCAGCCCGCATAGTCTCAAAAGACCGCATAGTCCCGTGGACCGCATAGGGCATCCCCCGCATCGGCCTAAACACCCGGAATGATCAATCCTGAGCATACCGCTGTTCGCATAGTCTCACAGACCGCGATAGCCGTATAGACCGCATCAAGGGTGGCAAGCCCTCGTATAATAAGTCAGGGTATGTGATACAATAACAGATCTGGCTTAACGCTTAACAACGTAAGCACAACAAGAATGACCCCTTTTATAACAATCACAAGATACTAACACACGTAGCATCCTAACGTGTTTACTTATCAAATCAACAAGAAAGTATTACAAGGCTATCACAAACCAACACAATCAAGTTATTCACAAGGTACTTTATGCTTAACAAGTTCGAGTATCTATCCCCAAAGTACTTCATACATTAACTATTTAAAAGATCCGCTTCTTTCACGTAAGTCACACAATACCCGTAGTATAAAATAGAGGATCTTTTTAAGTAAACCAAAACACTTCCTTTGTAAAATCAAGTAACAACATTATTTTCCAAACGCTCAAGTTTGCCTAATTTCAAATGTTCACGTTTCTTATTTTAGAAAGGTTCCAGAGTTCGTAGTCTTATTCATTTAAGAATATAATTCTCTTTTAAACAATCGAGAAACATATGCCTTATATGTGAGTAGGTTATTCTTGTTCATAATCAATCTTATTAAGCAGCCATGATCTAGGAAATGTAATATCATTTTGTCTCATCTTAGCTTTTATGCAGATGGAGGTTTCTACTGGTTTTAATAATACTTCATTAATCAAAACATTTCCCTTTATTAACGCTGCAGTGGTTTGTCGATACTCATCCTGATTTCCGAAATCAAGAAACATTATTCCTTTTAAAAACCAAGTACTCATTACTCACGAATGAGGTTTCACACAAAATTCATATTAATTCATTTAAGTCAAGTTTCTTATCTTTTAAGATCAAGTCTCTTAACCTTTAAAATCAGTAAACCATTCCTTTTACTACTCTTAAGTCGTTATACCTAACTTCCCATAAAGCTAGTATAACTCTTAAGCTTTTAAAACCCAGTGTTACTCTTCTTTCAAAAGGTTACTTAATTCTTCTGAAATACTTCAGATTCTTTTTATTCAGGCTTAAGTCAAAAGACATTGCCGTAAAACTACGTTCATTTAACACACGTACGTCTACCGTACTATATATATTCTTTAAAATATCATGCTCAAGAGTATAGGAAGAATCACATACCTCGCGACGATTATCGACTATTAGCAAATCGCTCATCGCTATAACCCTACTAGCCTCGTCACCTTACAAGTAGCACATGCTACTCACAGAACATTCAACCTATAAAGGTTATACAAGTCTATCAAAGCCTAGACTACTCGGTAGAATAAATCTAGATACAAGATTCTACGGAAAATTGGGCGTTTCCTACCCACAAACTTCACAACTCTATAATGTCTGATCACTATGTAAGTGATTCATTTCCTTATTATATAGTTTCCTTGTATATACTTATACTTATTCTTATACTTCAATAGTATGCACACTTAATTACAAAAGGGAGACAAGATATTTACCTCGATAAGCCCATAATTATCCAAGTATAAATGTCGGTCCTGAGCAACGCTTAGCTCCTACTCCGGGTGCTCCAACCCGCTCCAAACAACCCTTAGAAGTTCTACGCAAATTCTTCTTAATACTCCAACCAACTATGGAGATTTTTCCTTAGGGTTCGGTTTGAGATAAAAAGGACATAAGGTAGTATTTTCGGGCTCTACGTATAGAGGTATCTTTGGAATACTACAAGGTATACGGCTAAGGTATTTTGGGTATAGTAACGTTACTTGGAGAGTATTTCTACCAAGAGGGGGGTATTTATACGAGACAACACCACAAGTGGGTGTATACTCCTCGCCAACCCCACTGGGAGTGGGTACTCTCGCCAAGGGTGGGGACTCTCGGCTAAAGCCTCACAAGGGGGGGGGGGGGATGAGAACTATAGAGGGAGGAGGAAGAGCTTTCAAGACTTAGCACAATTTTGGATGAAGAAGTCTTCACAAAGAGGGGGGTATTTATAGGGAAACCAAGGGTCAAGATCATGCCAAGTAGTAGGCAAGTGTAGGGTGTGGATTTGGACAAGTGTGTGTGGGTCCCACCTTATCTATCTAACACACAAAATATCCTACCAACTATTGACTCTCCAATCGTCAAAAGCCGCCCCACACGCCCACCAATTAGAGGGTGACAAGTGTCGCCTCTCGTTGGTCCAAATGTTCGTCTCTCGGAAAAATCCGAAAAAATTAAAAATGATATAGCGGTATTTTTCCCTTCGCAAGTCTTGTAAAACGTTTCGTCGAAAAACGACTCTAATCGGGTGTTGTGCAAAAAAATAAATCGTCCAAGCCAACTTTAAAGTTCAAACTTTTCTCGCACGCCCCACGCATACTGCGGAAATACGGGGTATAACGAGTCCGTAAGGGCTTATGCGGGTGAAATAGTCCCATGCGGGCGGGTCCAACCTATGCGAGGAATACCTCATGCGAGTCCGTAAGGGCTTATGCGGGTGAAATAGTCCCATGCTAGGAATACCTCACGCGGGTCCACGCGACCTATGCAGGTGAAATAGTCCCAGGAGTAGGATTGCTAAATGATACTGCGGGCGGGTGGTCATGCTTTGATCGTGAGCTTCCTATTTTATATTGTAAGGATACTACTATTTACTCTCATTGTTAGTAAGGCACAGTGTACTGTAATTTGATTATCATACTTGTCTCCGGATTTGATTTAGACTTATGATGTAATTACAGTATTTTTTCCAGTTTTACATACTTAGTACATATTGTGTACTGACCCCCTTCCTCGGGGGCTGCGTTCATGTCGCAAGAAAGGGTAAGAAGGTGGTGGATCCTCATTCTTAGGATCACTTATCAGACGTCAGAAGCTCCATTTCTCCGGAGGCTTGTCTCTTTTGGTACAGTCTTTCCCTGATGTTGTAGATTTATGTCCATTCAGGGGTATGGCGGGCCCGTCCCGCCACGATTATTATTCCTGTGAGGTCTGTATTCACATATGTGGTCAGTAGAACCGAGTTGTACAACTTGTACTTTTGAGTATGTTTATATTATGGAAGGCGGCCTTATCGGCCAGCTTTGTGATGTTATTGTTTACATGTGTTTATGTTGTGTATGTTCCGCCGCTATTCTCGATGTATACCTAAACTGGTGCCCGTAGGGCACGACCGCGGTCCCGGTCGGGTCGTGGCAAAAGTGGCATCGAGCGATTAGTCTCGGAAAGTGTCTGACCGTGTCTAGTAGAGTCTTGATTATCGGTGTGTTATGCACCACATCTATAATCGTGAGGTCGCAGGACATTTAGGATTGGTTTCCATTCTTCTCTCGAGATCGTGCAATAAAGCCGCCTTATTAGGTTGAATCTCTCTCGACCTATTCTTATGAAATGCTTATGCCTCCACGGAAGGCGACTGTGGCCTGAAGGGCAAGGCGGCAGCAGAGGCGCTAGCGGTACTGAGGGTTACACGCACTCAGCACGTACTATACCCGAGGTAGTAGGCTGTCGGCGAGTTCACCACGCCGACAAGATAAAGGAGCCGAGAGCGGCGGTAGCTCCGAAGGTTCCTGCACTGCAGCCTCCATTCGCACCGGTGCCGAGTATAGAGACTACGAGGAGCAGATCCGGTTATTGACAAGATAGTAGCTTCGGCAACGACAGAGCAGCAAATTTCACCCTGTAGGCGGTTTGCCATGGATTAGGGATTTTAGGTTGTCATCCACCCGAAGTTTTATGGTTCGAGGTCCGGCGAGGATCCGCAGGAGTTCATTCGGCACTACATGACCATGCAGTTCTTAGGGCTTGAGACAGTTCATTACGCTAGCCTCTTACCGGTTACGCGATATTGCGTTGAACTGGTTTGAGTCGTGGTTGCTTTCGAGAGGTGAAGATGCCCTTCCAGCTGTTTAGAAGGAGTTTACAGAGGCCTTCATGGATCAATTTTTTCCTCCTGAGATGAGGAAAGCCCGGGTAGATAGATTCTTGACCTTGAGGCGCGCAGGAGGACTATCGTGAGTATAGCCCGAGTTTGACTCCTGGCCGATATGCACATACTATTGTAGCTGACATGGCGGATAGGGTTCATCATTATGTGATGGGGCTAGACCGTCATATGATTACCGCATGCTTGGGTGTGGCTGTTCAGCCCGGTATGGACATCGCCAGATGCGTGCCTATGCGCGAGGATAGAGGATAGAGAGAGGAGGACCAGATTGACTCGGGATGCCAAGAGGGCGTGACATCGGTCTCGTGGCGCTTTCGGACAACCTCGCGAAGAGCCAAGACAGAGTGCTCGCCACGGTTTTTACGCGTAAGGTCCGATCGGCCAGTCAATCGTGAGCAGTCGTGGCTCCAGACTTTGGGGTTTCAGGCGAGAGAGATCGTCACGATCGAGGCCACCACATCTCGGTGTGCTCGACATGCGCAGATCGCACTCCGTGCGAGTGTCGTGTTCTGCAGGGCTTGTTACTCTTGTGGCGGTGGGCCATTTGAAAAGAGAATGTCCGTCGAGGAAGCATGGGTGGTACGGTCACGGTAAGCGACAGATCGGTTCTTTGGGTCTTCTCTTCTTACGTGGTTATGCGCCTAGGCGTGGTACTCACGGATCGGCGACGCGGTAGAGGTCGTGGTGGTGGTTCCAGTTCTAGCGGTCCACAGAACCGCATATATTCATTAGCCAGCCGCCAGGATCAGGAGGCTTCCCCTGACGTCGTCACAGGTACATTATTGATTTCATGCTGTGACGTTTATGCTTTGATAGATCCAGGTTCTACCTTGTCCTATATGTCCCTCTTATTGCGGGTAGAATCGGATAGAGCCAGGTCGATAGAGCTTTGAGGTAGCTACGCCAATGAGAGATTCGGTGTTAGCCGGGTGTCTGAGGTTGTCCGGTATATATTCTGATCGTCCGACCACTTGCAGATTTGATAGAGCCGAGATGACGATTTTGATGTCACATGGGTATGGATGGTTGGCTTCTTGTTATGCCAACGTTAACCGTAGGACAGTTGGTTCGTTCAGCTTCTGGCGAGCGCTTATCGAGTGGAAGGCAACACAATACGCCGTGAGGGGTAGGTTTATTTCTTACCTCAAGGCTAGGAAGATGGTGCGAAAGTACATCTATCATCCGTTCGTATTTGATACTGAGGCCGAGGTGCCACTCTTGATCGCCGCGGTGGTTAGGAGTTCCTGGATGTGTTCCCAGACGATCCTCCGGTATCCCTCCGAGAGGAGATTGAGTTTTGTATTGACACGTTGCGCACACTCGACCTATTTCCATTCCGCCATACAGGATGGCTTTCGCCGAGTTGAGAAATGAAGGACCAGCCAAAGATTTCGGAGAAAGGCTTTATCGTGCCTAGTGTATCTCCCCGGGAGCGCCGGTTTTGTTCGTGAAGAAGAAGGATGGGACAGCAGTATGTGTTGATTACGTGCGATTGAATAAGGTAACCATCAAGAATAGGTACCCCCTCCCTAGGATTGATGATTTGTTTGACGATTGCAGGCGCGAGGTGTTTCTCAAGATAGACTGCGGTATGGCATTATCATCGAGTTCGAGTTCGAGGGGCGTATATCCCAAAGATCGCATTCGTGACCGGATGGGCACCATGAGTTCAGGGTTATGTCTTTCGGTTTGACCAACGCTCCAACAGTATTCATGGATTTGATGAACCGGGTGTTCAAACCATTTTTGGATACATTTGTGATAGTATTCATTGATGACATCCTGGTTTATTCGCGGACAGAGCAGGAGCATGCAGATCACTTGAGGACGGTACTTGGGGTTCTCCGGAGCCGGCAGTTATTCGCCAAGTTCTCCAAGTGTGAGTTTTGGTTGGCCTCAGTGGCATTCTGTTACACCAGTGAAATTCAAGAAGATCAGATTTGAAAGTTTGAAAGATAAGTTGACAAACATATGTTGGACGGATTTTGAGTCTACCTTGGAGTGTTGTACCCAGTTGTTAAGAATTGTTAGGTGTTTTAAAAAATCCTAGTGTGTAGTACGTTAAATATAGTTCCCAACGCAACAAACCGCTAAATCGATAGGGCATCGGGTCGATAGTTATGGAAGTTTAGTTCGGTCTGTGATCGAGCAAAGCGATGGTTTCGTTCGAAGTCAGCGTGGCCGAATACGAGGGGTTGAGGTTGCAAGGCCGCGGCCGCGAATCTGAGGCGTGGCCTAATGCATGTAATTATTCTTCGGTGGAGCGCGGCCGCGCGAGCAGCGCCAAGCGGGATTTTCTGCGGTAAAGTGGCGAAAAAGCAGGATATTTTGTTAAAAGCACGAGGGAGGTGACAAGTGTCCTCCCATCCTTTGACCGAAAGGGTCTATTTTAGGCCAAGTCTTGGAAGACTTGGCCATTTCATTTTGAAAACCCTCAAGAACTCCTCTCCCTTTCTCTCTAGTTTGTGAAGAAAACCTAGCCTAAGGGAAAATTGTTGGAGCGGCGGCAAGAAGGCAAAGTGTTGGTAAAGTTGTGGGAAGCGTGGGGGGGACGAGTTTGACGGGAAAGAAGTTGAAGAAAGAGGGCTTTTGTGGGCTATTCCAAAAGGTAAAAGTTTCCCCTTCTCTTGGATATAAGTTATAATACTAGTTATAGTAGTTTATAAATGAGCTCGAGGTCATTATATTTAAGTTTGAATAGATTTGGATCTTGTTGTCTTGTTGAAAACCGAAAATGGGCTAATTTAGTCGTCACATGTTGTAACTTCAATTTGGTTACTAATTTAGTCGTCACCTGTTGTAAAGGGGGAATTTGTAGTTGTTAAAGATGTGTAGAGCTAGATATCATGTTAGACCTAAGAACTTGGATTGGAAAAGAATTGGAAAGGATTTAGGACTGGTTATATTGTTGTGTGAATGGCATGGAAATTATTGGTTTATTTTGTATTATTGTGGGCGGAATTTTACGTATTGTTAGGCGTGTAATCCCTTGTATTTGCTGAATTAATTGAGCCTTAAATGTGGCGTTGGTTATTGAATTCGGCCTTGAAAAGGTGGCAAAGGATGTTAAAACAAAGGAAGTCTTTGTCCGATTTTCCGTAGAATTTAGGGACTTTGCACTTAGTTTATTCTACGTTAGCTAGAGAATGATAGACGCTTATGACCATTATAGGATTGAAGTACTACGAGTAGCGTATCCTACTTGAAGGGTATAGTGCTTGTGGAGCATTTTGCTAATTTTCGACAATCGTCGCGAGGTATGTGATTCTTCCTATCCTCTTGAGCATGACTATTTGTGAAATATATAGTGCGGTGAGACTTGCGTGTGTTAAAGGAATTTGATTTCCACTTTCGTGCCTTGACTTGATATGAAGTGTAAAGGTCTTGATTGTGTGAAAAAGTAGTAAACTCCTATTCGTTAGTAATGGGTACTTGGTTGTTAAAGAATAAGTCCTCTTGGTCTCATAAATGTTTATAGTTGTGATTGGTTGGTTTAAAACATAAAGTGTTATAATGACTTTATGGGAAGTTAGTTATAACGACTTTATGTAGGTAAAAAAATGGTTTGTTGTTTTCAAAAGATAAAAGACTTGACATATAATTGACCTAAGTGGTGTTGAAAAGTGTGAAACCTCATTCGTGAGTAATGAGTACGTGGTCTTTAAAAGAATAAAGTTTTATTTGATTTCCTGACATTCTAAAGTAAGGAGACTTAAAGGCTTTTTGAAAAGGGCATGTAACTTGATTTTGGGAAAAGAGAAGTAACTTGAGTTTAAAAGTATAAGTAACTTGTTTTCAAATATTGAACTCTTCTTGATGGAAAAATAAAAGTGTCGTGGTTTTAAAAGGTAGGAGTACTTTGGTCTTAAAGGGGTTAGTTACTTGGGATTTAAGGGTATACTTGACGTTGTGTTTAAAGGGTTTAAAGTACTTGATTTAAACATGAACGTGTTTGGTACTACGGATATTATTATCGAGTTGTTTGTGAAATAAAGAAGGAGATCTTCTTTTTGAAAGAATTAAAGTATGTAATACTTTGGGGGTTAAAAACCCTGACTTTGACATAAAATGAAAGTACCTTGAGTTGTGTGTAACTCTGCATGCTTGTTGAGATAGCCTTTGTTGTGCAAGTGTTTGATTTTGTGCTACAAGTCTCTCGATGGAGGCCGACTATCTGTTATTGTTTGGACATACGACACGTTGGGTGGCCCAGGTATGCTTCCACAAATGAGTATTATCTTGTTATTGTTTGGACATATCGACACGTTGGGTGCCCACGGGTATGCGTCCACGGTGAGTATTATCTTGTGATTTGTTTGGACATCTTGACACGTTGGGTGGCCCGGGTATGCTTCCGGTGATTATTATCTTGTTATCTCCTTTGGGCATACCTACACGCGTTGGATGATGGTCCACGGTACCAGACTGGCCAGTTCGGGGCCATTTATACCGAGTGAGATCTTAGGCACGCGCCATTGGGGTTAAATTCCTGTTGTACTTGAGTGATGATTTTACGGGCATGAGTCCCTGACTAGACATGACTGCTATATATAATGTGAACTGTAGTTTGGTTATCATACATGTCTCCTGTTTTATATACATTGTTATGATTTCATTCTGATTTTTGGTTCACATACTTGGTACTGTTATCTTGACCTCTCCCATGCGTTCATCTGCATGAGTTGAGGTACATAGCTTGGCGATCCGCTCTTGGATCGCTGTTCGGTTCTCGGAAAGCTCCATATCTCGGAGCTTGTCACGTGGTACGGTTCCTCAAGTAGTAGACTTTTGTACATTCAGGGGGCATGGCGGGCCCTGTCGTCGTTATGGTTTTAAAATTCTTAGAAGTGCAGCTTTGTTGTGGGCCAGGTTTGTAAGGGATGTAACTGTTCAAGTTTTCATTTATGTACAAAAAGGTAACCGTTTGGGTTAGCCTATTTTCTTATTTTCACTGTGTTTCATAGCTGTATGTTTTTATTTCCGCTGGTTTTTCTCTGATGTTGTATCACTAGGGTGCCCGGGGTAAGGCACCAGTCACGGGCCCGGGATCGGGTCGTGACACATTCCTGGGGCATATTATTGGGGCTGATGGTGTTCGTGTGGATACGGCAAAGATGAGGCGAAGTCTTGGCGAGACCTCTTACTCGCCCGTGCGCTTGATTTCTTAGAAATTTGGTGGTATTATCGTAGGTTTGTGGAAGCGGTTGCCGATTTCAAGACCGCTGACTAGGTGACTCGCAGGCGGCAAGTTCCGATGGGCGAGGTCATGCGAAGGGTTTCCGATTCTTGAAGGAAAGGTTGACTACGACTCGATTCTTACTCTTCGAGGGTTAGGCAGTGCGTGATCTATTGTGATGCCTCGGGGATCGGGCTAGGGTGTGTTTTGATGCAGCAAGGCAAGGTCATAGCCTATGTTTCCCGACAGTTACGGAAGCATGAGAGGAATTACCCTACCCATGACTTAGAGTTGGCGCGATTATTCATGCCTTGAAGATTTGGAGACATTATTTGTATGGGGTTCATGTGGATATTTATACGCACCACAAGAGCCTCCAAAGATATCTTCAGCAGGAGGCGAACTTGCGGCGAGACGGTGGTTAGAGTTCTGAAAGATTATGATGTTGATATTCTATACCATCAGGGAAAGCCAACGTAGTTCTTGATGCCTCGAGTCGTAGATCGATGGGGAGCCCGCCAGTACGGCGAGAGAGACATGACATGGTCGTCGATCCACCAGTTAGCGAGCCTTGGGGTTCGATTGATCGATCCGAAGCGATAGTGGGTGCGGGTTCGTGAGGTTGCGAGTCTTCCATCGTTGACGAGGTGAAGAGGGCGACAGGTTGAGGACCCGTGTTGACGCGATATCGAGATAAAGCTCTTCGGGAGGAGAAGAGTCTATTTCGAGTAGCGCTGATGAAGTCTTGAGATTTGAGGCGGTTGTGTGTCCCCGATGTGTCAGACCGTCAAGTGGTCTCGAGAGGCACACTGATGCTCGTTATTCTATTCATCGGGTCGACCAAGATGTACCATGACCTCGGATGTTTGTATTGGTGGGATGGCACAAGAGGGGCGTGGCGGGTTTTGTTGCCTGATGTCCTAATTGCCGCAGGTCAAGGTCGGCACGAGGCCCAGGATTATTGCGATCGTTGAGATTCCGACTTGGAAGTGGGAGGTGATCAACATGGACTTTGTTACAGGTTACCTCGTACTGAGGAAGTACGACTCCATTTGGGTTATTGTTGTGGTGTGAAATCAGCCCATTTCCTTCCATCGGACGACGCTTGGTGAGACTATGCGAATTATACATCAGAGATTGTGAAAGGCACGGTGTCGGTGTCGATTATATCGATAGAGAGCCGGTTCTGGCTAACTTCCGAGGTCTTTCCGAAGGGTTTAGGCACACAGTGAGTCTCGATGCGCGTTCATCCTCGGTAGCGACGGCGGCAGCGTGCAATCCGTACAACGAGGATATCTTTGCGAACCGCGTGATTGATTTCTGGGTAGCCTGGGAGGATCATTTGCCTCTTGTAGAGTTTGCTTATAACAACGGCTACCATTCCAAAGATACGTATGGCGCCATACGAGGCTTTATATGGCGGAAATGTAGGTCGCCCGATTGGTTGGTTCGACGTGGGCGATGTGCGATTAGTTGGCCCATACTTGGTACAAAGGCGTGGATAAGGTGGCTTATCCAGAGAGACTAGCAGCTTCGAGTGAGCGATCATATGCGGATAATCGGCGTCGGCATTTGGAGTTTCGTAGACAATTGGGTCTTCTTAGGTGTCACCCATGAAGGGTGTGATGAGATTGATAAGGGGAAACTTCGGCCAGTACATCGGGCCCTACCGGATCGTCCGTAGAGTGGGCAAGTTTGCCTACGAGTTGGATCACCATCCGAGTTAGAGCGACATCCGGTCTTCCATGTTTCTATGTTGAGGAAATGTCGGTGATCCAAAGCAAGAGTTTTCCTACTAGTGAGGTCCAGTGTGAGAGGGTTATCGATGAGGAGAGTCCCATACGATACTCGATCGCCGAGGTTAGGCGATCATGACCAGAATGTAGCTTCGTCAAGGTCTGTGGAGGAATGATAGCAGGAGGAGATGACTTGGGAAGCGGAGGAGGACATATTGAGGAAGTATCCTCACTTATTTCCTATAACTTGAGTAATTCATCTTCCTTACTTGTCAAGTTTTAATTGAAGTATTTCTTTTGCTTAAATGCTATTATGTGGCCATGTGTGGCATTTTGGTATGTCGGGGTTGTGAAAGGAAACTATGTCGCTAATTATAAGTTTGACTCCGAAAGAACATTCGGGGACGAATGTTTCTAAGGGGGGAAGAATGTTACACCGTATTCTGAGGCGTGTTTTAGAACTTACGTGAGAACTCACAAGTGTTAAGATTTGAGACTTGTAAAAAAATTTACCGGAATTATGAAATTGTCGGAAAACGAATATTTATGACGAATGGGAGGGTGACATGTGTCACCCCCCCTTAGTGATGCCTTGGACGATTTGTGCAAGCAATGAAGTCATTGGACCGCGTTAGCAAGACAAGTCTTGCAACTTGAAGCTTGAGAGAATTGACTTGGTAAAAGGACCCACATTAGTCTTGATATTTAACAAGAGCTCATCCAAACCACCCATTTGTTTATATCATGACCCTCCATTACACTATATAATACTAGTAGTGCAAGACAAGCTTAACACTTAGCCAAATTTTCACAAAAATTTGAAGAACACTCACAAGGGCTCTCGGGTTTGGCTAGCTCTCTCTACAAAAAAATTTGTTTGTTGTCCCTTAAGCTCCCACTTTAAACCAAGGTTCTTGAGTGTATTGTAAACATATCTCAATAGAAAAATCTTGGAAAAGATAGTTTACTGTTAGTCAGAAACTAAAACCTAGTTGTCTTTCTAGGTTTTGTTTGGAGATTTGAAGAAATTTGTTGGTGTTGTTCTAAGGGTCTCAACTAGAGGATTGAAGCGTCTTGAAGAGGCTCTAAGTTGCTAAGGAGCGACTTCGGATTTGGAGTTGGATTAAGATTCGTTGAGGTATAATCTTGTCTTTTAAAAGTGTTACAAGATTATATATTCATATTGTTGTTGTTAGCTTTACATGTTGCTAGCATGAAGTTGATATGTTGAGGTTTATAAGTATTATGGATTGCTTGTAGCTTAAATCCGAAATGTTATACAAGCCACTTGAAGATTGGATTACTAATTGGTCATTTATTAGAAATCGTCGCATGTTACTTACTTGAAGATTATAGTAGTTATAATCAAGTGCGACTTGATAACATGTTATGCTACCAATTTGGATTGAAATGGAAATTGGATAAGAATTGGTATTGTTGTATTCATTATGGCCGAAATTGGACTAGTAGTTGTATTAGTTTGTTATCGTTTGTGGGGCGGAATTTTACACGTCTAGTAGGTGTGTAATCCCCTATTGATTAATTGCTTTGATTGTGCCTTAAATGTGGCGTGTTTGGTTATTGTATTCGGCCTTAAAAAAGGTGGCAAAGTAGTAGAAACAAATGAGGTGTTGTCCGATTTTCCGTAGAAATTAGTGACCTTGCACTTATAATATTCTACGTTTGAAGTAAGGCTTTAATAGACGTATTGTGAATATTATAGGTTGACATACTACGGGCGGGACTTTGTACTTGGCAAGTGGTTGACCCGAAGAGGTATGTAGAACTTTTCCTATCCTTTGAGCATGACTAGTTGCACGTATATAGTACGGTAGACGTACAAGATCTTGATATCCTTTACTAGTTTATTGAATGGCCAAGTCGGGTGAGTTAGGAGATTAACTCGCTTCTTTGAAAGTATTAAGGATGTCTTAAGTTTTATTAAAGTTAAGGGACTCGAAGAGTTTTAAAGTATGTGATACTTGTTTCGTTTTAAACGTATAGGTCCCTTGGATAGGAAATTGTACTTGACTAAGGTATAAAATGAATATAACGACTTTATGGGGAGTTGGTTATATTGGCTTTATGGAAAGATAAATGGCTTGATTAAATGGAAGGCAACTTGATTTTAAGGCATCAATTGCCTAAGGTTTTATAAGAAAAGGAGTCACTTGATTTAGAAACCTAACTTTATTTCTAAGGGTATTGTGACTTGCCTTGAAATGTAATTTGGACTTGATACTAGGGTTAATAGTATCTTGGAAGTTTTGTACTAAAAAGATT
This sequence comes from Przewalskia tangutica, assembly GCA_029844215.1. Lineage (NCBI taxonomy): Eukaryota > Viridiplantae > Streptophyta > Magnoliopsida > Solanales > Solanaceae > Przewalskia > Przewalskia tangutica. Next base: position 57,221 of record JAQGDG010000108.1, read on the forward strand.
CACTTGCTTTAAAGAGTTGAAGTATGTAGTACTTTGGGTTAAATTCCCGGATTTTTATAAAAGACATGTTAGTGCCTTAGGTAAACTAAAATGAGAGTGTATATAAACAAGAATAATAAGAAGTTAGGGGATTTCTTAACTTGCTTATGTATTGTATGATAAGCCGGTAGTGCTTATGTTATGTCTGATAGCCGGATTTGTGCTAGTGGTATATTATTATTTGGGTCATTCCGGGTTTGTGGCATTTGCATATTCGTGGATTTGCTACCCACGATGCGAGAATACCTCACGCGAGTCCGTAGTGGCTTACGCGGTGAAATAGTCCCACGCGGGCGTCCGACCTATCGAGAATACCTGCGAGTCGTGCGGCTTATGCGGGTGAAATAGTCCCGTGCGAGGAATACCTCATGCGGGTCCGCGCGACTGCGGGTGAAATAGTCCTAGGAGTAGGATTGCTTAATGATACCGAGCGGATGGTCCTTCTTTGATCGTGAGCCTCTATTTTTATGTTGTAAGTATACCCTTATTTACTCATTGTTAGTAAGGCACGATGTCTTGTAATTTGATTATCGCAATGTCTCCGGCTTTGTTTTAGACTTATGATGTAATTACAGTATTTTCCCAGTTTTACATACTTAGTACATATGTATCGACTCTTCCTGGGCCGCGTTCACGCCGCGAGAAGAGTGGCAAGTGGTGGATCCTCATTCTTAGGATCACTTATCAGACGTCAGAAGCTCCATTTCTCCGGAGGCTTGTCTCTTTTGGTACAGTCTTTCCCTGATGTTGTAGATTTATGTCCATTCAGGGGTATAGCGGGGCTCTATCCCGCCACAGTTATTATTCCTAGAGGTCTGTATTCACATATGTGGTTGGGCTATAAGAACTGAGTTGTACAGTTGTACTTTTGAGTATGTTTATATTATGGAAGACGGCCTTATCGGCTAGCCTGTGATGTTATTGTTTACACATGTGTTTATGTTGTGTATGTTCCGCTGCTATTATCTGATGTATACCTAAATGGGGTGCCCAGGTACGGCACCAGTCGCGGTCCCGGGGTCGGGTCGTGACATAATACCTCGCATACGCATATATGTCCATCATAAGCCCAAAAAGGGATTATCTTTTCGTACTTCCAACTCCTTCTAACTTATACACAGTCTCAATATAATTTGTTCATGAAACTTAAACATACCACAACTTTATCATGCATACAAGTTTCTAAAGGGCCAAAGACATACCTGAAATCATATAGGCGGTTCAAAGGAACGCTAAAACTGGGAACTCCCACCACGACCTCTCGCCACGGCTGCCGGCATAAACATCCCGCCTGCTATGGAAGGCGAAGAACCCGCAATCGATCAGATCGCGCTATCCCACCAAATGACACCTCTGGTCGGACAGCCTCTCACGAAATGGCCGCCGCCGCAAGTAGCAAGTCGTCAATGCGACACTCCTAAATGGAATCTACTCTGGTGACCACCGGCAGCAAGGTGGTTTCCCAGCTACTATTCTTGACATCTGTGAACTCGTAGCCCGACCGCTCCGAATATCTCGGCGACCAAACCTCACCGGAAGACGGGAAGAGCACTGTGACCGAGATGTGACCTAGTCTGCTGTTGAGGCCGCCCTCTCGAAGGTTACCACGGAACCCTGCGCCCGGCCTCTTGGGCTGGCCTGAGTCTAGCTGACCCTCTCTCTCTGTCCTCATCCTCGCGCATAAGCTTGCATCCCGGCAATATCCATACCGGCTGAAGGGCCACCCTGTGCATGCAAGAATCATATAATGGTCTAGCCCCATCACATAATCTGAACTCGCTCGCCATATCGCCACAATAGTGTGCGCATACCGCCAACGAGTCAAACTCGTGTTGTATTCGATGGTCCTCCCATTCTGCCTCAATGACAAGAACCTATCAACACGGGCTCTCCTCATTTCAGAGGCAAAAGTGATCAAGAAAGGCCTCGTGAACTCATCCCAAATCGCTGACGAGCACCCACACCTCTCGACAGCTCCCAAGACTCAAACCAGTTCAACGCAATATCGCTGTGAATCGTAAGAAGCTAATACAACCGACTCATCCGAGGCCCTAAGCACTGTATAGTCATTGTAGCTACGAACGAACTCTCGAGGATCATCCTCGGTCTCGAACCATAAAACTCGGGTGGACTACAACCCGGAAAATCCGAATCCTCAAACCGCTCACAGGGTTAGCTACCGCCTCGCTTGCCGGCCCTACCACTATGCTAGTCAAAAGTCCGATCCGCTCTCCATAATCTCTAAACTCGCTCGTCGCGGGACGGAGGCTCGGCACGGAACCTCTCGAGCTATCGCTCTCGCCTTCTACTGTCTGGCTGGCTGAGTTAGCGGATCCGCTACTACCTCGTGCATAGTCGTGCCCGAGTCCCGGTAACCTCTGCGTACCACTAGCGCCTCACGCTGCCTTGCTCGGCCTCGCCGCTCCGCGAGGCATAATTGTTACATAAGGGGGTCGAGAGAGGATTCAACCTACTAGACAAATTTCATGCACGATCTCAAAGAGAGAAGAATGGAAACTAATCCTAAATGTCTGCAGACCTCACGATTATAGATGTGGTGCACAACACATCGATAATCAAGACTTACTAGACGATGCGTAGACACTTTCCGAGGACTATCGCTCGATACCACTTTTGTCACGACCCGATCCGGGCTCGCGGGTGCCCTACACAGGCACCCTTACAGTATACATCGTAGATAATCGAACATACATGAAACTATAAAATAAAACAATGTATAAAATAACGAGTTAGCCGATGGCTACCTTCCCGACATATAATATACAAAGCAGCTTGCCTCCTTTTTCTTTACAAACCGACCCACAATATGTGACTACAGCACTTAAGAGTTTTAACATAACCGTGGCGGGACAGAGCCCGCCATACCCTCAATATACATGAATCTACAACCTGTGGAAAACTGCACTAAGAGATAAGCCTCAGCAAATGGAGCTTTTCCCAAAATCAACCGAGATCCTAAGAGCAAGGATCACCAACTGGTACCTAAAACTGCGGGCATGAACGCAGCCTCGGAAGGTCGGCAGACAACATGTGTAATATGGAGCAGAAATAACGTCTGATGCATGTATCATAATCAGACAAAGAATGACAGACAAATATACAGAGTACATACTAGATCTGCGTGTCATTACCACTTATGAACTTAATCGCACCTTATTATCTTTTCCCATTTTCAATAAAAGTTATAGTCACATTCTTATGTATACGATTAGGAAAATCATTAAGTTCATTACCGTATAACTTACTTATCTTTCATAAGTATAATCCGCCACTTTGGAGGGGCGCTATACTACCCTACCTAACTGGGACGCGATCAAGTCACACAAATATCAAAGTGTGCGTGGAATCCCCATCACCGCCGGCTATAAGTGTAAAATAACCACGTGACGCGCCCGTGGCATCCCACCTCACCGCCGCACACATACAACACATATATATATCTCCCGCCGTGGAACCCACATCAACGCAGCGACTATAAGTGTAAAATATAACCATGTGACGCGCCCGTGGCATCCCACCTCACTGTCGACGTACACATACACAACACATATATATATCTATATATATATAACGCGGCCGCATGCCCCGGAATCCCACATCGTATAAGCATGACCATAATGTGCCCTCGGCATCCCTCATCGTAGGTGCAGGTCTTCATGGGGAGCTAGCCCATTGAGTAATAATATAGCATGGTCGCATGCCCCGGAATCCCATATCGTATAAGCATGGCCATGGAGTAATAAAACGCGCGGGCATCTAACCCGCATCCTGGCTGCATGCCCCGGCATCCCTCATCGTATAAGCATGGCCAAGATCAATCACAATGGAAGCATACCCGTGGAATCCCCCGTCACTGCCGGTACGTCCGATAAAATGTTCGGGCATCTAACTCAAGATCCTCGGTCACATGCCTTAATCCCACATCGAGCAAGCATGTCCAAGGATCATGTTATACCCCGTAGTTCCGTGGTATGTATGTGAGGACGCGTGCATTTAGAATACGGCGTAAATTTTGGAAAGAAAGAAAGATGTGATTTTTTCGACGGAAAAGTTTCCGGTTTTTGTGAAGAAAAAGGTTCGTTAATGGGAATTGGATTCCCAGATTTGGTATTTGGACTTCTTGGATTATTTTAGAATTATGAGATTTTATTTTCGAAATGGTCACGCTGGGCCCACGAGAAATTTACTATGCTGGGCCCGCTTTGTTTTTGAGATTTCAGATTTTGGATATTTTCGAAGATGAAATATTTTGACGAGTCTGGGGCGACACGTGTCACCCCATGTGGCACCTTGCCGAATGGGGGATGTTGGCTAGCCACTCCTCGCCGAATGGGTCCGATGTGGCAAGCCACTGCCCTTGCTGGCCATGTGGTGTGGTGGGACCCACACACACATGGCCCAATCTTGACCCTACACTTACCTTAATCTTGGCCCTCAATCCTCTATATAAACCCCTTGTTGAAGAAGTAAATCATCCTCACTTGAAAGCTTTCCAAAGCAAATGTTTTCCTCCCTGTGTAGATTTCGTCCCTCCCTCTTGTGTAGAAAATACTTGGTGTATTGTTGTATAATCCCAAATACCTTGGCCTAGTATCCCTAGTAGTATTCCAAAGTTATTTCAATACTAGAGCCCTAAATACTACTTTATTCCAATACAGAAACGAAACTCCTAGAAAAATCTTCCTAGCTTGGTGGAAGCATTTATAGTTGTTTAGAAACTTCTAAGGGTCGCTGGAGCGGGTTGGAGCGTAAGGATTGGAGCTAAACGTTGCTCGTGATCGACTTATAACTTGGATAATTTTTGGGCTTATCGAGGTAATGATCTACGCCCCCTATCAGAATTGGATATTACATATTGTAGTAGTTATACTTGAGTATATTATATTCAAGGATGATTATAAAGGATTGAATCAGATTTACATTGACCGCATTTACAGAGACTTGTGTAAGTATTATTGTGAAGATATTTGAACACGTCCTGTTAGACGGTAATCCTCGAGTTGTGGCCCGTAGCTGGCCCGGTTAGTGAGAGATTTATGTGATAGCGGGGAGGTGTCTGAAATTTCAGAGAATAAGGAATCTTGTGTTTAGAATATTCTACTGAGAGTGCTAGAAGTTGATTTATATATTATGGTTGTTATAGGTGGATCTTTCACGCGCCATACTTGACTTGGCTTGTGGTTTAAGCTAAAGGTATGTGATTCTTCCTATACTCTTGAGCATGATTGTTGTGAACTATATAGTACGGTAGACGACGTGTGTGAAACGATTTTTGTTTGTTTTAAAACATAAAGTGTTATAATGGCTTTATGGAAGTTAGTTATAACGACTTTATGTAAGATGAAAGTTAAGAGACTTGATCTTGAAAGATAAGAGGCTTGACTTATAACGACTTGTTTTCGAAAAGGAGAAGTAACTTGATTTAAGTATAGGTTACTTGTTTTGAAAAGAGTAAGTTAATTGGGTTTTAAAAAGAGTATACTTGATGTTGTTCTAAAAGAAAAGCACTTGGTTTATAAAGTATGAGTACTTGATTTTAAAAGCCTTGTAAAGATTTTTACGAAGGTGAAGTAATTTGGTTTTAAAAGTAAAACGTGTTTTCTTTATATACTACAGTATTAGTATCACGTGGCTTTTACATAGAAAGAGGTCTTTTGTTAAGGAAAGTATGTAGTATTTTGGGTTTGAAACCCGATTGTTGATTAAAATGAATGTATGTTAAACTTGCTTATGCTTGTTGTGATAGTCTTTGATGCAAGTGTTTTGTTGACGTGTCGCCGTGACTCGGGAGGGCCGCTATCCGATTAATTGATCGACATACCGACGCTCAGCGGTCCACGCAGTATGCGCCCACTTTGAGTATCGATCGTTGTTTCGCATCGCCGCGACTCGGAGGGCCATTATCCGATTTATTTCCTCGGGACACGCTGACGGATGGATGTTCCACGCACGCGCCCGCAGGGATGGTTTCATGGCCATGACTTCCGAGGTAAGATGCCGGCACGCGGTCATCGCGAGGTTCGATCATAGTCCATGGACCGCTAATCCATGAAGCTTGCCGCGCGACGGCGATCACGCTTGGTTTGTACGCATGGTTCGTGCACACTTTGGATACTTGTTCGTCATTTTCTCGTACCGCAGCCTCCGTAGATAGCTTAAGATACTTGCCTCGGCCATATTCTGTGAGACGGAGGCTATTAGACGTTAGCTTAAGATACTTGCCTCGCCGCGTGGCTAGCTTTTGGACCGTAGTTGGCTTCCGCACTTGCCCGTGATGGGATATGACTAGCTTTTGACCGTAGTTGGCTATTCTACTCGCCCGGACGGCTTGATGACGCAGTGTGATCTAGTGTTCGTGTTCACATACGTGTTGTTTTACATCATGTAATCACGGCTGAGGAATGAGTTCCACGCATGAGTGGTATTACGGGCGAGACCCATAATTATGTGTGAGTGATTATTCGGGATATGCGCCCTTACTTGACATAACTGCTTACTTATTGCGAAATGGTTTTATAAAATGATGAAATGTGATTTCATTACGATTTTCAGTTTCACATACTTGGTACTGCTGCATCGACTTCTGGGCCGCTCATGCCGCAGTAGAGGTACACCGCTTGGTCGATCCTCGCCATAGGATCGCAGTCAGGCTGAAGCTCCGCCTCCGAGGCTTATCTTTTGCATAGTCCTGTCATCAGAGGTACTTGTACATCTGTGGTACGGGCCCCGCCCTGGCCATAGTTGTGGTATATCTTAGAGGTCTCAGAGTAATCAAGTTGTGGCGGGGTTTGTAAAAAGGATAACTGTTCGGGTTTTATGTATATATACCAAGGCAACGGTGGGTTGGCCTGCTTATTTATTTATGTCTCTCATTTCATGTAAAGTTTTATTTCCGCTGGTTTTCTCGATGTTGTATCACCAGGGTGCCCGGTAAGGCACTGACGCCCGGTTTCGGGGCGCCAAGTGGTATCGAGCGCTTAATCCTCTGAAAGTGTCTCCAGCACCGCGTCTAGTAGAGTCTTGATTATCGTGTTGTGCACCGCATCTATAATCGTGAGGTCGCAGGACATTTAGATTGGTTTCTATTCTTCTCACTCGAGATCGTGCCTTAGAGCGATGTTGTAAGTTGGACTCTTCCGACGTGTTCTTTCTCGCCGCTATGCCTCCGCGCAAGGCAACCCGCCCGTATGGCAAGGCACCGTGGGAGCCGCGAGTGGGACACAGAGAGTACGAGGCGCAGTCTTGGCCATTACCGAGATAGTTCTTCGACGGCGAGTTTTGCGACGCCGCCATTTCAAAGAGAGGTTAGAGCGCAGCAGCGGGTCGCAGAGACCACTTGCAGACCGAGCCTCCACCCCACACCGGAGCAGAGGAGATGGGTTACAAGGAGATGGCCCGCCATCGCCAGATCGTGGGCCGCACACGGCGAGAGGCCGACGCAGCAGCCTAGCCCAGAGCCCCCGTAGTTCATCCCGCATCGGATAGTTCGAGGCTACGGATTTTCCGAGTCAGATTCCGCCGCAGTTCTACGGTCGAGGCCCGAGGATGATCCGCAGGAGTTCATCCGCCGCCATGAGGATCATGCGAGTGATCAAGGCTTCGAGACCGAGTCCGTGATTTTCGGTTCGCATCGGCCGCGGATACCGCAATGACCGTTTGATCTACGGAGCCGTCCCCGGGGAGCACGCGCCTCGCCTGTTCGGGACGAAGTTCTCGAGGCATTTCACCATTTCTTGCCGCCGACGGCGAGGGCACGGGCCGGCAGTGTTTCGATGCCGAGACAGCGAGGACGCAGCCGAGTACAACGTAGTTCGACTCGCTGCTCGAGCATGTCCTCGCGTTAGTAGCCAATATGGAGGACAGAGTGCACCGCCACGCCACAGGCTTGATGACTACTCGCGTAGTCTTGTTCGTGTATCGCTCACCGGCACGACATCGCCCGCACGCAGCTCATGCACTAGTGCGAGGCACTGAGAGACCGACGGATCGACCAATATCGCAGAAGAGGCCAGACAGCAGGTCCTTTGGTAACTTTCAAGGCGGACCGCCTCAAGAAGCAGACTAGTTATACGCCGCCAAGACAGAGTGGTCCTCTGCCTTCGTGGCCTCCAGAGTATTCAGAGCAGTCGTGGCTCCAAGGGTTCAAAGTTTTCAGGGCTGGAGTCAGCGCCGGATGGCCACCCCGACCTAAGTGTAACCAATGTGGTAAACCCCATTCGGGAGTGTCGAGGACTTGTTTTACATGTGACAAGCGGCCATTTTATGAGAAATTGTCCTACCGTGAGGTAGCGCGATGTTGAGACTCACTTCGGATCTGCATGGTTCTTCGCCTTCGATAGCCAGGCAGTGGTGTTCGTGATATCTGCAGCCAGTGCAGGTGGGTCGTGGAAGTTCCCGCTATAGCGGTCCTTGAAATCGCCTATTTGTTTTTGTGATATCGTATATCCTTGACCTCTAAGAGACTAGTATGCATTTGTATTAAGATAAGTATATTTTTAATTATTATGTTCGATAGCATTACGTTGGTGTGATAATTCCATGGGTAGTGTAAGATGGAAGTGGTAGCTTTCATGACGTGAATTAGTAAGATTGTTCCGATCGGGAACGAGATCAGCGCGATAGCTGGTCGGGTTGAGGCTGTCGCGGTCAACCCGCAGCCCGAATGAGGCGGTCGCGTGGTCGGCAGCGGTAGGTCACGAGGGTGCTAGGCCCAAGTTTAGGTAACCATCGATGAGTTCGTGGACGCGTCGACCGGATCGATCGCAAGGCCGAGATAGGCCTTGGAGTAAATTGAAGCTAGTGGAGCCGTTGTGAGATTAGAAATGATTTCCTCGTTAGTTTGGATTTGAGTTTTGCGACATGTTATATTCTCGCCATCGTGGTACGATCGGTTTTGTAAGTATATAAGAGCCGAGACTATACCGCACACGCTTGATTAGAGGCGTAGGCGAACATTCGACGAATGTTTCTGCCGGGGAAGAATGTTATACCCGTAGTTCCGTGGTATGTATGTGAGGACGCATTTGCGAGAATACGCGTAAATTTTGGAAAGAAAGAAAGATGTGATTTTTCGACTAAAAGTTTCCGGTTTTGTGAAGAAAAAGGTTCAATGGAATTGGATTCCGATTTGGTATTTGGACTTCGGATTATTTTAGAATTATGAGATTTTATTTTCTAAATGGTCACGCTGGGCCCACGAGAAATTTACTGGCTTTGGCCCGCTTTGTTTTTGAGATTTCCTATTTTGGATATTTTCTAAGACGAAATATTTTGACGTAGTCGGGGCGACACGTGTCACCCCATGTGGCACTTGGTCGAAATGGTGGACAAGCTAGCCACTGTCCTCGCCGAATGGGTCGACAAGTGTGCAAGCCACTGCCCTTGTTTCGCTGGCCATGTGGTGGGACCCACACACACATGGCCCAATCTGACCCTACACTTACCTTAATCTTGGCCCTTGAATCCTCTATATAAACCCCTTAAGTCAAGAAGTAAATCATCCTCACTGAAAGCTTTCCAAAGCAAATGTTTTCCTCCCTTGTAGATTTCATCCCTCCTCTGTGTAGAAAATACTTGGTGTATTGTTGTATAATCCCAAATACCTTGGCCTAGTATCCCTAGTAGTATTCCAAAGTTATTTCAATACTAGTCTTAAATACTACTTTATTCCAATAAGAAACTAAACTAGAAAAATCTTCCTAGCTGAAGTATTTAGAAGTTGTTTAGAAACTTCTAAGGTCGCTGGAGCGGGTTGGAGCGTAAGGATCGAGCCAAACGTTGCTCGTGATCGACTTATAACTTGGATAATTTTTGGGCTTATCGAGGTAATGATCTACGCCCCTATTGTAATTGGATATTACATATCAGAAGAGTTATACTGAGTATATTATATTCAAGGATGATTATAAAGGATTGAATCAGATACATCGACTGCATTTCAGAGACTTGTAAGTATTATTGTGAAGATATTTGAACACGTCCGCTAGACGTAATCCTCGGGAGTTGTTTGGCCCGTAGCGGGCCCGTTGAGGAGATTTATGATACGGGAGGTGTCGAAATTTCTCAGAGAATAAGGAATCTTGTGTTTAGAATATTCTACGAGAGTGCTAGAAGTTGATTTATATATTATGGTTGTTATAGTGGATCTTTCACGCGCGATACTGACTTGGTTAAATGGTTTGCCAAAGGTATGTGATTCTTCCTATACTCGAGCATGATTGTCATGGAACTATATAGTACGGTAGACGCACGTGTGAAACGATTTTTGTTTGTTTTAAAACATAAAGTGTTATAATGGCTTTATGGGAAGTTAGTTATAACGACTTTACGAAGATGAAAGTTAAGAGACTTGATCTTGAAAGATAAGAGGCTCGACTTATAACGACTTGTTTTCTAAAAGGAGAAGTAACTTGATTTAAGTATAGGTTACTTGTTTTGAAAAGAGTAAGTTAATTGGGTTTTAAAAAGAGTATACTTGATGTTGTTCTAAAAGAAAAGCACTTGGTTTATAAAGCATAGAGTACTTGATTTTAAAAGCCTTGTAAAGATTTTTACGGTGAAGTAATTTGGTTTTAAAAGTAAAACGTGTTTTCTTTATATACTACGCAGTATTAGTATCATGTGGCTTTTACATAGAAAGAGGTCTTTTGAAAGAAGGAAAGTATGTAGTATTTTGGGTTTGAAACCCGATTGTTGATTAAAATGAATGTATGTTAAACTTGCCTTACGCTTGTTGTGATAGTCTTTGATGTGCAAGTGTTTTGTTGATGTGTCGCCGTGACTCGGGAGGGCCACTATCCGATTAATTGATCGACATACCGACGCTGGTGGTCCACGAGTATGCGCCCACTTTGAGTATCGATCGTTGTTTCAGATCGCCGTGACTCGGGAGGGCCATTATCCGATTTATTTCCTCGACACGCCGACGTGACGGATGTTCCACGCGCGGCCCAAAGAGGATGGTTTCATGGCCATGACTTCCGAGGTAAGATGCCGGGCACGCGGTCATCGCAGGTTCAGATCGTTAGTCCATGGACCGCTAATCCACGGCTTGCCGCGCGACGAGCGATCACGCGCTTGGTTTGTACGCGTGTGGTTCTGCACACTTTGGATACTTGTTCCGTCATTTTCTGCACCAGAGCCTCCGTAGATAGCTTAAGATACTTGCCTCGGCCATATCTTGTGAGACTGAGGCTATTGCACGTTAGCTTAAGATACTTGCCTCGCCAGTGTGGCTAGCTGACCGGTAGTCGCTTCCGCATTCGCCCGCGGATGGGATATGACTAGCTTTTGACCGTAGTTGGCTATTCTACTCGCCCGACGGTTTTGATGACGCAGCAGATCTAGTGTTCGTGTTCACATACGGGTGTTGTTTTACATCATGTACATCACGCAGCTGAGGAATTAGTTCCACGCATGAGCGGTATTACGGGCGTGAGACCCATAATTATGCGCGAGTGATTATTCGGGATATGCGCCCCTTACTTGACATAATCGCTACTTATTGCGAAATGGTTTTATAAAATGATGAAATGTGATTTCATTACGCATTTTCAGCCACATACTGTACCACAGATCGACTCGGGCCGCGTTCACGCCGCAGTAGAGGTACACCAGCTGGTCGATCCTCGCCATAGGATCGCAGCTTCAGTTGAAGCTCCGTTCCTCCCGAGGCTTATCTTTTGGCATAGTCCCTTGTCATTGTAGGTACTTGTACATTCGTGGTACGGGGCGCCCGTCCGTCATAGTTGTGGTATATCTGTGAGGTCTGTAATCACAAGTGTGGTTTGTAAAAAGGATAATCGTCGTTTTATGTATATATACCAAGGCAACGGGTTGGCTGCTTATTTATTTATGTCTCTCATTTCATGTGTAAAGTTTTATTTCCTTGGTTTTCTCCGATGTCAGATCACTAGGTGCCCGGTAAGGCACGATGACGGCCCGGTTTCGGGCCACAGATCAATCATGATCAAGCATACCCTTGGAATCCCACATCACCGTTTGCACGCCCAAGTAAACTTATAACAAGCAAAGCCCTCCAACCGAGAGTCACGACAACGTAACATATAATACTTGCACTTAAAGCTATCACAAGCAAATACAAAGTTCATTAAACCTTTAGACTTCCATTTTTATAAACTCATGTCACTTCCGTTTTACACATAAAAATCCGGGAATTTAACCCCAAGATACTAACACCAGTAGTATCCAAGCTTGTGTACATTTCACATAAGTCACGATACTTTTAGAAATACATTTCTGCTTCTAAATCAAGGACCCTTACTTTAAAGCTTTAAGCAAGTGATACCTTTAAATCAAATTGCCCTTCCTTAATACAAGTTATTTCTTTGTTTACCTTATTAGAGAAAACCATTCTCTTAACCTTCCATAAAGCCGTTATAACCAACTTCCCATAAAGCCGTTATAACCCTTTATGGTTTTAGACAAAACTCAATCCTTTTATAACCAAGAGACTTATACTTTTTATTAAAACCAAGTATTATATATTTTCAAATCAATTCTCTTAACTTTCAAATTACAATTAGTCTCTTAACCTTTAGAAATCAAGTGACTCCTTTTATTATAAAACCTTAGGCAATTGATGCCTTAAAATCAAGTTGCCTTTTCATTAAAATCAAGTCATTTATCTTTCCATAAAGCAAATATAACCAACTTCCCATAAAGTCGTTATATTCACTTTATACCTTAGCCAAAATATAATTTCCTATCCAAGGGACTTATACGTTTAAAACGGAACAAGTATCACATACTTTAAAACTCTTCAAGTCCCTTAACTTTAATAAAACATTAGACATCCTTAATACTTTCAAAGAAGTGAGTTAATCTCCTAACTCACCCGACTTGGCTATTCATAAAACTAGTAAAGGATATCAAGGTGTTGTACGTCTACCGTACTACATACGTGCAACTAGTCATGCTCAAAAGATAGGAAAAGTTCTACATAGAGTAAATCACACAACTACCTCTTAACTTCTAAGAGTAGAAGGAAACATGAAATGATACCACAGGTATATTCCATACATAGAATCATGCCAAAGGGAGGAAGAGGTTCACATACCTCGCGACGATTATCGACAAGTAGCAAAATGCTCCAAAGTACTTCAACCTTGATAGCTATTCCATCCTTCAAGTAGGATACGCTATACTTAGTACTTCAACCTATAATGGTCACAATACGTCCATTAACCTCTCACTTCAAACGTAGAATATTCTAAGTGCTAAGTCACTAAATTCTACGGAAAATCGGACAACACTTCCTTTGTTTCTACTTACTTTGCCACCTTTTTCAAGGCCGAATACAATAACCAAACACGCCATATTTAAGGTCCAATCAATGAAATCAACAATAGGGGATTACACGCCTACTAGACGTGTAAAATTCTGCCCCACAATAGATATCAAACTAATACAACTACTAGTCCAATTTCGGCCATATTGAGTACAACAATACCAATTCTTATCCAATTTCCATTTCAATCCAAATTATTAGCATAACATGATATCAAGTCGCAATCGATTATACTACTATAATCTCCAATTAAGTAACATGCGACGATTCTAGTAAACGACCAAATTGTAATCCAATTTCACAAGGCTTACATTACATTTCAGATTTTAAGGCTACAAGCAATCCATAATACTTATAAACCTCAACACATATACTTCATGCTAGCAACATGTAAAGCTAACAACAATATAAATAATCTTGTAACACTTTTAAGGGACAAGATTATACCTTAACGAATCTTAATCCAACTCCAAATCCGAAGTCGCTCCTTAGCAACTTATAGCCTATTCAAGACACTTCAATCCTCTACTTGAGACCCTTAGAACAATACCAACAACTTTCCTTCAAACTTCCAATCCAAAACCTAGAAAGCAACTAGGTTTTCACTTTGCGACTATCCCGAAAACTATCTTTTTCCGAGATTTTTCTATTGAGATATGCTTACAATACCCTCATGAATCTTGGTTTAAAGTGTGGAGCTAAATGGATAACAAACAATTTTTTTTTCTTGTAGAGAGGGGCAAACCCGAGAGCAATGCTCTTGTGTTCTTCAATTTCTCTTGAAATTTTTCTAAGTGTTGGCATTAGTCTTGCAACTAGTAGTATCATATAGTGAAATGGAGGGTCAAGATGTAAACAAATGGGTGGTTTGGATGAAGTCTTATCAAATATCAAGACTAGTGGACCCCTTTAACTTAGTCAAGAATCTCAAGCTACTACTTGCAAGACTTGTCTTGCTAACAAAGGTCCAATGACCCTCTTGCCCTTGCATTTGAGTGATGACTTTGAGGGCGTGAGTCCCTGACTTGACTGCTTTTATGTTGCGTACTGTATTTTGGTTATCATACATGTCTCCTACTTTATATAGACTGTTATGATTTAACTGCAGTATTTTCAGTTTCACATACTTGGTACCGTTGTATCGACTCCTTCTGGGCCGTTCATGCGCGGTAGAAGTACATTGGCTGTCGATCCCCGCTTTTAGGATCACCTTTCAGCGTATTGGGAAGCTCCGTTCCTTCGGAGGCTTATCTTTGGTATGTGTTCCCTGAGTTGTAGGTTCTTGTACATTCAGGGGTATGGCGGCCTGTCCGCCATAGTTGTTGTAAATCTTAGAGGTCGTAATCTTGTGGCGGTGGTTGTAAAAAGGATTAAACTGTTCGGGTTTTTATGTATTAATATACTGAAGACAACTGTTTTGGTTGACATGTTTATATATAATATCTCTTGCTTCATGTCTTGTTTTTATGTTCCGCTGATTTTCTCTGATGTATGACTACTTGGGTGCTCGGGTAAGGCACCAGTCACGGGCCCGGGTTCGGGTCGTGACAGGCACGCTTTGATATTTGTGTGACTTGATCGCGTCCCAGATTGGGCCGGGTAGTATATGCGTCCCTCCATAAGGGGTCGGATTATGTTATGAAAGTTAAGTAAGTTATATGGTAATGGACTTAATGATTTTTCCTAATCATGTACATAAGAATGTGACTATAACTTTTATTGAAAATGGGAAAAGATAATAAGGTACGATTAAGTTCATAAGTGGTAATGACACGGCAGGATCTGGTATGTACTTTTTATACTTGTCCCTGTCATTCTTTTGTACAGTTATGATATGTTTACTGTACGTTATTTCTGTTCCATATTCGGTACCTGTTGTACTGACCCCCTTCGGGGGGCTGCGTTCATGCCCGCAGGTATTAGGTGCACAGGTTGGTGATCCTTGCTCTTAGGATCTCGGTTCAGTTTTGGGAAAAGCTCTATTTGCTCCGGAGGCTTATCTCTTGGTACGGTTTCCCCTGAGGTTGTAGATTCATGTATATCCAGGGTATGGCGGAACCCGTCCCGCCACAGTTATGTTAAAACTCTTAGAGGTCTGTAGTCACATATGTGGGTCTGCTTTGTAAAGGTAAGGAGGCAATCGCCGTTTATGTATTTACTATATCGAGGTAGCCTTATCGGCTAACTCGCTGATTTTGTCTTTGATGATCTATTTATAAGTTTCATGTATGTTCCATTGATTATCTCTCGATGTATACTGTAAGGGTGCCTGTAGGGCACCGATGCGCGGGGCTGGTCGTGACACTTGTCACCCTCTCGTTGGTCCAAAATATTTCATCTCTCAAAAATCCGCAAAATTATAAATGTTGCAACCGTATTTTTCCTTCGTAAAGTCCGAAACGTTTCGTCGGAAAACGATTATTTTCGCTAGTTGTGCACAAATTTCGACCCTTATGCCTACTTAAGGCTAAAACTTTTGTCGCACGCCTCAGTACGCATACTGGAAATACGGGGTATAACAATACCGCTCCGCATAGGCCACCTAGGCCCGCGTGAGGTATTCCTCGCATCGGGTAGCTACTCCCAAGATCGCCCCGACTCTCGTAGTCCGCATGGCCACATAGACCGCATGAGGTATTCCCCGCACACTAACACGGAACTCGTAGCTCGCATAGGTCCCTGGACCCGCATGAGGCATCCTCGCACGGGGCAGCTTAACCCCCGGTATAACATGTCAAGAGGTGAGTGGTACAATACTAACATAACGGCTTATCGTTAAACAACATAAGCACAATCAAGGGAAACCCCTTTACACAAACATCACAAGACACTAACACACGTAGCATCCTAACATGTTTACTTATCAAACCAACAAGAAAGTATTACAAGGCTATCACAACCCAACATAGTCAAGTTATTCACACAAGGTACTTTCTATTTTATGTCAACAAGTTCGGGTTTTTAACCCCAAAGTACTTCATACATTAACTCTTTAAAAAGATCCGTTTCTTTTACAAGAGTCACACGATACCCGTAGTATAAAAATAGAGTGGCTATCTTTTTAAGTAAACCAACACAATTTCCTTACCTTCTTTTTGAACCAACTTAAGACAAAAGCATGCCTTCCTTTTTAACGAAAACACTTCAAGTTTTTAAGTCTTTGTCTTTTATAAATCAAGTCCTTACTTTGAGATTTTAAGAAAATCAAACTTGTTTATTAATGATCTTATTAAAGCAGCCATGATCTAGGAAATGTAATACAATTTTGTCTTATCTTAGCTTCTATGCAGATGGAGGTTTCTACTGGTTTTAATAATACTTAATTAGTCAATACATTTTCCTTTATTAGCGCTGCAGTGGTTTGTTCGATACTTATTCTCATTTCTGAAATCAATACAAGGCTTTCATAAACAATTAAGTAAACCGTTCCTTTTATCCCTCTTAAGTCGTTATACCTAACTTCCCATAAAGCTAGTATAACTCTTAAGCTTTTAAAACCAAGTATTACTCTTCTTTCAAAAACGATTCTTAATTCTTTTGAAATACTTCAAGATTCTTATTATTTAAAACTCAAGTCAAAAGACATCGAAGTACAACCACGTTCATTAACACGACGTCTACCGTATATATATTCTTTTAAAATATCATGCTCAAGAGGATAGGAAGAATCACATACCTCCTACAAATCCACCCGCCAAGTCGAATATGTCGCGCGGTATCAACCTATAATAGTCAACACGTCATCAACGCCTAGACTACTCAGAATAATCTAGCGGTAGGTTCTTAATTCTACGAAAAATTGGGCAGACTTCCCTACCACAAACTACTCAGTTCATCAGAATACAGTCCTATGTAAGTACAGTTCAATTCTCTCCTCTTATACCATCCTTCTATATATCTTATACTCATTTCTATACTACTACAGTATGTAATTTCCAATTACAATAGAAGGACCAAGATATTTACCTCGATAAACCCAAAATTATCCAAGATTAATGTCGATCCTGAGCAAGGTTTAGCTCCTACTCCGTGCGCTCCAACCCGCTCCAAGCAACCCTTATACTCTCCTAACCAACTCCTCTTTAAGAACCAACCTAACCAAGTGAAGAACACTAAGGTTCTTGTCCTCACAACTCTCGGCCAATGTGAGGCTTTAGGGGCTAGGGTGTGAAATCTTTTCTAACCTTTTGGTTAATAATCTTCCTAATACACTAAGGAAGAACACTTAAGAGTTTAGGAATTTTTGGACAAAGTTTGGTTAGGGGAGGGTGGGGACGAACTATCAAGAAGGGGGTTTCAGAGCTTCTAGGAAGGGGGGGTGTGTTTGGACGAGAGCTTCTCAACAGGGGAGAGGGATTTTTGAGACTTGGAATTTGTTCAAGTGATGAAGAAGTCTTGCACAAGAGGGGGGTATTTATAGAACCACCAAGGGCCAAGATTAAAACAAATGGAAGGTGTAGATGTGGTAGCTTGTTCAAGTGAGGTCTTCCACCAAGTGTCCACCACAATGTTGGGACATATTTCCACCACAACATTGGGACATATGTCCCCCACAACAATGAGCCAAGTGGCCTCCCACTTGCTCAAGAAAAACGTCCACAATGCCTCCCCCACATGCCCAAAAAACGCACCTACCTACTCCCACTCACCCAAAGAAAATATCTGTCACGACCCGACCCCGGGTCCGCGACTGGTGCCCTACCTGGGCACCCTATTCAGGTATACATCAGAGAATAACAGCGGAACATACACAACATAAACACATGTGTAACAATAAAACATCCCAGGCTAGCCGATAAGGTCGCCTTCCATAATATAACATAATCAAAAGTACAACATCAGTTCTTACAGCCCAACCACATATGTGAATACAGACCTCTAGGAATAACAATTGTGGCGGGGCCTCGCCATACCTCAATGTACATAAATCTACAACACCGTGGAAAAGATGACTAAAAGAGACACGCCTCCGGATAAATGGAGCTTCTGACGTCTGATAAGTGATCCTAAGAATGAGGATCCACCACCTGCTTACCCTTTCTGCGTAACGCCTTCGAGAAGGGTCAGACACAATATGTACTAAGTATGTAAAACTAGAAAGTGTAATTACAACATAAGTTTAAAACAAAGCCGAGACATGTATGATAACAAAATTACAAAGACACAAAGGCCTTACTAACAATGAGAGTAAATCGGGAATACGCATAACATCACAATAGGAGACTCCGATCAAATCATGGGTAGCGAACCCATAGAAACAGTGGTATAACGTCTTATGGTTCTTACCTCATTTATACTCTTATCCCAAGGTGGTATAACGTCTTGGGGGTTTGCCCCTCATTTATACTCTTACCCTGGAGAAGGTAATAAAACAGGTGGTATAACGTCTTGGGGGTTTACCCCTCATTTATACTCTTATCCTGGAGAAGGTGGTATATCGTCTTGGTGGTTTACCCCTCACTTATACTCTTTCCCTATCTCTACCGACCGTCATACAATAAATAAGCAAGTTAGAAATCCCCCTAACTTCTTATTAGTCTTATTCGTCTACCCTCTCATTTTAGTTTACTTAAGGCACTAATATGTTATAATAAATCCGGGAGTTTAACCCAAAGTACTACGTACTTCCAACCTTTTAAAAAAATGACTCATTTTCATATAGAACTTCCAAGATACTATAAACCGTAGTATCAAGTCAAAATTACTTTTCAAGACAAGTCACAATACCTTTAAACATGAAGTTAGGTTTCTAAATCAAGTGACTCCTTTTATTATAAAACCTTAGGCAATTGATGCCTTAAAATCGAATTGCCTTCAATTAAATCAAGCCATTTATCTTTCCATAAAGCCAATATAACCAACTCCCCATAAAGTCGTTATATTCACTTTATACCTTAGTCAAGTACAATTTCCTATCCAAGGGACTTATACGTTTAAAACGAAACAAGTATCACAATACTTTAAAACTCTTCAAGTCCCTTAACTTTAATACAACTTAAGACATCCTTAATACTTTCAAAGAAGTGAGTTAATCTCCTAACTCGCCCAACTTGTCTATTCAATAAACTAGTAAAGGATATCAAGATCTTGTACGTCTACCGTACTATATACGTGCAACTAGTCATGCTCAAAGGATAGGAAAAGTTCTACATACCTTGCCGGGTCAACCACTTGCCAAGTACAAAGTCCCGCCCGTAGTATGTCAACCTATAATATTCACAATACGTCTATTAAAGCCTTACTTCAAACGTAGAATATTATAAGTGTCAAGTCGCTAAATTCTACGGAAAATCTGACAAAGACCTCCTTTGTTTTTACTAACTTTGCCACCTTTTTCAAGGCCGAATACAATAACCAAACACGCCACATTTAAGGCACAATCAAAGCAATTAATCAATAGGGGATTACACGCCTACTAGACGTGTAAAATTCCGCCCCACAAACGATAACAAACTAATACAACTACTAGTCCAATTCTCGGCCATAATGAATACAACAATACCAATTCTTATCCAATTTCCATTTCAATCCAAATTGGTAGCATAACATGATATCAAGTCGCATTTGATTATAACTACCATAATCTTCAAGTAAGTGACATGCGACGATTTCTAATAAACGACCAATTAGTAATCCAATCTTCAAGCGGCTTGTATAACATTTCGGATTTAAGCTACAAGCAATCCATAATACTTATAAACTTCAACATATCAACTTCATGCTAGCAACATGTAAAGCTAACAACAACAATATAAATATATAATCTTGTAACACTTTTAAAAGACAAGATTATACCTCTATGAAACATAATCCAACTCCAATCCGAAGTCGCTCCTTAGTAGTTTAGAGCCTCTCCAAGACACTTCAATCCGCTTGTTGAGACCCTTAGAACAACACCAACAAATATCCTTCAAATCTCCAAACAAAACCTAGAAAGACAACTAGGTTTTCGTTTTGCGACTAACCCGTAAACTATCTTTTTGCAAGATTTTTCTATTGAGATATGTTTACAATACACATAAGAACCTTGGTTTAAAGTGTGGAGTTGAATGGACAAGAAACAAATTTTTTTCTTTTTGAAAAAGAGAGAACCCGAGAGCTATCTTTGAGCTCTTCAAATTTTCATGAAATTTTTCTAAGTGTTGGACACACTCTTGCTACTAGTAGTGATATAAAGCACATTGGAGGGTCAAGATGCAACCATTTGGGTGGCTAGGATAAGCTCTTATTAAATATCAAGACCTTGTGGGTCCTTTGACTTAGTCAAGATTATCAAGCTTGCTACTTGCAAGACTTAGTCATACAAGACTATGGTCAATGACCATCTTAGCCATGACATTTTCGTCCAAGGCATCACTAAGGGGGGGTGACACGTGTCGCCCTCCCATTCGCCACAACAATACGTTTTCCGAAAATTTCACAATTCCGATAAATTTTTACAAGTCTCAAAGCTTAACACTTGTGAGTTCTTACGTATGTTCTTAAAACATGTCCTGTAAATACGGGGTGTAACATTCTTCCCCCCTTAGAAACATTCGTCCCCGAATGTTCTTTCGGAGTCAAACTTACAGTTAGCGACATAGTTTCCTTTCACAACCCCGACATACCAAAAATGCCACACATGGCCACATAATAGCATTTAAGCAAAAGAAATACTTCAATTAAAACCTGACAAGTAAGGGAAGATGAATTACCTGAAGGTATAGGAAATAAGTGAGGATACTTCCTCAACATGTCCTCCTCCGCTTCCCAAGTGTTATACCCGTATTTCCAGAGTATGTACGCAGGGACGTACGTAGGAAATTTCGAACTTGAGAATAGGCTTGGCCGAATTTACTTTGTTCACAACACCCGATTAGAGTCGTTTTTTGACGAAACGTTTCCACAGCTTTCGTAGGGAAAATTCCGGCTATGTCATTTTTAATTTTTTGCGGATTTTTCCGAGAGACGAAACATTTTGGACCAACAAGAGGGCGACACTTGTCACCCTCTCATTGGAACACCTTGGGCGGTAATAGTGGTGGCCGAAAGTATGGCCATTGTGGTCAAGGGTTGGTAGGATATTTTGTGTTAGTTGGCTAGTGTGCACTTGGCAAGATCTTGGCCCTACACTTGCTATGCACTTGGCAAGATCTTGGCCATTGGTTGGCCTTGGCTTGTCCTATAAATACCCACCCCTTTGGAAGACTAATTCATCCATAAATTTGCCTAAGTCTTGAAAGCTCTCCTTCTCCCTCCCCTTGTGTTGAGTTCGCCGAGGCCTCCCTTGTGGCGAGAGCACCCCTCTAGGGGTGCTAGCCGAGAGTGTACCCCCCCTAGCCTAGTTGTTTTCGTATAATACCCCCCTTTGTGGTGTAGAAATACTCTCCAAGTATTGTTATAATGCCCAAATTACCTTAGCCGTATACCTTGTTGTATTCTAAGGTTATACCTATACGAAAAGCCCAGAGATACTATTATACTTCCCGTCAGTCACAAAACCGAAACCCTAGGAAAATCTCCATAGTCCGTTGGAGTATTGTGTAGAAGTTGGTTAGAACTTCTAAGGGTGGTTTAGAGCGGGTTGGAGCGCTCGGAGTTGGAGCTAAACGTTGCCCAGGATCGACATCTCTACTTGGATAATTATGGGCTTATCGAGGTAATTATCTTGTCCCCCTATTGTAATTGGAGATTACATGTTGTTAGAATATATAGTTGAAGTATACTATATATAGAACTGAACTTAGTGTTGTGGCAATGTCCTTGGACTTAAGCCTGAATTTAAAGAAGAGAACTGAACTGTAATTACGTAGGACTGTATTACAGTAGACTTGTGTAGTTTGGCGGGTAGGGAAGGGCTGCCCAATTTCCCGTAGGATCTTGCATCTAGATTTATTCTACCGAGTAGTCTAGACTTTGATAGACTTGTGTAACCTGTATAGGTTGAATGTTCAGTGAGTAGCATGTGCTACTTGAGAAGGTGGACCGTGCTAGTCGTTATAGCCATGAGCGATTTGCTAATAATCGATAATCGTCGCGAGGTATGTGAACCTCTTCCTATCTCTTCTAGCATGATATGTGTATAACTATGTAGTACGGTAGACGACGCGTGTGTTAATTGAACGTAGTTGTACGGCAATGTCTTTTGACTTAAGCCCGAATAATAATAATCTTGAAGTAGTTCAAGAGAATTAAGAACTGTTTTAAAAGAAGAGTAATACTTGGTTTTAAAAGCTTAAGAGTTATACTAGCTTTATGGGAAGTTAGGTATGACGACTTAAGAAAGATAAAATGAATGATTTAATTATTTTTAGAAGTTAAGAGACTTGATCTTGTAAGATAAGAGACTTAACTTAAAAGAATTATGTGAATTTTGTGTGAAACCTCATTCGTGAGTAATGAGTACTTGGTTTTTAAAAGGGTTGATGTTTTACTGATTTTGGAAATCAGAATGTGTATCGACAAACCACTGCAGCGTTAATAAAGGGAAATGTTTTGATTAATGAAGTATTAATAAAACCAAGAGAAACTTCCATCCGCATAAGCTAAGATTAGACAAAATGATATTTCCTAGATCATGGTCACGTAATAAGATTGTTATAAACAAGAATATTCTACTCACACATAAGGCTTATGTTTCTTAGATGGTTTAAAAGAGAATTATATTCTTAAATGAATAAGACTATGAACGACGAAACCTTTCTAAAATAAGAAACGTGAACATTTGAAATTAGGCAAACTTGAACGTTTGGAAAATAATGTTGTTACTTGATTTTACAAAGGTAAGTGTTTTGGTTTACTTAAAAAAGACAGTCACTATATTTTATACTACGGGTATTGCGTGACTTATGGGAAAGAAGCGGATCTTTGAAAGATTTAATGTGTGAAGTACTTTGGGGATAGATACCCAAACTTGTTAGTAGAAAGTACCTTGTGTGAATAACTTGATTGTATTGGTTTGTGATAGTCTTGTAATACTTTCTTGTTGGTTTGATAAGTAAACATGTTAGGATGCTAAGTGTGGTAGTATCTTGTGGTTGTTATGTAAGGGGAGTCATTCTTGCTGTGCTTACGTTGCTAAACGGTAAGTCCATTGTACTATTATTATATCACCTACCCCCTTGACTTATTATACCGAGGGCTTGCCACCCTTGATGCGGGTCTCTACGGCCTATGCGGTCCTTGTGACTATGCGGAGTGCGGTAGCTCCAGGATTGATCATTCCGGGTGTTTAGCCTGATGCGGGGGGATTCCCTATGCGGTCTGTTGAGACTATGCGGTCTTTTGAGACTATGCGGGTTGCGGGAGCCTAGGCGGATACCGAAGGTTAAGCTGCCTCGACGCGGGTATACCTCGTGCGGTCTAGGACCATGATTCGAGGAATACCTCACGCGGGTCCGTGTGACCTATGCGCGAGTCGCGAGTTCCAGGATAGACGCGCACATTGATATTGCGGCGGTGGCCGCCTTCGATCATGTGGTGCGGCCTAGAAAGACCTCGGATACGCTTTGTGGTATTTTTGGTACGTGGTCTTAGTAGTCGGCTATGCCTTCGCATTTGCCCCGCATTTATTTTACTCGATAACTTTGAGGGCGCGAGTCCTCGACTTGACATGATCGCTATTTAGTGTGAATCGTAGTTTGGTTATCATACCGCTCTCGCTTTATATAGACTACTATGATTTCATTTACGTGATTTATTTTCGATTTCACATACTGTACTGTTGTCGACCTCCTTCGGGGCCGCGTCATGCCGCAGTAAAGGTACACCCGCCGTTGATCCTCGCTCTTAGGGTCACAGTCAGCGTTTGGGAAAGCTCCGCTTCTCCGAGGCTTATTCGTATAGTCCCCGCCGTTGTAGGTATTTACATTCGTGGTATGGCAGGCCCCGTCCGCCATTGTTGTCATATCATTTCTTAGAGGTCAAGTAATCGCGTGTGGTTTGTAAAAAGGATTAAACTGCTCATTTGTAAGAGTTGTTATTTATATATATGCCGAAGGCAAGTTTTCTCGACATCGCTTTGTACTTCATTGTTCATGTATGTGTTTTATGTTCCACTGATTACTCGTGTTGTATCACTAGGTGCCCGGTAGGCACTACCACGCCCAGTTCGGTCGTGACAAAAGTGGTATCGTGAGCGATTAATCCTCGGAAAGTGTCTACAGATCAGATCCGAAGTCTTGATTATCGGTGTGTTGTGCACCACACCAATAATCGTGAGGCTATAAGGTATTTAGGATTGGTTTCTATTCTTCTCACTCGAGATCGTGCCTTAGAGTGTTGTAAGTTGGACCCTCCGACGAAATTCTTTCCTTATCGCTATGCCTCCGCGTAGGCAACCCGCTCGGGCAAGGCGGCGGAGCCGCGAGTAGAGTTCAGAGGGTCGCGAGCACAGACCAATCATTACCTAGGTAGTGCTTCATTCGGGATTTCGCGACGCCACTAGCCCGGCAGAGCGTGAGCACGGCGGCAGCTCCTACGCGCCATGATATGTGAACCTTCGCCTACGCACCGAACAGAATTTGATTGCAAAGAGGCGACCCTGTTACTAGCTATGGATTTGGCTACCAGAGATTATACCGATGTACCACGAGTCTTGATGACTATCTAAGAAAGGGTTGTGCAAGAGTAATTCTTCAGTTAGGCTTGATCGGCTCGTACGCTTATGCGCAGCAGGCCTAGAAACGTAGAGATCAACGAGTTAACCAAGGACAGCAGAAGAGGGCCAGAGCAGCAAGGTCCTTTGGTAACTTTCGAGGCGAGTCACCTCACCAGCAGATTAGATTATGCACGTCCACCAGTACAGAGAGGTCCTCCGCAGGTTCGTGACGCTCGTACGCAGGAGTTGGTCGAACTCCGTGGCTTCCGGTCACAGATGACACGCCATCCCGTGGAATGTCGTCTTTGGTTGGTACTTGTTGCATCTATGACCGCCGTGGTCCGTGTCGAAGAGTGTCCTTGTAGGAGGACTTGGCCTTCGTGGTCGGTGGGTAGTTAGTCACCTTCCTTAGCTGCGCCTACAAGGTGCTTGATTAGAACGACTAAGGGAGTGAAGCAAGAGATATAGATATATCTTTAACCTCTAGAGTTTTGTTTATGTGATAAGGTAGTATACCTTAAGTGCTATGTTCGATAGCAGTGTCGCTTGTGATTAGAAATCTTGGTTAGTTAACCGAGTAAGATTTGGGGATAGAGAAAGTGTGAGCCTTAGAGCTTTATACGTAGAGACCTTGAGGTAAGACCATCTCGAGTAAAAGACGATATTATGTTTGACCCTTATAGGAATGCATAGTGCACGTGAGCTATGTTCGTGGGATAAGTCCCCGAGTAGTGTGGAATGAAAGAGGGTAGTCGAGCTAAGAAGACCGCCAGGTTTTCGTAACGTGATTAGTAAGATTGATTCGGATCGGAGCTAGTATTGTGCGGCGTTGTCGGTCGGGTTGAGGCCACGTTGGGTCAACCCGCCGCATGTTTGGTGGTGGTCATTGTGGTGGTCCCGCCTTAAGGTAGGGTCGAGGGTGTTAGGCCCAAGTTTAGTTAACCAACGCACGAGTTTGTGGGTGCGCTCGACCGGTGGTCGTCGATGGCAGCCCATCGTGTTCTTTCGGCCGACCGCTCACCGGTAATGCTGATTTATCGGAAGGTTGTAAGGTCGCACGGGTGTCTACCTTCACCTTATGGCGCAATGGAGCCAGTGGTACGATCGCTTTTGTTTCGTAAGTTTTACCAGCAGGTTAAGAACTCAGCGAGTCTCAGACCGCATTCGCCTCTGCCGCCGCTGGATTTCAGGGATAGTTGTGGGGATTGTTGTCTCCTGTGGAGGGAGTGTTTAAGCTACCATTTCAGTGTTTGGATGTCACCTTTTGAAGCCTTGTAGGGACGGAAGTGTAAAGTTGCCGGTCGATTGGTTCGATGTTGGCAAGGTTCGCATACCGTTCGTGCTTGTTCCAGCAGACTGTGGATAGTGAGAAGCTTGTCTAGAAGAAGTTCTGGCAGCTCAGAGAAATCGTGCGGATAATCGGCGACGACGCTTAGAGTTCAGGTTGACGGTCGGTCTTCTTGAAAGTACCACCCGGACAGGGTGTGACGAGCTTTGGAAAACAGAGGAAACTTAGCCCGAGTTATTTTGGGCCTTTTTGTTGAGTTCATGTGAGGAATAGGCCAGGTTGCCTATATGTTAGCAGTTGCCGTCCGACTTAGGAGGCAGTACGTCCGGTCTTTCATAGTGTTATGTTCAGGAAGTATCGAAGATCCATCCAGTGTTCCCGCTAATGATGACCACGTTAGGGATAGTAACCCGAGTTTTGATATCAAGCGATTTAAACGTGGTAAGAGTTCGAATGTACAACTTCTGATCGTGACGCAGCCCGGCACCATTTGTCGGGTCGCCGAGTAGGTTAATGCCTCGTGCAAAGTGACAAAAGTGGTATCATTTTGGTGATGTTAGAGGTGTTTCCTCGTGGACTTGGATGTAAGCATTTTGCGCAAGTTGTTTCGTGGCGCAGATTGATTCTCGTAAGTATAGTAGTGAAGACTATACTCAAGACGCTTGTTTTGAGATTTAGAAGGAACATTCGACGAATGTTTCGGGCGAGGAGAATGTTATACCCGTATTTCCGCAGTATGTACGCAGGACGACGAGGAAATTTCAACTTGAGAATAGGCTTGGCCGAATTTACTTTGTTCACAACACCGATTAGAGTCGTTGACGAACGCTTTCACAGCTTCGTAGGGAAAATTCGCTATGTCATTTTTAATTTTTATGGATTTTTCCGAGAGATTTAAACATTTTGGATCAACAAGAGGCTTACACTTGTCACCCTCTCATTGGAACACCTCGGGCGGTAATAGTGGTGGCGAAAGTATGGCCATTGTGGTCGGGTTGGTAGGATATTTTGTGTTAGTTGGCTAGTGCACTTGGCAAGATCTTCGCCCTACACTTGCTATGCACTTGGCAAGATCTTGGCCATTGGTTGGCCTTGGCTTGTCCTATAAATACCCACCCTTTGGAAGACTAATTCATCCATAAATTTGCCTAAGTCTTGAAAGCTCTCCTTCTCCTCCCTTGTGTTGAGTTCGCCGAGGCCTCCCCTCAGTGGCCGAAGCACCCCTCTAGGGGTGCTAGCCGAGTGTACCCCTAGCCTAGTTGTTTTCGTATAATACCCCCCTTTGTGGTGTAGAAATACTCTCCAAGTATTTTTATAATGCACAAATTACCTTAGCAGTATACCTTGTTGTATTCTAAGGTTATACCTATACGAAAAGCCCAGAGATACTATTATACTTCCCGTCAGTCACAAAACCGAAACCCTAGGAAAATCTCCATAGTCCGTTGAGTATTGTGTAAGTTGGTTAGAACTTCTAAGGGTGGTTTAGAGCGGTTGGAGCGCCTGAGTCGAGCTAAACGTTGCCCAGGATCGACATCTCTACTTAGATAATTATGGGCTTATCGAGGTAATTTTGTCCCCCTATTGTAATTGGAGATTACATGTTGTTAGAATATATAGTTGAAGTATACTATATATAGAACTGAACTTAGTGTTGTGGCAATGTCCTTGGACTTAAGCCTGAATTTAAAGAAGAGAATCAATCAGAATTACGTAGGATCAGACATGAAGAGACTGTAGTTTGGCGGGTAGGGAAGGGCTGCCCAATTTCCCGTAGGATCTTGCATCTAGATTTATTCTACCGAGTAGTCTAGACTTTGATAGACTTGTGTAACCTGTATAGGTTGAATGTTCAGTGAGTAGCATGTGCTACTTGAGAAGGTGGACCAGGCTAGCCGGGTTATAGCCGTGGAGCGATTTGCTAATAGTCGATAATCGTCGCGAGGTATGTGAACCTCTTCCTATCTCTTCTAGCATGATATGTGTATAACTATGTAGTACGGTAGACGTACGTGTGTTAATTGAACGTAGTTGTACGGCAATGTCTTTTGACTTAAGCCCGAATAATAATAATCTTGAAGTAGTTCAAGAGAATTAAGAACTGTTTTAAAAGAAGAGTAATACTTGGTTTTAAAAGCTTAAGAGTTATACTAGCTTTATGGGAAGTTAGGTATGACGGCTTAAGAAAGATAAAACGAATGATTTAATTATTTTTAGAAGTTAAGAGACTTGATCTTGTAAGATAAGAGACTTAACTTAAAAGAATTATGTGAATTTTGTGTGAAACCTCATTCGTGAGTAATGAGTACTTGGTTTTTAAAAGGGTTGATGTTTTACTGATTTTGGAAATCAGAATGTGTATCGACAAACCACTGCAGCGTTAATAAAGGGAAATGTTTTGATTAATGAAGTATTAATAAAACAAAGAGAAACTTCCATCCGCATGAAGCTAAGATGAGACAAAATAATATTTCCTAGATCATGGCTGCTGTAATAAGATTGTTATAAACAAGAATATTCTACTCACACATAAGGCTTATGTTTCTTAGATGGTTTAAAAGAGAATTATATTCTTAAATGAATAAGACTATGAACGACGAAACCTTTCTAAAATAAGAAACGTGAACATTTGAAATTAGGCAAACTTGAACGTTTGGAAAATAATGTTGTTACTTGATTTTACAAAGGTAAGTGTTTTGGTTTATTTAAAAGACAACTCTATTTTATACTACGTATCATGCGTGACTTATGGGAAAGAAGCGGATCTTTGAAAGATTTAATGTGAAGTACTTTGGGGATAGATACCCAAACTTGTTAGTAGAAAGTACCTTGTGTGAATAACTTGATTGTATTGGTTTGTGATAGTCTTGTAATACTTTCTTGTTGGTTTGATAAGTAAACATGTTAGATGCTAAGTGTGGTAGTATCTTGTGGTTGTTATGTAAGGAGTCATTCTTGTGCTTACGCTGCTAAACGGTAAGTCCATTGTACTATTATTATATCACCTACCCCTTGACTTATTATACCGAGGGCTTGCCACCTTGATGCGGGTCTCTACGGCCCATGCGGTCCTGTGACTACGCGAGTGCGCAGAGCTCCAGGATTGATCATTCCGGTGTTTAGCCCGACGCGGGGATTCCTATGCGGTCCGCTGAGACTATGCGGTCTTTTGAGACTACGCGGTCGGAGCCTAGCGGATACCGGGGTTGCCGCCGACGCTGGTATACCTCAGCGGTCTAGGACCATGATTCGAGGAATACCTCACGGGTCCGCGTGACCTACGCGAGTCGCGAGAGTTCCAGGGATAGACGCGCACATTGATATTGCGGCGAGTGGCCAGCTTCGATCATGTGGTGCGGTCTAGAAAGACCTCGGGATACAGTTTGTGGTATTTTTGGTACTGTGGGTCTTAGTAGTCGGCTATGCCTTCGTACTTGCCCCGTACGATTTTATCGTGATAACTTTGAGGCGCGAGTCCTCGACTTGACATGATCGCTTATTTAGTGTGAATCGTAGTTTGTTTATCATACCGCTTCCCGCTTTATATAGACTACTATGTTTTCATTTACGATTTATTTTCGCCACATACTGTACTGTATCGACTTCTCGGGCCGCGTTCACGCCGCAGTAAAGGTACACCGCCGATCCTCGCCTTAGGTCACCAGCCGTTGGGAAAGCTCCGCTTCTCCGAGGCTTATTCGTATAGTCCCCTGCCGTTGTAGGTATTTACATTCGTGGTATGGCGGGCCCCGTCCCGCCATTGTTGTCATATCATTTCTGAGGTCCGTAGTACCGCAGGGGCGTGGTTTGTAAAAAGGATTAAACTGCTCATTTGTAAGAGTTGTTATTTATATATATGCCAAAGGCAAGTTTTCCTCAGACATCGCTTTGTACTTCATTGTTCATGTATGTGTTTTATGTTCCGTGACACTGATGTTGTATCACCAGGGTGCCCGGTAAGGCACTACCACGCCCGTGTTCGGTCATGACACCAAGTCATCTCTCCCTGCTATCATTTCTCCACAGACTTCGACGGCTACATCCTTGGTCCGCAGCCGTCGACCGCGACGAGTATCGCCATGGACTCTCCTCATACGATAACCCTCTCACACGGACCTCACTAGTAGGAAAACTCGCCGATCACCGATACACTTCCGCAACATAGAAACATGGAAGACCGGATGTACCGCTCTAACTCGATGGCAGATCCAACTCGTAGGCAACCTTGCCCACTCTACGACGATCTGGTAGGCCCAATGTACCTTGGGCCGAAGTTTCTTCTTACCGAATCTCATCACACCCTTCATGGGTGACACCTTCAAGAAGACCCAATCGCTTACCCGAAACTCCAAATGCCGACGCCGATTATCCGCATATGACTTCGCCGACTGAGCCGCTACGCCTCATGGATAAGCTTTACTTTATCCACACCGAACCAAGTCCGCTAACTAATCAGACTCGCCCACGCCGAACCAACCAATCGGCGACTGCATTTCCGCACATATAAAGCCTCGTATGGCGCCATCCAGATAATCGGAATGGTAGTTGTTGTTATAAGCAACCTACAAGAGGCAAATGATCCTCCCAATACCCTCGAATTAATCACGCAGCTCGCAAAGATATCCTCGCTTCGATAGTACGCTCGCCGCTCGCCACCGAGGATGAAATGTCAGATCGAGACTCACCAGGTCCCTAAACCCTCCGAAAGACCTCCTGTTAGCCAGAATCGCGCCTCTATCGATATAATCGACACCGAACACCGCGGCCTCACAATCTCTCGATGTACACCGCATAGTCTCACCAAAACGCCGCCCCGATCGAAGGAAATGGGCTGATTTCGCACCACAACAATAACCCAAATGGAGTCGCATTTCTCCGAGTACGAGGTAACCTCAGAATAAAGTCCATGTTGATCACCTCCCACTTCCAAGTCGAATCTCAATAGTCCGCAATAATCCACTGGCCTCCGTGCTCGACTGACTACCGGGCAATTAGGACATCAGGCAACAAAACTCGCCACGCCCTCTTCGTGCCATCCCACCAATACAAACATCCGAGGTCATGGTACATCTTGGTTGACCCGGATGGATAGAATAACGAGCACCGCGTGCCTCCTGAAATGGCCGACGGTCTCGACACATCGGAACACACAACCGCCCTCAAATCTCAAAGACTTATCAGCGCTACTCGAAAGACTCTTCTCCTCCCGAAGAGCCGCATCTCGATACCGCACTCAATACCGGGTCCTCAAATCGCCGCCTCACCTCATCAACGATGGAAGACTCGCAACCTCACGAACCTGCACTCTACTATCGCCGATATCGATCAATCAACCCCAAGGCTCGCTAATCGTGGATCTCGACGACCATGTCCCGCCTCTCCGCCGCACTCCGACAGCTCCCATCGATCTACGACTCAAGGCATCAAGAACTACGCTGCTTTCCCGATGGTATGTAATGTCAACATCATAGTCTTTCAAAGAACTCTAACCACCGCCTCGCCTCAAGTTCACTCCTCTCGCTCAAGATATACCGGAGGCTCTTGTGGTCTCAGATAAATATCCATACGAACCCCATACAAATAATGTCTCCAAATCTTCAAGGCATGAATAATCGCGCCAACTCTAAGTCACGGTAGGTAATTCCTCTCATGCTTCAGAATCGCCGAAGCATAGGCTATAACCTTGCCGTGCTACATCAAAACACACCCTAGCCCGATACCCGAGGCATCACAATAGATCACGCACGCCTAACCCTCGTGAAGAGTAAGAACCGAGTCAGAGTCAACCTTTCCTTCAAAGAATCGAAACCCTTCTCGCAAGCCTCGCCCATCGAACTTGGCCGCTTTCCGAGTCACCTAGTCAACTGCTGAAATCAAGCAAACCGCTTCCACAAACCTACGATAATAACCCGCCAATCCTAAGAAATCGCGCACTTGGTCGGAGTAGAGGTCTCGCCAAGACTGATCGCCTCAATCTTTGCCGATCCACCAACACCATCACCCCAATAATATGCCCCAGAATGCCATCGAGGCCAACCAAAACTCACACTTGGAGAACTTGGCGACAATCACGGCCCGAGAACCCCTGGCACCGCCTCGCGACCGTGCATGCTCCCGCTTCCGTCCGCGAATAAACTGTAATGTCATCAATGAATACTATCACAAATGTATCCAAAATGGCTTGAACACCCGCTCATCAAATCCATAAATACTACCGAGCGCTGTCAAACCGAAAGACATAACCCTAAACTCATAGTGCCCATACCGTCCCGAATGCGCTTGGGATATCTCGCCTCTCGAACTCGAACTCGATGATAACTGCACCGCATGTCTATCTTGAGAAACACTCGCACTCGCAATCGCCAAACAAATCATCAATCCCGGGAGGGTACTTATTCTTAATGGTTACCTTATTCACCGCTCAGAATCAACACACATACGCAGCTGGCCCCATCCTTCTTCTTCACGAACAACACCTACGCTTCCTGTGAGAGATATACTAGGCCTCGATAAAGCCTTTCTCCAAAGAAATCTTTCACCTGGTCCTTCACTCCTCAACTCAAAGAGTGTCATTCTCAGATGGCGGAATGAAAATAGGTCGAGTGTCCGCAACGTGTCAATAGAAAACTCAATCTCCTCTCAGAGGATACCCTAAGATCATCCGGGAACACATCCGAAACTCCCTAACCACTAGTATCGATCAAGAATCG
Source organism: Przewalskia tangutica (assembly GCA_029844215.1). Taxonomy (NCBI): domain Eukaryota; kingdom Viridiplantae; phylum Streptophyta; class Magnoliopsida; order Solanales; family Solanaceae; genus Przewalskia; species Przewalskia tangutica. Next base: position 90,166 of record JAQGDG010000108.1, read on the forward strand.
CACCTCACCAGATCAAATACCCAACCGCATGATAGATGTACCTTTCGCACCATCTTCCTAGCCTTGAGGTAAGAAATAAACCTACCCCCGGCGACGCCGTGTTGCCCTCTTCCACTCGATAATCGCTCGCCAGAAACTGGAACCGAACCAACTCGTTCTCTTACCAACGTTGGCATAACAAGAAGCCAACCACCCATACCTATAATGACATCAAAATCCATCTCCAAATTTATCAAGTCTGCAAGGGTCCGACGATCAGAATATAAACCTGACAACCTCAGACACCCGCCGCCTAACACCGAATCTCCCATTGGCGTAGCTACCTCAAAGGCTCTATCGACCCGGCCTATCCCGATTTTACCCGCACAAGAGGGGACACATAGGACAAGGTAGAACCGGATCTATCAGCATAAACGCTACAAAGATGAAATCAATAATGTACCCGTGACGACGCCGTGGAAGCCTCCCGATCTCGGGCGGTCGTTAACGAATATATGCGCGTTCTCGCGGACCGCCAGAGCCGAACCACCACCACGACTCTACCGCGACCGCCGTCCGCGAGTACCCTCGCCCGGCGCATAACCACAGAAGGAGAAGAATACCCAGCAACAGATCCTGTCGGCTGCACCGTACCACCCATGCCGCCTCTAGACGGATAATCTATCCTCAAATGGCCCTGCTGGCCACACGAGTAACAAGCTCCCGAAGCTCTGCGATACTCGCCCTGGTGAAACCTACCGCATCGACCACACTGAGGTGTGGGTGGTCCCGACGGTGACTTCGCCGCCCCGAAATCTCGGTCCCGAGCCCCGACCGCTTCCCGAATGACCCGGGCCGATCGACTTCGCTAGTAAACCGTGAAGGAGCACTCGCGGCCGGGCCGGAAAGTGGACTCGGTTCGCCGAGGTTGTCCGCCTCAAAATCGCCTGCAGACTTCGATGTCCCGCCCTCTGGCCGCTCGAGCCAAACTGGTCCACCATCTTCTATCCTCTATCCTCGCAGATAGGCTCGCATCCGGCGATGTCCATACCGGTGTAAGAGCTACACCTAAGCATGTGGTAATCATATGACGGCCAAGCCCCATCACATAACGATGAACCCTATCCACCATGTCACAATAGTATGCGATGTCCGCCAAGGAGTCAAACTCTGCTATACTCCCGATAGTCCTCCTGCTCGCCTCAAGGTCAAGAATCGTTTACCCGGCTCTCTCATCTCAGAGGCAAAAGTGATCCATGAAGGCCTCAGAACTCCTCCCAAACAGCCGGAAGAGCATCATCACCTCGAAAGCAACCACGACTCAAACCAGCTCAACGCAATATCGCGCAACCAGAAGAGGCTAGTGTAATGCATCGTCAAGCCCTAAGAACTCGCATGGTCCGCCGTAGAGCGCCGAACGAATCTCGCGGTCCTCCTGACCTCGAACCATAAAACTCAAGTGGATGACAACCTGTAAAATCCCTAATCCGCAAACCGCTTCGGCCTAGCGGTCGCTTCGCTTCGGCGCCCGACTACTATACCGGCCAATAATCGGACCGCCTCGTAGTCTCTATACTCAACACCGGCCGCGGAATCGAGGCTCGTACGTAACCTCCGAGCTACTACCGCCTTGGCCTTCTAATACCGCCGGTGGTCAACTCGCCGACCGCTTACTACCTCGTATAGTCTGACTGAGCCCGCAACCTCGAGTACCGCTAGCAGCTCACACGACCCGACTGCTCGCGATCGTGCCCTACCGGGCACTTTTCTAAACATCGAGAATAGCAATGAACATACACAATCAAAAGTACTTAAACATAAAATAACAGCAGGCTAGCCGATAATGCCACCTTCTGAAAACTATATCAATAAAACAGTACATTTTTCTTCTTCAACCCAATCCACAATGTGACTACAGACCACTAAGAATAACAACTCTGGCGGGACCGGGCCCCGCCATACCCATGAATGTACAATAACCGACAATACTGGTAAGCCTCCTAATAAAGCGAGCTTCAACAACAACATGACTCCAAGAGCGAGGATCAAGAACTCGCTTCTCTACCGCAGATTAACGCACTCGGCGAGGTCAAGACAACATGTACCAAATATGTGAAATCGAAGTACTCAGAATGAAATCATAAGTCTAAAATAAAACCGAGACATGTATGATAACTCAATTAAAGACATCGTGCCTTACTAACAATGAGTAAATAGGTATACTTACAATATAAAGTAGGAAAGCTCACGATCAAAGCAGGACCACCCGCTCGCAGTGTCATTAAACAATCCTATTCCTGGGACTATTTCACCCGCATAGATCCAGTGGACCCGCGTGAGGTATTCCTCGCATGGGACTATTTCACCCGCATAAGCCCTTACGACTCGCATGAGGTATTCCTCGCATAGGTCGGACCCGCACGCACGGGACTATTTCACCGAATAAGCCCTTACGACTCGCACGAGGTATTCCTCGCATCGCGGTAGCAAATCCACTGAAATATGCAATGCCACAATCCCGGAATGACCCGCAACGAATAATATATCACTAGAACAACCGCTATCACACATATCATAAGCACTACCACTTATCGCATAATATAAGCAAGTTAAGAAATCCCCTAACTTCTTACTATTCTTGTTCATATACACTCTCATTTTAGTTTACCTAAGGCACTAACATGTCTTTTAGAAAAAAATCCGGGAATTTAACCCAAAGTACTACGTACTTCTACTCTTTAAAACCAATGACTCTTTTAGTAGAAAACTTCCAAGATACTATTAAACCTAGTATCAAGTCCAAATTACATTTCAAGGCAAGTCACAACCCTTTGAAATAAAGTTAGGTTTCTAAATCAAGTTGACTCCTTTCTTATAAAACCTTTAGGCAATTGATACTTTAAAATCAAACCGCTTTCATTAAAACAAGCTATTCACCTTTTCATAAAGTCAATATAACCAACTCCCCATAAAGTCATTATATTCACTTTATACCTTAGAAAAGTGCAATTTCCTATCCAAGTGACTTATACGTTTAAAACGACGCAAGTATCACATACTTTAAAACTCTTCAAGTCCCTTAACTTTAACAAGACTTAAGACATCCTGAATATTCTCACAGAAGTGAGTTAAGCTCCTAACTCACCCGACTTGGCATTTCATAAAACAAGTAAAGAATGTCAAAGTCTTCAGACGCTCATCGCACTATATACGTGAAACTAGTCATGCTCAAAAGATAGAAAGTTCCACATACCTCTTCGTTTAATCCACTTGCTAAGTCCAATCGACGTAGTATGCCAACCTATAATGACCATAGTACGCCTATTAACTTCTAGTTTCAAACGAATATTCTAAGTGCAAGTCACTAAATTCTACGGAAAATCTGACAAAGACTTCCTTTGTTTCTACTCACTTTGCCACCTTTTCAAGGTCAAATTCAATAACCAAACACGCCACGCTTAAGGCCCAACAAAGTAGTTAATAATAGGATTACACGCTTAAACAAGACATGTAAAATTCCGCCCACAATGTAAAACAACTAGTCAAAACTACAATGTCCATTCGCTAAACATAGGGACAACAATACAAATCGCTTTCCAATCCCTTTTCAATCCAAGTGGTTTAGTATAACATGATATCAAGCCGCAATCGACATAACTACTACAATCCTCAAGTAGGTAAACATGCGACGATTCTAATTAATGACCAAAATTGTATTTCAATTTCAAAAGGCTAATCATGCCATTTCGGTTTTGGGCTCCTAAAATTCCATAACACCTATCAAACTTCATAATACATATCACATGATCATTTCTAACTTATAATAACATGGAATCTTCAATTACAAAAGTAAGACGAAGATTATACCTCATTTAGCCCAAATATGATCCAAGACTACAAGTCGATCCCTAGCAACTTAAGCTTCTCCTTTCGACGTTCCAATCCACTCCAAGCAACCCTTAGAAGCTTATGATGAACTTAACTTCAAGTTCCAACTTCAAAGTTGAAGAACTCATTTAGTTTCCGCCATGACTAACACGAAAAACACCATTTTTCCGGGATCTTTCTATTGAGATACACTTACAATACCCTTATGTACCTTGGTTTAAAGTGGGAGATTATTGGACAACAATTGAAATTTTTTCCTTCAAACCCTAGGTGCCGAGAGCTCCTCAAGCTTCCTCAAATTTCTTGAAAATTTTCTAAGTGTTTAACCTTGTCTTGCTACCAAGGAGCTTATATAAAAATACGAGGGTCAAGATTAGAACAAATGGGTGGTTCGGATTAGTTTCACACGGATCTTGCCTGTGGCCCTTGACTTTTGTCAACTATGTCAAGCTAAGTCATTTGCAAGACTCGTCATCTCACTAATGGTCAAACGACCTTTGCCCATGGTAAATTTCGTCCAAGACACTAAGGGTGACACGTGTCGCCTCTCTCATTCGTCGCAATATTTCGCTTTCCGTAAATTTCATAATTCATAAATTTTTACTCGCCTCTAATCTTAACATCTTTTTGTTCTCACGAACGCTCTTATAAACATATCCAAATTCCGGTGTAACATTCTTCCCCTTAGAAACATTCGCCCCGAATGTTCTTTCGAGTCAAACTTAAAGATAGTGACATAGTCTTCTTTACAACCCCTACATACCAATAATACCACACGAGGCCACATAACAATACTCATACCAAAATGTCAAATCGAACCCCACGTGTCAACATCTTATCGCATAAAGCTTCACGACTGAAGCTACTAGTAATCTTTCCCCGATAAGATTCGCTTATCCACAAATTTCAATAATCCACCGGGCCAAATAATCAACCTCGCCTATGTCGAACTCCACCAACCGAGAGCTACACTTCCTTACAAACAAGGCCTCATACAGGCCATCCAAAATCGAAGCGGTATCTATTATCGCACGAATACGACAAGAGGCAATCAACTTTCCCGCTATTCCCGAATCAAAACACAGCCCGCAACCTATCCTCGCGTTCGGATAGTACGCTATGCGCCCGACCGCCGGCCCGAGGGTGTAATGCATCACCGAGACTCACTGTGTCCCTAATCCCTTCAAAAGCCTCCGTGGTTATCCGTAATCGAGCTCATATGTTTGCCATCATAAACGAGGAACCCCGTGCGCCTCACAATCTCTCCGCTATACAAGCTAGTATAAACCTCACCAGTAAGTGGTCCCAACAGAAGAACACTACTGGTTTCACCACCATTTACTATGACCCCTGGAGTCGCACTTCCTCCGAGCACGATGCCACTCAGAACAAGATCCATATTAAATACCGCCATGCCTAAGTCGGGTCTAAATCGCTCGACAGCCCACTCGCCTCGATGTTCAACCATGACCGCTACTAATTCGGATATTAAGCAACAACTCGCACGCCCCTTTTTCCTGGCTATCTTACCCATACATACATCCGAGGTCACGACACAACTTAGTCGACTCAACAAGGCGAGCAATAAGCACCAGATGCCTCCCTAAAACTCGCCGACTAGTCCTGTAGTACCGGTACACGCATCTATCCTCATCTCACAAGACTCATCCGCGCTACTCAACAGCTCTTCTCTTCCCGAGAGCCAGATTCGATACCAGATTATAATCGATCTCATATCGCCGCCTCATTTCCTCCTCAACGACGGAAGACTCGCAACCTCGACCTAAACTTCTAACCTTGGAAACAAAAATCGAACCCCTGTGCTCGAATCAAGAATCTCACGACCACATCCTCGCCTATCTCGCTGCCTATCCGCACTCACCCTTAGGTCCACGACAAAGAGTATCTCAGAATCGCTTGGCTTTCCCCGATGGTATAGATATCAATATCACAATCCTCGAGTAACTCTAACCACCATCGCTGTCGCAAATTCTACTGCCTCAGCCTGCAGATATACCGGAGGCTTTTGGGGTCTGCACAATTATCCACATGAAGTCTATATATACGTTATGCCCCAAATCTTCAAGGCACTATTTAATCGCCGCCACTTCTAAATCGCGAGTGGCGCACTTCTTTCCTCGCTCCCTAACTACCGGAAAACATAGGCTATATCTCGATCCGTTTGCAAGACACAACCTAGCCCAACACCCAACGTGTTATCATAATAATTTAACCCTCTAGTCTCACAGGAGGGGTTATAACTATAGTCGAATCAACTTATCTTCCCATAATCGAAACCTTTCTCATTCTTATAAATATTCTGTGTCCTTAATTTCAAATATGGTTCTTGTTTCTTTTCTCTCACAGATCCAAACTTGGTCATTAACTTAGACTTAATTCCTTTGCTTGCCTCATGGCTAAGACTTACAACCAAACACAATTTAGGGGAGATTTCTGATTCTCACAAGTAGTAACCCGATTATTTTCTCCCACTGCAGAGCTTATAGTCAAGTATTCAACCTCAATTCACTAATTGCATACTCCAATGACTTGTCAAGATTTCTTATCGCTCGAGTGTCTACCGCCTCCCGTAGTTATTTCACGTTGTCCCGATCCCTTATCCCTCCGTAACTTCTTACTATCTTTCTTGTCAAGATGTGTTACCACATTTCTCGCCGCTTCTACGCCCATTATCTACTAATGGTCTTTACACTCGCCCTGTGGTAATCATGATTCGTGCAACTTACATTTATATCTTTACAATACTTCTCGACCAATTCGTGACGTGCTTAATTACCCCAACACAACACTTTTCCCACTGCTATCTACAATCAGAACCTATGGTACGACGATACCAAGACCTTACCACCCTATATCCTTCGCCTAACAACATGGGTACACGCAACCCATAATACGAAACCGCCCTTTTACGCGGGAAGAGAACTTATCTCCCTTTCTTAAACTTTCTCGAGTCACAACCCTAATCACAGGTCTCTCGCGTCCAAGAAATATCTAATCATCACGCACCGCCTTAAAGTCATGTAGATTTTCAAACCTACGAGTTGCCTCACTTTCCGCAAAGATTCATACTTATTTTATTCTTGCCTTGTACATTTTTCCTGAAATTATCCGGAAGGTCGTGGCCCTGACCGCCACCCTACACCAACTCCAAGTACCTCCAAGGGCACTTAACATAAATTCCTTCAAATTCATTTATTACTTACTTTCTGCATTAGTTTTACCTCAAATGAACAAGTCACACAGACTTATTAAAATCAACAATGTCAAAGAAGGAAGGATAATTCACTGGTTACCACCACTTCTCTTCCTTTCTACTCGATAACCGACTTACTAGAAAACTGGAATCTAGCCAATCTCTCTCTCGCAATAACGCTGGCATAACAAGAGGCCAACTAGTCCGAACTCATAATGACCTCAACGCCCGCCATAACACCTCTTCTAGGTCCGCTAGTGGTCCAACGATCGCACTGCACGGTAATTATCTACCCGCTCACTACCACCCAACACTTACGCGTAGTCACCTCAAAGGTTCTCATGGATTCGTGTTTTATCTCTTTACACTTGGTTGCTCTCTTTTTCACCGGTCGCACTTCTTCTCGCATTTCCAAATTTATACTAGCATACGCATAAATTCCATACTAATTCTCGCCTCCACTTCGAGTTTCTAAATTAAACAATACAAGGCCCATTCCGGCTCACAACTCGGTTCCGTGGATCACGCCCACGAACCCGTAAATGATTAACTAAACTGGCCTTGCACCCTCGTGACCGCACATAGCTGACTACTACCAACTCGATCCCATTCTCTTTCGTTATGGGCGACTTAATAGATCCCCAACCCGACTCAAGGTCGTATTTAACTCTTTTCCTTGGTCTGCCTTAACTCTTTACTACCCGAGAAGGCCTTATATATCTAAGGTCTCGTGGTTATCACATTCTCGAGCTCGCAATTTCCGTGCTCCAAGCCTAACTTATCACCCCCAAAACGGTACAACACTTCTCAATATACTATAATCGGGTTGTCTCGCCCACAACAACCATACTTACTCCATACGGATCTCACCTGTTTCATTCCCTTAAGCATACCATGTAGCTTAAGTTACTAACATAGTCTTCCATTAAGTTCCTTAATAATAACTTCTTAAGGGTCCATTTCATTCTCACATAACTCACATCACCTAATTATCTCAAATTAGCACGTGAAACTCACGAGTTCATTAAACTGCTTCATACCTTCCCAAAGATTTATTTAGTCTTTACCAAATCCTCGTAATCTAAAATCATCCTAGCAATACATACGTGGCTCCCTATACATAAACTGTATAGTTGTATGTCTCAATACCAACTATACTACAAACATTGCCAACCCGATACGCAATCCTCATAATCTTTCCCCGGGTCATCACGCTTTCTCGTAGAATGAAACAACATAACTCGTTAGGGAGACGACCTAACCATACAAATTTCTATCGCACGATCTTAGAGTGAGAAGAATGGAAACTAATCCTAAATGTCTCATTCTCCCGACATAGACGTGGCGCACAACACATCGATAATCAAGACTTACTAGACACGCTCAGAGACACTTTCCGAGGACTAATCGCTCGATACCACTTTATCACGACCGACCAAGCTCGCGATCGTGCCCTACCCGCACCCCTTTCAGAAACATCGAGAATAGCAATGAACATACACAATCAAAAGTACTTAAACATAAAATAATGCAAGCTAGCCGATAAGTGCCACCTTCTCAAAACTATATCAATAAAATAAAGACATTTTTCTTCTTCAACCCAATCCACAATGTGACTACTGCACTTAAGAATAATAACTCAAGTGACAGGCCCCGCCATACCCATGAATGTACAATAACCGTCAATACCAGGGATAAGCCTCCGAATAAAGCGAGTTTCTCAACACCAACAAGGACTCCTAAGAGCGAGGATCAAGAACCCGCTTCTACTCACAGACGAACGCAGCCTCATGAGGTCAAGACAACATGTACCAAATATGTGAAATCAGCATCAGAATGAAATCATAAGTCTAAAATAAAACTGAGACATGTATGATAACTCAATTAATAAAGACATCGTGCCTTACTAACAATGAGAGTAAATAGGTATACTTACAATATAAAGTAGAAAGCTCACGATCAAAGCAGACCACCCGCCGCAAAGGTCATTAAGCAATCCTATTCCCGACTATTTCACCCGTAGATCCAAGTGGACCCGCGTGAGGTATTCCTCGCACGGGACTATTTCACCCGCATAAGCCCTTACGACTCGCATGAGGTATTCTCGCATAGGTCGGACCCGCCCGCACGGGACTATTTCACCCGCATAAGCCCTTACGGACTCGCACGAGGTATTCCTCGTGATCGCGGTAGCAAATCCACTAAATATGCAATGCCACAATCCCGGAACGACCCGCAACGAATAATATATCACTAGCACAAATCCGCTTATCACACATATCATAAGCACTACCGCTTATCGCATAATATATAAGCAAGTTAAGAAATCCCCTAACTTCTTACTATTCTTGTTCATATACACTCATTTTAGTTTACCTAAGGCACTAACATGTCTTTTATAAAAACTGAATTTAACCCAAAGTACTACGACTTCTACTCTTTAAAACCAATGACTCTTTTTAGTAGAAAACTTCCAAGATACTATTAAACCTAGTATCAAGTCCAAATTACATTTCAAGGCAAGTCACAACCCTTTGAAATAAAGTTAGGTTTCTAAATCAAGTGACTCCTTTCTTATAAAACCTTTAGGCAATTGATACTTTAAAATCAAACCGCTTTCATTAAAACAAGTCATTCACCTTTTCATAAAGTCAATATAACCAACTCCCCATAAAGTCGTTATATTCACTTTATACCTTAGACAAGTGCAATTTCCTATCCAAGGACTTATACGCTTAAAACGACGCAAAGATCACATACTTTAAAACTCTTCAAGTCCCTTAACTTTAACAAGACTTAAGACATCCTTAATATTCTCAAAGAAGTGAGTTAAGCTCCTAACTCACCCGACTTGGCATTTCATAAAACAAGTAAAGAATGTCAAAGTCTCAGACGCTCACCGCACTATATACGTGAAACTAGTCATGCTCAAAAGATAGGAAAAGTTCCATATACCTCTTCGCTTAATCCACTTGCTAAGTCCAATCGCACGTAGTATGCCAACCTATAATGACCATAGACGCCTATTAACTTCTAGTTTCAAACGTAGAATATTCCAAGTGCAAGTCACTAAATTCTACGGAAAATCTGACAACACTTCCTTTGTTTCTACTCACTTTGCCACCTTTTCAAGGTCGAATTCAATAACCAAACACGCCACATTTAAGGCCCAACAAAGTAGTTAACAATAGGATTACACGCTTAAACAAGACATGTAAAATTCCGCCCACAATGTAAAACAACTAGTCAAAACTACAATGTCCATTCGCTAAACATGTGACAACAATACAAATCGCTTTCCAATCCCTTTTCAATCCAAGTGGTTTAGTATAACATGATATCAAGCCGCAATCGACATAACTACTACAATCCTCAAGTAGGTAAACATGCGACGATTCTAATTAACGACCAAAATTGTATTTCAATTTCAAAAGACTAATCATGCCATTTCGGTTTTGGGCTCCTAAAATTCCATAACACCTATCAAACTTCATAATACATATCACATGATCATTTCTAACTTATAATAACATGGAATCTTCAATTACAAAAGTAAGACGAAGATTATACCTCATTTAGCCCAAATATGATCCAAGACTACAAGTCGATCCCTAGCAACTTAAGCTCCTCCTTTCGACGTTCCAATCTACTCCAAGAAACCCTTAGAAGCTTATGATGAACTTAACTTCAAGTTCTTACTTCAAAGTTGAAGAACTCCTTTAGTTTCCGCCTTGCGACTAACACGAAAACACCATTTTTCCGGGATCTTTCTATTGAGATACACTTACAATACCCTTATGTACCTTGGTTTAAAGTGGGAGATTATTGACAACAATTGAAATTTTTTCCTTCAAACCCTAGGTAAGCCGAGAGCTCCTCAAGCTTCCTCAAATTTCTTGAAAATTTTCTATGTTTAGCCTTGTCTTGCTACCAAGGAGCTTATATAAAATATGGAGGGTCAAGATTAGAACAAATGGGTGGTTCTGATGAGTTTCACATGGATCTCGCCTGTGGCCCTCGACTTTTAGTCAACTATGTCAAGCTAAGTCATTTGCAAGACTTGGTCATCTCACTAATGGTCAAATGACCCTTTGCCCATGGTAAATTTCGTCCAAGACACTGGGCAAGGGTGACACGTGTCGCCCTCTCATTCGTCGCAATATTTCGTTTTCCGTAAATTTCATAATTCCGATAAATTTTTACTCGTCTCTAATCTTAACATCTTTTTTGTTCTCACGAACGTTCTTTTAAACATATCCTGAAATTCCGGGGTGTAACAAGCTCCTGCTGCTGCCTTGCCCTTCTGCGCCCTGGTCGCCTTCCGTGGAGGCATATCTGTTTCATAAGACTAGGTCAGAAGAGGATTCAACCTAATATAGCTCTACTGCACGATCTCAGAGAGAGAAGAATGGAAACCAATCCTAAATGTCCTGCAGCCTCCTGATTATAGATGTGGTGCACAACACACCGATAATCAAGACTCTACTAGACACGGTCTGTAGACACTTTCCGAGGACTAACTGCTCTGATACCACTTTTGTCACGACCCGACCCCGGGTCCGCGAATGGTGCCTTACCTGGGCACCCTGTTCAGGTATACATCAGAGAATAGCAGCGGAACATACACAACATAAACACATGTGTAACAATAAAACATCCCAGGCTAGCCGATAAGGCCGCCTTCCATAATATAACATAATCAAAAGTACAACATCAGTTCTTACAGCCCAACTACATATGTGAATACAGCACTTAGAATAATAATCGTGGGACAGGGCCCCGCCATACCCTTGAATGTACATAAATCTACAACACCAGGGAAAATACTGTACCAAAAGAGACAAGCCTCAGGATAAATGGAGCTTCTGACGTCTGATAAGTGATCCTAAGAATGAGGATCCACCACCTGCTTACCCTTTCCTGCGGCATGAACGCAGCCCCCGAGGAAGGGGGTCAGTACACAATATGTACTAAGTATGTAAAACTAGAAAGTATTGTAATTACAACATAAGTTTAAAACAAAGCCGGAGACATGTATGATAACAAAATTACAGTACACAGTGCCTTACTAACAATGAGAGTTAATCACGAATACGCATAACATCACAATAGAGACTCGATCAAATCACGGGTAGCGAACCCATAGAAACAGTGGTATAACGCCTTAGGTTCTTACCTCATTTATACTCTTATCCCGAAGCAGTGGTATAACGCTCGGGGTTTGCCCTCATTTATACTCTTACCCTCGAGAAGGTGATAAAACAGTGGTATAACGCCTCGGGGTTTACCCTCATTTATACTCTTATCCTCGGAGAAGTGGTATAGGCCTTGGGGTTTACCCCTCACTTATACTCTTACCCTATCTCTACCGGCCGTCATACAATAAATAAGCAAGTTAGAAATCCCCCTAACTTCTTATTAGTCTTATTCATCTACCCTCTCATTTTAGTTTACTTAAGGCACTAATATGTTATAATAAATCCGGGAGTTTAACCCAAAGTACTACGTACTTCCAACCTTTTAAAAAAATGACTCATTTTCATATAGAACTTCCAAGATACTATAAACCGTAGTATCAAGTCAAAATTACTTTTCAAGACAAGTCACAATACCTTTAAACATGAAGTTAGGTTTCTAAATCGTTGACTCCTTTTATTATAAAACCTTAGGCAATTGATGCCTTAAAATCGAATTGCCTTCAATTAAATCAAGCCATTTATCTTTCCATAAAGCCAATATAACCAACTCCCCATAAAGTCGTTATATTCACTTTATACCTTAGTCAAGTACAATTTCCTATCCAAGGGACTTATACGTTTAAAACGAAACAAGTATCACAATACTTTAAAACTCTTCAAGTCCCTTAACTTTAATACAACTTAAGACATCCTTAATACTTTCAAAGAAGTGAGTTAATCTCCTAACTCGCCCAACTTGTCTATTCAATAAACTAGTAAAGGATATCAAGATCTTGACGCCTACCGCATCATATACGTGCAACTAGTCATGCTCAAAGGATAGGAAAAGTTCTACATACCTTGCCGGGTCAACCACTTGCCAAGTACAAAGTCCCGCCCGTAGTATGTCAACCTATAATATTCACAATACGTCTATTAAAGCCTTACTTCAAACGTAGAATATTATAAGTGTCAAGTCGCTAAATTCTACGGAAAATCGGACAGCACCTCCTTTGTTTTTACTAACTTTGCCACCTTTTTCAAGGCCGAATACAATAACCAAACACGCCACATTTAAGGCACAATCAAAGCAATTAATCAATAGGGGATTACACGCCTACTAGACGTGTAAAGTTCCGCCCCACAAACGATAACAAACTAATACAACTACTAGTCCAATTCTCGGCCATAATGAATACAACAATACCAATTCTTATCCAATTTCCATTTCAATCCAAATTGGTAGCATAACATGACATCAAGTCGCATTTGATTATAACTACGTGACATGCGACGATTTCTAATAAACGACCAATTAGTAATCCAATCTTCAAGCGACTTGTATAACATTTCGGATTTAAGCTACAAGCAATCCATAATACTTATAAACTTCAACATATCAACTTCATGCTAGCAACATGTAAAGCTAACAACAATATAAATATATAATCTTGTAACACTTTTAAAAGACAAGATTATACCTCTATGAAACTTAATCCAACTCCAATCCGAAGTCTCTCCTTAGTAGTTTAGAGCCTCTCCATGACACTTCAATCCTCTTGTTGAGACCCTTAGAACACCACCAACAAATATCCTTCAAATCTCCAAACAAAACCTAGAAAGACAACTAGGTTTTCGTTTTGCGACTAACCCGTAAACTATCTTTTTCCAAGATTTTTCTATTGAGATATGTTTACAATACACATAAGAACCTTGGTTTAAAGTGTGGAGTTGAATGGACAAGAAACAAATTTTTTTCTTTTTGAAAAAGAGAGAACCCGAGAGCTATCTTTGAGCTCTTCAAATTTTCATGAAATTTTTCTAAGTGTTGGACACACTCTTGCTACTAGTAGTGATATAAAGCACATTGGAGGGTCAATATGCAACCATTTGGGTGGCTAGGATAAGCTCTTATTAAATATCAAGACCTTGTGGGTCCTTTGACTTAGTCAAGATTATCAAGCTTGCTACTTGCAAGACTTAGTCATACAATACTATGGTCAATGACCATCTTAGCCATGACATTTTCGTCCAAGGCATCACTAAGGGGGAGTGACACGTGTCGCCCTCCCATTCACCACAACAATACGTTTTCCGAAAATTTCACAATTCCGATAAATTTTTACAAGTCTCAAATCTTAACACTTGTGAGTTCTTACGTACGTTCTTAAAACATGTCCTGTAAATACGGGGTGTAACAATATCTTCCAAGACTTTGACCATTTGACCTTGTCCACTTGGCCACCATTTCGTCCAACCCATGCCAACTAAGGGTGACACATGTCGCCCTCCAATTGGTCCAAAATATTTCGTCTCTCGGAAAAATCCGTAATCGGTTAAAATTTAAAAAACGTAGAATTTCCTTCAAAAGGTTCGGAATCTTTTCCGTCGAAAGTTCACAATTTCATCCTTAACATAATTAGGGCTTGTACAAACGTACGTACGTCCTCACATACATACTCTGGAAATACGGGGTGTAACATTCTTCCCCCCTTAGAAACATTCGTCCCGAATGTTCCTTCTATGTCTCAAAACACGCTAGTGCCGGTTTAGTCTTCACTAATATACTTACGAAACCAATCATGCCGTACCTGGCCATAACATAACACACGCGCAAATACTTAACTCCAATTCCACGAGGAATCACCTCTAACATCACAAAAGCTTCCACCCAAGGGCTAAAAGATACTCCCTTCGCACCTTTCACTTCACAAAAGAAATGATCGCTTTTATTCTCTTAACACATGTTCACTTCTTCCCTTACTCGTCGTACCCTCCTCGTACACTCGAACTCTTCCTGATAAACTTACCACATTCCTATTATTGCTTCAGTTTCCAAGATCTCAGGGTTACTATCTCCAACTTGGTTATCATTAACTGGGAACACTCTGGATGGATCTCCGATACTCTTCCGAACATAGCAACTTGAAAGACCGGACGTACTACCTCCTAAGTCGGACGGCAATGCTAACTTATAGGCAACCTGGCCTATTCTTCACATGATCTGAAAGTGCCCAAAAATAACTCGGGCTAAGTTTCCCCTGCTTTCCAAATCTCGTCACACCCTTCCGGGGTGGTACCTTCAAGAAGACCGACCGTCAATCTAAACTCCAAGTATCGACGCAGATTATCCGCCCGACTCATGTTAACTCTGAGCTGTCGATAACCTCACCTGGATAAGCTTCACCCTATCCACATCCTGCTGAATCAAGTATGAACCAACTATCTGCACCTTGCCAACATCGAACCAATCTACTAGCAACCTACACTACCGTCCATACAAGGCTTCATAAGGTGACATCCGAATACTGAAATGGTAGCTATTATAATACTCACTCAATCAAGAGGCGAATAATCCTTACAACTACCTCTGAAAATCAAAAACACCGGCCCGAGGGTGAATGCAATACTGAGACTCACCTGAGTTCCTAACCTTGCCTAGTAAAACCTCCATAAAAAGAAATAGCCGTAAACTGGGCTCCACTGCCTGTCATAAAGTAAAAGTAGGAACCCCGTGCAGTCTTACAACCTTCCTGATATAACATCTCGCATAACCCTCTGTCGAGTAAACAGTTCTGACTGAAAGACAAGATGGGCTGACCTCATCGGCCCGACTATTGGTCGAACGCAACCACGAACTCGTACGACGGTTAACTAAACTTGGGCCTAACACCCTCGTGACCCTATCACAAAGCGGGACCACCACAATTTTTCCTTACTTCAAACCGGGCTGCGGGTTGACCCGCAACCTGGCCTCAACTCGACCCATTTATCGCGCCAAACTCTTGTTTCCTGATCCGGAACAATCTCACAATCAAGTCACGAAAACCTAGTGGTCTTCTTAGCTCAACTACCCTCTTTCATCTCATACCACTCAGAGACTTATCACACAAACATATCTCACGTATACTATGCACTCCGATAAGGGTCAAACATAAAAATAAATCTTTTACTCAAGATGGCCTCGCCTCTAAGGTCTCCACGTATAAAACTCTAAGGCTCACACTTTCCCTATCCCCAATCTTACCCTTTAACCTAACCATGATTTCTAATCACAATTAACACAATGCTATCTGAACATAACACTTAAGATATACTCATCTTATCACACATACTAATCTCTAGAGGGTTAAGGATATACATGATTCACCGCCTCACTCCCTTTGTCGTTTCTAATCAATTCGCTCGCTGCATGATAGCTAGGAAGGTGATGAACTAGCCACTGATCCTGAAGGTTGAGTCTCTACATCCGCGCCACCTCTGGTCGGATAATTTCTCACAAAATGGCCCTGCTGGCCGCAAGAATAACAAGCTGTCGAAGAAGCACGACACTCCCCATAATGACACCTACCACCACGGCCACACCAAGGTGGGGGTGGCCTCCTCTGGCTAACACCCCTTCCTCTCCGAACCACTGAATCCACAACTGATCTGATAGGATGAGTCCTCCTACTTGCATCCCTCCTACTCACTTTTGTCACATGGCCCTGACGGCCGCAGGTAAAACGAGCACCAACAAAAAGACGACATTCCCGACGACGCCGCCACATCGTGAACACCGAGGAAAATCAATCCGCTGGCCGAACCTACGTATCTGCGGAACCGTAAGCCCTCGAGCTCACCAACTCCCGCATACCCGAACGCTCAAGTTCGCGAGGACCACTGCATCGGGCGAGGTGCGATTCCGTGCCGCCGAGGCGATTCGCCTCGAAGTTACCAAAGGACCTCGCCGATATGGCTCTTCTCGCTGATCTTGGTTAACCCGCCGATCCCACGCTTTCTGCCGCACGCATAAGCCCGCACGCAGCAGCCATGCTCAAGCTCGATCAAGAGCTACTTCGCACAACCCTTCTTTAGATAATCATCAAGGCCCGCGATAAATCGATACATAATATACTCGTTGCTAAATCCTAGCTAGCAATGTGGTCGCCTCTTTGCAATCCATACTTTCGCCATCGGGTCGTGGAACCAAGGTTCATATCATGGCCGCAGAGGAATCGCCGCCGGCTAAACTCACGGGCAACGAATGTAACTCCCTAAATGAAGCACCACCTCGTGTGATGATTGGGCCTGTGCCTCGAAACCTCTCAGTTCTACTCGCAGCCTCGCCGCTTTGCTTCTGCCCGGCTGCTTGCGCGAGGCATAATCGTAAGGAAAGAATTACGTTAGGGGTCCAACTTATAACACATCTCTAAGGCACGATCTCAGAGTGAGAAGAATGGAAACTAATCCTAAATATCCTATAGCCTCGACATTGGTGGTGCACAACACACCGATAATAAAGACTTACTAGATATGGTCTGTAGACACTTTTCATGATTAATCGCTCGATACATTTTTGTCACGACTAACCTGCTCAGAATCGTGCCTTACCCGCACCCAAGTAGACATACATCGAGTAACCAGCGGAATATAAAACAAGACATGAAATAATATGGCGAGAAATACTTTATCTGAGAAAAGTTGCCTTTCGCATATATATTGTTATACCGTATTTGCAGTATGTACGTAAGGACGCACGAGAAAAGTTTGGCTTTAAAGTAGGCTTCCGAAAAACATTTTGTGCACAACACCCTGCTAGAGTCGTTGACTAAACGCTTTACACAACTTGCTAAGGGAAAATTCCGCTATGTCATTTTTAATTTTTGCAGATTTTTCCGAGAGACGAACATTTTAGACCAACGAGAGGGCAACACTTGGCACCTCTCATTGGTGGACTTAGGCGGTATTGAGTCGAATAGAGCATTGGGGTTGGTAGGATATTTTGTGTAGTTGTTGTGCAAGTGGGACCCACACACACTTGTCCAAATCTTGACCTTACACTTGCCTACTACTTGGCATGATCTTGGCCCTCGATTGTCCTATAAATACCCCTAACTTGAAGACTTCTTCATCCCAAAATTTGTTCTAAGTCTTGAAAGCTCTTCTTCCCTTTTGTGTTGATGTCTCGCCCTAGCCTCCCATCCCCTCGCGAGGCCCTCGCCGAGAGCCCTCCCTCGCCGAGAGTACCCTCCTAGCTGGGCCGCAGGGTATACACCCCCTTGTGGTGTTGTCTCGTATAAATACCCTCTTGGTAGAAATACTCCAAAGTATTGTTACTATACCCAAATTACCTTAGCCATATACCTTGTAGTATTCCAAAGATACCTCTATACGTAGAGTCTAAAATACTACCAGATGTCCTTTTTGTCTCAAACCGAAACCCTAAGGAAAATCTTCACAGCTTGGTTGAAGGATTTATAAAGAAGCGTAGAACTTCTAAGGGTTGTTTGGAGCGGTTGGAGCACCGGAGTAGGAGCTAAGTTGCTGCTCAGATCGACATTTAACTTGGATAATTATGGGCTTATCGAGGTAAATATCTTGTCTCCTTTTGTAATTAAGTGTACATACCGTTCAAGTATAAGAATAAGTATGTTATATACAAGGAAGTATATAAGAAGAAAATGGAATTGTACTTACATAGGATCAGACATGAGACTTATGAAGTTTGACGAATAGAGAACCCATCGCTAAGAATAATCTACCGAGTAGTCTAGACTTTGATAGACTTGTATAACCTTTATAGGTTGAATGTTCATGAGTAGCATGTGCTACTTGAAAGGTGGACAAGGCTAGCCAGGTTATAGCCGCTGAGCGTTTGCTAATAATGATAAACGCCGCGAGGTATGCGATTCTTCCTATACTCTTGAGCATGATATTTTAAAATATATATAGTACGGTAGACGACGTGTTAATCGAATAATAATTACGCAATGTCTTTTGACTTAAGCCCGAATAATCTTGAAGTATTTCAAAAGAATATCGAATCATTTTTAATGTAAGAGTAATACTTGGTTTTAAAGCTAAGAGTTATACTAGCTTTATGGAAGTTAGGTATAACTACTAAGAGAGATAAAAAAAACGATTTATTGATTTAAGAAGTTAAGAGACTTGATCTTAAAAGATAAAGAGACTTGATTTAATTATATTAATATGAATTTTGTGTGAAACCTCATTCGTGAGTAATGAGTAATTGTTTTTTTTAAAAGCAATAATGTTTTACTGATTTCGGAAATCAGAATAAGTATCGAACAAACCACAAAAATAGCTTAATAAAGTGGAAATGTTTTGACTAATAAAGTATTATTAAAACCAAGAGAAACTTCCATCCGCATAGAATCTAAGATGAGACAAAATGATATTACATTTCCTAGATCATGGTCATTGTAATAAGATTGTTATGAACAAGAATAACCTACTCACACATAAGGCATATGTTTCTCAAATTGTTTTAAAGGATTAAAACTATGAACTACTAAACCTTTCAAAATGAGAAACTTGAGTAATTGAAATTAGGCAAACTTGAACGCTTGGAAAAGAATGTTGTACTTGATTTTACAAAGAGAAATGTTTTGATTTACTTCAAAAGATAATCACTCTATTTTCATATACTACGTATTGTGTGACTTTTATAAAGTAACGATCTTTTAAAGAGTTAATGTATGAAGTACTTTGGGGCTAAAACCCAACGTGTTAAGCATAAAGTAGAAAGTACCTTGTGTGGATAACTCGAGCGTGTTGATTTGTGATAGCCTTGTAATACTTCCTTGTTTGATTTGATA
This sequence comes from Przewalskia tangutica, assembly GCA_029844215.1. Classification (NCBI taxonomy): domain Eukaryota; kingdom Viridiplantae; phylum Streptophyta; class Magnoliopsida; order Solanales; family Solanaceae; genus Przewalskia; species Przewalskia tangutica. The sequence goes on from JAQGDG010000108.1 coordinate 110,025, forward strand.
ATTAAACACGTTAGGATGCTACGCGTGTTAGTGTCTTGTGATGTTTGTGTAAAGGGTTTCCCTTGTTGTGCTTATGTTGTCTAACCGTAGTCGCTATGCTAGTATTATATCACTCACCTCGACCTAATACCGGGTTGCCGCCTCCGACGCGGGTATAGCTCAGCGTCCGGGACCATGATTCGAGACTACCTCACGCGGTCCAGGATCCATGCGGAGCTACGGAGTTCCGTGTTAGTGCGCGCCTTGTGGTCATGCGGTCTTTGTGGCTACGCGGATCGCGAGTCCAGCGGATACCGGGAGTAGCTACCGACGCGGGAATACCTCACGCGGCCTACGAGGTTGGCCTACGCGAGTCGCGGAAGTTCCAAGACTAGACGCGACATTAGATACATCGCGCGAGTGGCCGCCGATCATGTGGCGGTCTAGACAGATCTCATGATACGCTTTATGACCTTGTTGCACTGTGGTGTTAGTAGTCGCTATGCCTTCGCATTTACCCCAGACGGTTTTATTATGACACGTGGGACTCGTGTTCATGTGTATTTCTTGGTGCTTTTATATCATAGATCGCCAGCGGAGGAAGGTATTCCACGACATGATTGATGTTGTGGCGCGAGACCCATAGTTATATTTGAGTGATGACTTTGAGGCGCGAGTCCCCGACTTGACATGATCGCTATTTATTTTGAATCGTAGTTTGGTTATCATACATGTCTCCCGCTTTATATAGACTACTATGATTTCATTTACGTATTTTTAGTTTCACATACTTGGTACCGTTGTAATCGACCTCCTTCGGGGCCGCGCTCATGCCGCAGTAGAGGTACACCTGTTGATCCTCGCCATGTGGTCACGCTCAACATTGGGAAGCTCCGCTTTCCGAGGCTTATCATCGTATAGTCCCCTATCGTTGTAGGTACTTACATTCGTGGTATGGCGGGCCCCGTCCCGCCATTGTTGTCGTATCATTCTTAGAGGTCCGTAGTACCGCCGCGCAGTTGTAGAAAGGGATGTAACTGTTCAAATTGTTATTTATATATATACTGAAGGTAACCGTTTTTGGTTAGCCTGTCTTCTTATTTCACTGGCTTATTACATTGGTTTCATGTATTGTCTTTTTATTCTGCTGATTTCTCTGATGTATGACTACTGGGGTGCCCGGGTAAGGCACCAGTCACGGGCCCCGGTTCGGGTCGTGACAAAAGTGGTATCGAGCGCTTAATCCTCTAAAGTATCTACGCATCAGATCCAAGAAGTTCGATTATCTGCGTTGTGCACCACACCAATAATCGTGAGGCTATGGATATTTAGGATTCGTTTCATTCTTCTCACTCGAGATCGTGCCTTAGAGCCGTGTTGTAAGTCGACCTCTAACGATTTCTTTCCCACCGCTATGCCTCCGCTGCAGGCAAACCCGGGCCCAGGAGGGCAAGGAAGCCGAGGGAGCTGCGAGTAGAGTACAGAGGGTTACGTGGGCATAGGCCCAATCATCACCTGGGGTGGTGCTTCATTCGGGGAGTTCTGCGACGTCACTAGCCCCAGCAGAGTTTAGCACAGCGGCAGCGCTTCATCGCGCCATGATATTTCAACCTTCGCCCACGATCGAACAGAATATAGATTGCAAAGAGGCGACCCTGTTACTAACTATGGATTTGGCTACCAGAGAGTATACCTGTTACACCCCGTATTTACAAGACATGTTTTAAGGTAGTACGTAAGAGCTCACAAGTGTTAAGATTTAAGACTTGTAAAACAATTATCGGAATTATGGAATTGTCTAAAAACGTAATATCAGGATTTAATGGGAGGCACACGGTCACCCCTTATGTTGTCTCGACGACCAAGCATGGACACAATGGTCATTTGACCATTGTTAGGAAGACAAGTCTTGCTAGTAGTCAAGCTTGAGAAAGTTGACTAAGTCAAGGGTCCAAAGTCTTGATATTTTATAAGATTTCATCCAATCCACCCATTTGTTTGTAGCATGACCCTCCAATACACTATATAATACTAGTTGTGCAAGACTTGACTAACACTTAGCCAAAATTCACAAAAATTTGAAGAACACCCATAGTGAGCTCTGGTTCAAGGAGGAAAAAAGGGAAAAATATTTGTTTGTTGTCCAATAATCTCCCACTTTAAACCAAGGTTCCTAAGTGTATAGTGAGTGTATCTCAATAGAAAAATCTTGAAAAAGATAGTTTACTGTTAGTCGCAGTGAAAACCTAGTGGCTTTCTAGGTTTTGGAAAGGAAAGTTGTTGGTGTTGTTCTAAGGGTCTCAACAAGCGGATTGAAGTGTCTTGGAGAGGTTCTAAACTACTAAGGAGCGACTTCGGATTGGAATTGGATTAAGATTCGTTGAGGTATAATCTTGTCCTTTAATGTGTTACAAGATTATATATTTATATTGTTGTTAGCTTTACGATTGCTAGTATGAAGTTGATATGTAGAAGTTTATATGATTGTGGATTGATTGTAGCCTTGGAAATCCTAATGTAATGTAAGCCATGTTAAGTTGGATTTCAATTTAGTCGTTATTAGAATCGCCGCATGTTATGGATTCAAGATCGCGTAGTTTTAATCAAATGCGACTTGATATCATGTTATGTTAACAATTTGATTGAAATGGAAATTTGATAAGAATTCGTACGGTTGAACTCTGTGGTCGAATTTGGACTTTTAGTTTGTTATTCATTTGTATTGACTACTTTCTAAATCGTGGAGCCAATCAAATGTTTAGTTATTCATTTGTATCGACTACCTTCTTTATTGTTGTAGACAATTGGGGCTGTTTGGTTATTGTATTTCGGTCTTGAAAAAGGTGGCAAAGTAAGTAAAACAAAGGAGGTGTCCGATTTTCTCAGAGAATTTGGCGACTTAGCACTTAGAATATTCTATGTTCAAGTAAGAGGTTAATGGACGATTGTGACCATGATAGTCAAGAACTAAGTATAGCGATCCTACTTGAAAATGGAATTGCTCAAGGTTGAAGTACTTTGGAGCATTTTACTACTTGTCGACAATCGTCATGAGGTATGTGAACCTCTTCTTTCTTTGGCACGATCCTACGTATGAAATCTCCATGTGATAGTATTTCAAGATTTCTTCTACTCTTAAGTTAAGAAGTATTTACATTGTTGAATCTAAGTTAAGAGTATGTTTAAATTGTCCTAAGTCCTTACTAGGTCTTATGAGACGCTGTAAGAACGGTTAGGAAGTTATGAGCTTTGATTTAAAGGCTATGTGTCTTGATTTGTTTAAAGTAAGTAAGTGGATTTTCTGTTCGAAAATGACTTGAATTTATATGATTTTAAGGGAATAAATTACTTGGTTTTGGAAGGTATGGAACTTTATATGTTTTTGTATAAGTAATTGGGCTTTAAAGGAAGTATGTTATGAAGTTTGAAGACTAAGAACTTTGATTGTCTTTTAAGGACTATGAAGTTTTAAGCGATACGATTCTTTTTAAGTATGTATGTACGTAGTATCTTCGATCCCGCTTTCCTAAATGTTGTAAGAATAAAAGTGTCTTAAGTCCTCTAAAATGAAAGGTTGTTATAACAGCTTTATGGGAAGTTGTTATGACGACTTAAGAAGATGTAATAAGATGGTTTAAAATGTTACGTAAGGAAAATCACACCGAGCCTACAAATAGGCCGGATTACGTTATGAGATACACCGAGCCTACAAATAGGCCTGACACGCATGAGATACGCCGAGCCTACCCATAGGCCTGACACGCCATATTACCCCGAGCCTACACATAGGCCGTTACGCCATCTTACACCGAGCCCCACAGCGCCGGATTATGCTACATGATTCCACAAGATAACCGAGCCCCACAGCGGCCGGTTATGTCACATGATTCATCAAGACACCGTGTCCCGCAAACGGGCTGGATTATGTTATGTAAGATATGTGTTATGTGAAAAGATCGATTAAACTCTTAAGTATGTATGTAAGAATATGTTGTTAAATCTTATTGAAAGGAGGAAAGGAACGGTTAATATATGATTGATTTCAGGAGTAAAAAGGACATTCTTTTATACATATATGATTTGGTTATTGCATTTTATTTCTGGTCCATACTCGCACTGTAGATCGACTTCTTCGGGCCGCTCATGCCCGCAGTGATAGGTACACGTGTCGTGATCCTTGCTCTTAGGATCTCTGCTCGCTTTTTGGTTAAGCCCTTTCATACCGAGGCTTATCTTATACGGCTTCACGATGTGGTATACTTATGTACATTCAGGTATGGCGGCCCCGTCCCGCCGCAGCTTGTAATTTGTGAGGTCCGTAGTCTCATGTCAGGTCGGTTTGTAAAAGAAAGCGGATGTAATCGCTGTTGTTATGTATATGTATATTTGTCCGCGAAGGTAGCCTTATCGCTAACCTCGTGGTTTAATTTCTCGCTATTTATGTTATGTTTCATGTATGTTCCGCTATTCTCTCGATGTATACCAACAGGTGCCCAGTGTAGGGCATCGCGCCCGGTCGGGTCGTGACAAAAGTGGTATCGAGCGCTTAGTCTCGAAAGTGTCTACGCATCGCGTTCTAGTAGTCTGATTATCGCGTGTTTGCACCACATCTATAATCGTGAGGTCGCAGGACATTTAGGATTGGTTTCATTCTTCTCACTCGAGATCGCGCAGAGTCAGACATAGGTTGATCCGTCTCGACGATTCTTATGTATGTGAATCGCCTATGCCTCCACGAAGGCTACTGTGGCCTGTGGGCAAGGCAAAGCAGGAGCCGCCAAAGGCGCAGAGAGTTACTGAGTCGCACGCACTATGCCCGAGGTAGTAGGCGGTCGGCGAGTTCACCACGCCAGATAGAGGAGAGCCGAGGCGCAAGAGCTCCACGGTTCCGCATCGAGCCTCCAGCCCGCACCGGTGCCGAGTATGAGACTACGGGAGCAGATCCGATTATTGACCAAGATAGTAGCGGGCAACAACGAGTGAGCAAAGTGTACCCCAGAGCCGATGTACCATGGATTAGGGATTTTCTAGATGTCATCCACCGAAGTTTTATGGTTCGAGGTCCACGAGGATCCGCAGGAGTTCATTCGCAGCCTACAGCGGACCACGCAGTTCTTAGGGCTTCAGAGACAGAGTCTGCTACGCTAGCCTCCTACCTGTTACGCTGATATCGCGTTGAACCGGTTTGAGTCGTGGTTGCTTTCAAGAGGTGACGATGCTCTTCCACTGCTTGGGAGGAGTTTACGCAGGCCTTCATGGATCACTTTTTGCCTCCCGAGACGAGGAGAGCCCGCAGACAGATTCTTGACCTCGAGGCGTAACGAGGACTATCGAGAGTATAGCTTGAGTTTGACTCGTTGGCTAGGTATGCGCACACTATCGTGGCTAACATGGCCGACAGAGTCCATCACTATGTTATGGGACTAGACCGTTATATGATCACCGCTGCACGGAGTGGCCCTTCACCAGAATGGATATTGCCGTGATGCAGCATATGCACAGGGATCGAGGACAGGAGAGAGAGGACCGACCAGACCAAGGCCAGCCCCAAGAGGCCAAGACGCAGGGTTCGTGGTGATTTTCGAGGCGAGAGCCTCAAGAAGAAAGCTAGGTCTACGCTCACCAAGACAGAGTGCTCCTTCCCGTTCGCGGAGGATAGATCACCGGTAATTCGAGCCGGTCGAGCTCGTGGCTTCGACCAGATATACGCACACGGGTTCTAGGCGCCGGCCCTCTTCCTCGTTGTTCACAGCGGTGGCTGCATCACCACGGGAATGTCGCCGTACATCGTGCTCTGCTTGCTCGTGGCCGCGTGGCCATATGTTGAGGGATTGTCCTAGTAGGAGAGTTGCGGGAGGGATAGAAAAGTCCACCGGATCAGTTGGGTTCTTCGCCTTCGGCAGCTAGGCAGGTGATGTTCATACACCAACAGCCGCAAGGGGTCGTGATGGAAGTTCCAGCTTTAGCGCCCTTTGAACCGCCTATATGAATTCGTATATCTTCGCCCTTTACGATTTGTATGCATGATAAGGTTATTTTATGTTTAAGTATCAAGAACGGATGATATTGAAATTATGTACGATGCTAGAAGTAGTTGGAAGCATTTAAAAGATAATCTTTTAGGCCTTCAATGTGAGTATATAGTGACGATGCACACTATGGATTGTTTCCTCGCTTGGTTTGTGATGGATAAATATGCAAGTGCGTATATTAGGCTATATGTGGCATAATTAGGTTTTGCTAAGTGCAAGTTTACGAGACTATGCCAAGGAATGATAGATTGAGCTCAAAGAACATTCGGACGAATGTTTCTAAGGGGAAGAATGTTACACCGTATTTACAAGACATGTTTTAAGGTATGTAAGAGCTCACAAGTGTTAAGATTTGAGACTTGTAAAACAATTATCTAATTATGGAATTGTCAAAAACGTAATATTGTGATTTAATGGGAGGCGACACGTGTCACCCCCTTATGTTGTCTTCGACGAATTCAAGCATGGACACAATGGTCATTTGACCCTTGTTAGGAAGATAAGTCTTGCTAGTAGTCAAGCTTGAGAAAGTTGACTAAGTCGCGGTCCAAAGTCTTGATATTTTATAAGATTTCATCCAATCCACCCATTTGTTTGTAGCATGACCCTCCAATACACTATATAATACTAGTTGTGCAAGACTTGACTAACACTTAGCCAAAATTCACAAAAATTTGAAGAACACCCATAGGGAGCTCTCGGGTTCAAGGAGGAAAAAAAGGGAGAAAAAATTTGTTTGTTGTCCAATAATCTCCCCACTTTAAACCAAGGTTCCTAAGTGTATAGTGAGTGTATCTCAATAGAAAAATCTTGGAAAAAGATAGTTTACTGTTGTCGCAAAGTGAAAACCTAGTGGCTTTCTAGGTTTTGGAAAGGAAAGTTGTTGGTGTTGTTCTAAGGGTCTCAACAAGCGGATTGAAGTGTCTTGGAGAGGTTCTAAACTACTAAGGAGCGACTTCGGATTGGAATTGGATTAAGATTCATTGAGGTATAATCTTGTCCTTTAATGTGTTACAAGATTATATATTTATATTGTTGTTGTTAGCTTTACGTGTTGCTAGTACGGTTGATATGTAGAAGTTTATATGATTGTGGATTGATTGTAGCCTTGGAAATCCGAATGTAATGTAAACCATGTTAAGTTGGATTTCAATTTAGTCGTTATTAGAATCGCCGCACGTTATGGATTCAAGATTGTGGTAGTTTTAATCAAATGCGACTTGATATCATGTTATGTTAACAATTTGGATTGAAATGGAAATTTGATAAGAATTGGTATGGTTGAACTCTAGGTGGTCGAATTTGGACTTTTAGTTTGTTATTCATTTGTATTGACTACTTTCTAAATTGTGAGCCAATCGGGCAGTCATTTAGTTATTCATTTGTATTGACTACCTTCTTTATTGTTGCGAGCCAATTGGGGTTGTTTGGTTATTGTATTTCGGTCTTGAAAAAGGTGGCAAAGTAAGTAAAACAAAGGAGGTGTTGTCCGATTTTCTCAGAATTTGGCGACTTAGCACTTAGAATATTCTATGTTTCAAGTAAGAGGTTAATGGACGATTGTGACCATGATAGGTTGAAGAACTAAGTATAGCGTATCCTACTTGAAAATGGAATAGCTCAAGGTTGAAGTACTTTGGAGCATTTTACTACTTGTCGACAATCGTCGCGAGGTATGTGAACCTCTTCTTTCTTTGGCATGATCCTACGTATGAAATCTCCATGTGATAGTATTTCAAGATTTCTTCTACTCTTAGAAGTTGAAGTATTTACATTGTTGAATCTAAGTTAAGAGTATGTTTAAATTGTCCTAAGTCCTTACTAGGTCTTACGAGACGTTGGTAAGAACGGTTAGGAAGTTATGAGCTTGATTTAAAGGCTATGTGGTCTTGATTTGTTTAAAGTAAGTAAGTGGATTTTCTGTTCGAAAATGACTTGAATTTATATGATTTTAAGGGAATAAATTACTTGGTTTTGGAAGGTATGGAACTTTATATGTTTTTGTATAAGTAATTGGGCTTTAAAGGAAGTATGTTATGAAGTTTGAAGACTAAGAACTTTGATTGTCTTTTAAGGATTATGAAGTTTTAAGCGATACGATTCTTTTTAAGTATGTATGTACGTAGTATCTTTGGATCCCGTTTTCCTAAATGTTGTAAGAATAAAAGTGTCTTAAGTCCTCTAAAATGAAAGGTTGTTATAACAGCTTTATGGGAAGTTGTTATGACGACTTAAGAAGAAGTAATAAGACGGTTTAAAATGTTACGTAAGGAAAATCACACCGAGCCTACAAATAGGTCGGATTACGCATGAGATACACCGAGCCTACAAATAGGCCTGACACGTTATTAGATACGCCGAGCCTACCCATAGGCCGGATTACGCCATATTACCCCGAGCCTACACATAGGCCGGGTTACGTCATCTTACACCGAGCCCCACAGGCGCGCCGGATTATGCTACATGATTCCACAAGATAATCGAGCCCCACAAAGCGGGCCGTTACGCCACATGATTCATCAAGACACCGTGTCCCGCAAATGGGCGGATTATGTTATGTAAGATATGTGTTATGTGAAAAAGACTGGATTAAACTCTTAAGTATGTATGTAAGAATATGTTGTTAAATCTTATTGAAAGGAGGAAAGGAACGGTTAATATATGATTGAGTTCAGGAGTAAAAAGGACATTCTTTTATACATATATGATTTGGTTATTGCATTTTATTTGCTCCATACTGCACTGTTGTAATCGACTTCTTGGGCCGCTCATGCCCGCAGTGATAGGTACACGTGGTGATCCTTGCTCTTAGGATCTCTGTCGCTTTTGGAAATAAGCTCCTTTCATACCGGAGGCTTATCTTTTGGTACGGTTTCCCTGATGTGGTAGACTTATGTACATTCAGGGGTATGGCGGGGCCCTGTCCCGCCGCAGTTGTAATTCTTAGAGGTCTGTAGTCTCGCTGTGGGTCGGTTTGTAAAAAGAAAGGGATGTAATCGCTGTTGTTATGTATATGTATATTGTCTGAAGGTAGCCTTATCCGCTAACCTCGTGGTTTAATTTCTCGTTATTTATGTTATAAGTTTCATGTATGTTCACGCTATTCTCTCGATGTATACCAACAGGTGCCTGTAGGGCATCGGGCGCCCGGTCGGTCGTGATAATACCGATGTACCGCGAGTCTTGACGACTATCTCAGAGGTTGTACAAGAGTAATTCTTCGCTAGGCTTCGAGCATGGCACGTATGCGGGCTTATGCGCAGCAGGCCGAGAAACGTAGAGATCGACGGGTTAACCAAGGACAACAGAAGAGGGCCAGAACAACAAGGTCCTTTGGTAACTATCGAGGCGGACCTTTTAGCAAAGAGATTGATTATGCGCGCCCGCCAGCAGAACGGTCCTCCATGGTTCGACGTTGGGGTAAGCGGAGTTAGTCGAGCTCGTGGCTTCCTGCTCACACAGGATGACGTCATCCCGGGGAATGTCGTCTTTTTGTTGGTGCTCGTTTTACCGGCGGCCGTCAGGGCCATGTGTTGAAAGGATGACCTAGTAGGAGGGTTGTAAGTAGGAGGACTCAGCCTTCATGATCAGTGACCAGTTCATCATCTTCCCTAGCTATGCGCCCTACGGGGTAGGTTTGATTAGAACGACTAAGGGGAGTGAAGCAGTAGATTCAGGCATATCCTTAACCCTCTAGAAATTAGTATGTGTGATAAGATGAGTATATCATAAGTGTTATGTTCAGGTAACATAAGTGTAAATTGTGATTAGAAATCATGGTTAGTTAAAAGGGTAAGATTGGGGCTAAGACAAAGTGTGAGCCTTAGAATGTTATACGTAGAGACCTTAGAGGCAAGGCCATCTCGAGAGAAAGATTTATTTTATGTTTGACCCTTATCGGAGTGCATAGTGCACGTGAGCTATGTTTTTGGGATAAGTCCCTGAGTAGCGTGATATGAAAGAGGGTAGTTGAGCTAAGGAGACCGTTAGGTTTTCATAACGTGATTAGTGAGATTGTTCCGGATCGGGGAGCAAGTGTTTTACGCGAGAGTGGGTCGGGTTGAGGCCATGCCGCGGGTCAACCCGCGACCTGTTTTAGGGTGGGGTCAGTTTGTGGTTGTCCCGCCAGGTGGTAGGGTCACGAGGGTGTTAGGCCCAAGTTTAGTTAACCATCGTACGAGTTCGTGGACGCGTTCAACCGATGGTCGGGCCACGGGTCACCATCGTGTCTTTCGCCAGACCGTTGCTTGGCAGTGGTGATATATCAGAAAGGTTGTAAGGCTGCACGGGGTGCCTACCTTCACCTTATGACAGCATGTGGAGCCCGTGGTACACTGCTTTTTCGGAGGTTTTACGGCGGGGTTAGAACTGGTGAGTCTCGACCGCGTTCGCCCTCGGCCGTTGTTTGGATTTCGTGGGTAGTTGTGAGGATTGTTGTCTCCGTTGAGGAGTGTTTTGTAGCTACCATTTCAGTTTTCGGATGTCGCCTTATGAAGCCTTGTAGGGCGGAGCGTAAGTTGCCGGTCGATTGGTTCGATGTTGGCAAAGTGCGATAGTTGGTTCATATTTATTTGGCAGATGTGGTTAGGGTGAAGCCTATCCAGAGAGGTTATCAGCTCGAGTCACCGAAGTCGTGTGGATGATCGGCACGACGCTTGGAGTTCAGGCCGACTGGTCTTCAAGGTACCACCGGAAGGTGTGGCGAGATTCGAAAACAGAGGAAACTTAGCCCGAGTTACTTTGGGCCTTTTCTGTGTCATTTGAAGAGTAGGCCAGTTGCCTATATGTTAGCTTTTGTCGTCCGACTTAGGAGGCAATATGTCCATTCCTTCATATTATTAGGTTCTAAAAGTATCTGAGATCCATCCAGAGTGTTCCCGATTAATGATGACAAGTTGGAGATAGTAAACCGAGATTTGGAACCGAAGCAAAGCGGAAATGTGGTAAGTTATGAGAAAGAGTTCGAGCACGAGAAAGTACGACAGTAAGAGAAGAAGCGAGCAAGTATTACGAGCATGGTTGTGATCATTTCGCTTGTAAAGAGAAGGTGCGAAGGAGTATCTTTTTGACCTCGGTGGGAGCTTTGTAGTGATGGAGGTGATTCCTCGTAGACTTAGATGTAAGTGTTTTTGCAGGTGTTTCTATGGCCAGGTGTGGCGGGATCGTTCGAGTAAGTATAGTAGTGAAGACTATAACTGGCGCATGTTTGTTTTTGAGACTTAGAAGGAACATTCGGGATGAATGTTTCTAAGGAGGGGAGAATGTTATACCCCGTATTTCAGTATGCGTAAGGGCGTCGTAGAAAAGTTTGGGCTTTAAAGTAGGCTTGGCGAAAATTTTTGTGCACAACACCCTTAGAGTCGTTCGACGAAACGTTTTACACAACTTGCGAAGGGAAAATTCCGGCTATGTCATTTTTAATTTTTGCGGATTTTTCCGAGAGACGAAACATTTTGGACCAACGAGAGGGCGACACTTGGCACCCTCTCATTGGTGGACTTGTGGGCGGTATTGAGCCGAAATGGAGCATTGGGGTTGGTAGGATATTTTGTGTAGTTGTTGTGCAAGTGGGACCCACACACACTTGTCCAAATCTTGACCTTACACTTGCCTACTACTTGGCATGATCTTGGCCCTTGATTGTCCTATAAATACCCCCCCTAACTTGAAGACTTCTTCATCCCAAAAATTTGTTCTAAGTCTTGAAAGCTCTTCTTCCCCCCTTTGTGTTGATGTCTCGTCCTAGCCTCCCCCTTCCCTCTTGGTGAGGCCCCTTGGCCGAGAGCCCTCCCTCGGCGAGAGTACCCTCCTGAGTGGGGTTGGCCGAGGGGTATACACCCCCCTTGTGGTGTTGTCTCGTATAAATACCCCCCTCTTGGTAGAAATACTCTCCAAAGTATTGTTACTATACCCAAATTACCTTAGCCATATACCTTGTAGTATTCCAAAGATACCTCTATACGTAGAGTCTTAAATACTACCGATGTCCTTTTGTCTCAAACCGAAACCCTAAGGAAAATCTTCACAGTTGGTCAAGGATTTATAAAGAAGTTGCGTAGAACTTCTAAGGGTTGTTTGGAGCGGGTTGGAGCACCCGGAGTAGGAGCTAAGCGTTGCTCAGGATCGACATTTAACTTGGATAATTATGGGCTTATCGAGGTAAATATCTTGTCTCCCTTTTGTAATTAAGTGTACATACTGTTGAAGTATAAGAATAAGTATAAGTTATATACAAGGAAGTATATAAGAAGAAAATGGAACTGTACTTACATAGGACTGTATTACAGTAGACTTATGAAGTTTGACGAATAGAGAACCCATCGCTTAAGAATAATCTCTACGAGTAGTCTAGACTTTGATAGACTTGTATAACCTTTATAGGTTGAATGTTCGCGAGTAGCATGTGCTACTTGAAGGTGGACAAGGCTAGCCGTTATAGCCGTGGAGCGTTTTGCTAATAGTCGATAAACGTCGCGAGGTATGTGATTCTTCCTATACTCTTGAGCATGATATTTTAAAATATATATAGTATGGTAGACGTACGGGTGTTAACTGAATAATAATTATGGCAATGTCTTTTGACTTAAGCCTTAATAATCTTGAAGTATTTCAAAGAATCTTGAATCATTTTTAATGTAAGAGTAATACTTGGTTTTAAAGCTTAAGAGTTATACTAGCTTTATGGGAAGTTAGGTATAACGGCAAGAGAGATAAAAGAACGATTTATTGATTTAAGAAGTTAAGTGTCACGACCGGCAGGGCGTGGTAGTGCCTTACCCGGGCACCCTAGTGATACAACATCGAGAAAAACCAATGAAAATAAAAACATGAACATGAAACAAGAGACATGATAAATAAACAGCAACCAAAAGCTTGCGCCAGATATATACATAAAAACCCAACAATTATCCTTTTTACAAACTCGCCACAACGATTACTGCACTTAAGAAGTGACAACAACTATGACGGACAGGCCCCGCCATACCCTGAATGTACAAGAACCTACGGACTGTGGTAACATACCAAAAGATAAGCCTCAAGAAACGGGGCTTCCTAACACGAATCGTGATCCTCATGAGCGAGGATCCACAACCGATGTACCTCTACTGCGGCATGAACGCACTGCCCGAGGAGGTCGATAACAGTACCAAGTATGTGAAACGAAAATATCAGAATGAAATCATAACAGTCTATCTAAAAACAGGAGACATGTATGATAACAAAACTACAATTCACAAATATAAAACAGTCATGTCAAGTCAGGGACTCACGCCCTCAAAGTCATCCCTCATGCCCGTGGAACTCATTCATCACTGCCGTGATCTAGGTATAAATCATGTGGAATACGTGTCCGGCCCATCCCATGGACTCGGTAAGAATCATGTGGAATACGTGTCTCGCCCATCTCGTGGGACTCGATAAAGAATCGTGGAATACGTGTCTCGCCCATCCCGTGGGACTCGATAAAGAATCGGTGGAATACGTGTCTCGCCCATCCCACGGGACTCGATAAAGAATCGTGGAATACGTGTCTCGCCCATCCCAGGACTCGATAAAGAATCATACATAACAAATCAGCCGACCTCCATCGAGAGACGGTGGTATAGAAATACAAGACATGCACAACAAGGCTATCACACGCATAACGTAGGCAAATTACACACAACTTGAAGTACTTTCATTTTATGCCAAGGCCGGTTCTAACCCCAAAGTATTACGTCGTTAAGTTCTTTTAAAAGATCCATTTCTTTTATAAAGGTCACCCGATACGTAGTATTAAAAGCAGAGTGACTCGCATTTTTAAGTAAACTGTAACACCTTTTTTTAAAATCAAGTAACAACATTATTTTCCAAACGCTCAAGTTTGCCTAATTTCAAATGCTCAAGTCTCTTATTTTAGAAAGGTTTCATAACTCATAGTCTTAATCTCTTTTAAAACAATTGAGTAACATAAGTCTTATGTGAGCTGTTTATTCTTGTTTATAACAATCTTATTACAAAGATGTGATCTAGGAAATGTAATATCATTTTGTCTTATCTTAGCTTCTATGCAGATGGAGGTTTCTACTGGTTTTAGTAACAATTAGTTAGTCAATACATTTCCTTTATTAACGCTGCAATGGTTTGTTCGATACTTACTCTCATGTCCGAAATCAGTAAAACATTATTCTTTAAAAGCCAAGTACTCATTACTCATGAATGAGGTTTTACAACACTTTTAACAAAATGTTATATATCAAGTCAATTAAGTTAAGTCTCTTATCTTTCAAGATCAAGTCTCTTAACTTCTACAATCAATAAACCATTTTTACCTACGGAGTCGTTATAACTAACTTCCCATAAAGCTATTATAACACCCTATGTTTTAAACCAACCAAATTCATTTAGCACGTATCGTCACCGTACTACATAGTTTACAAAACATCATGCTAGAAAGGATAGGAAGAGGTTCACATACCTCGCGACGATTATCGACAAATAGCAAAACGCTCGAGTACTTCAACCCGCTTGCCACTCCTAAGCCAAGTAGATCACGCCACACGTAGTACTCCACTCCTAAAATGGTCATAGTACTTCTATCAAACCTTTCTTACCATTGAAGACTTATACCAATAAAAGCCCTCTAATTCTACGGAAAATTGGGCAAAGACTTCCCGCTTTTACTCACTTTTCCATCTTTCTCCAAGGCGAATAACCGTAATTATATGCCATATATAAGGCGTAATAATTAAACAACATAAGAAGGGATTACACGCCCAAACGGTAACGCGTTTACTATCACGCCTTCATAACAACAATAAGTAAAAGAAGGGGATTACGCGCCCAACCGTAACGCGTTTACTATCACGCCTTCATAACAATACAATAATTAAAAGGGATCACACGCCCAAACTAACGCGATTGAAAAATCTTCCCTTAATGTAAATGTAAATACGGTCAATGTAAATACACCAAAGTAAATACATATCCAAAGTAAATACGATCCTTAAGTTGGGGTCCTTGGCGACTTTGTCCATTTTACTTATCCAAATTACACATTAGTCATCCAACTTATAATTCCAATCATAATATAAGTAATAGTTACTTTGTTATTAGCTTCTTAGCAAGTAAGATACGTTTTAACCATAATAATCGCTAACGTCCAATCCAATCTTTAACAAGTTAACAAGATCCAACTCTTCCAAACTTTACTCCATATATTATATACTCCATAATATACTTATAATATATGTATAATCACCAATTCACAAAGAGGTTTAAGATTCACTACCTCAAATAGCCCAAGAATATCCAAGTTCTTAAAGTCGCTCCAAGCAAGTCTTAGCTCCAAATATTTACGTTCCAATCCGCTACAAGCAACCCATAGAAGCTCCTAACCAACTTCTCTTCAAGATTCAACTCCAAAAAGTGAAGAACACTTAGGGTTTTTGTTCATGGAGCTCTCGCCAAGTGAAGTTTAGAGGTTAGGGGTGTGAAATCTTTTCCAACTCTTGGTACACAATCTTCCTAACACCTTAGGGAAGAACACTTGAGAGTTTAAGAATTGTTGGACAAATTTAGCTCAAGAAAAGGGCTCAAAAACGAGAGCAAGGTCAAGGGAGAAGGGAGGGAATTTCTTGTCTTGAAATATCTAAGTGTGGAAGATTTCATCAACTAAGGGTGCATATATAGGACAACCAAGGGCTAGGATGAAGGCAAGTGTGTGGTTGAGATTGGGGACAAGTGTGTGTGGGCCCCACAAGTCACTTGTCCAACTAAAAAATATCTTGCAAGACAAGGCCACTTGTCTTGCCACTTGTTAGCAAATTTCGGCCATGAGGCCACCTAGGGGGGTGACACGTGTCGCCCTCCTATTCGTCCAAAATATTTCATCTCCCGAAAATATCCATAATGGCCAAAATCTCGAAAACAAAGTGGGCCCCACAAAACCGTAAATTTCTCCCGTGGGCCCCACGTGACCAATTCCGGAAATAAAATTCCATAATTCTAAAATATTCCAAGAAGTCCGAATACCAAATCTGGGAATCCAATTCCCATTAACGAACCTTTTTCTTCACAAAAACCGGAAACTTTTCCGTCGAAAAATCACATCTTTCTTTCTTTCCAAAATTTCTGTCATATTCTCGTACGTACGTCCTCACATACATACCCTGGAACTACGGGGTATAACATTCTCCCCCCCTTAGAAACATTCGTCCCGAATGTTCCTTCTAAGTCTCCAAAAACACACATGCGCCGGTATAGTCTTCACTACTATACTTTACAAAACCAATTATGCCACACATGGCCATAATATCACATACACAAACCAAATCCAAACTAACGAGGAATCACCTCTAAGATGTAAAACAGCACTAACTCTCACTCCTGGTCCAAAGGATACTTCCTTCGCACCTTCACTTCACAAAAATGATCACTTCCATCTCTTAACACATGTTCGCTTCCTTTCTTACTCGTCGTACCTTTCTCGTACACCCGAACTCTTTCTAGTACACGTACCATATTTCCGTCATCGCTGCAGTTTCCAAAACCTTGGAGTCGCTACCTCCAAACTTGGTCATCTTACTAGCCTCAAATTCCTCTAAGGCCATTTCCGGCCTTCACGATCCGATTATGGTCGAACGTATCCACGAACTCGTACAATGGTTACCTAAACTTTGGCCTAGCACCCTCGTGACCCTACCACCTGGCGGGACCACCTCGAACTGACCCCACCTCATTCTGGGCTGCGGGTTGACCCGCAAATGGCCCTCAACCCGACCCCTAAACGCGCCACACTCTTGTTCCCCGATCCGGAACAATCTCACTAATCAAGTCACGAAAACCTAGTGGTCTTCTTAGCTCAACTACCCTCTTATAATTCACACCACTCAGGGACTTATCACACAATTATACCCCTCGTATACTATGCTCTCTGACAAAGGTCAATCGTAAATAAAATCTTTTACCCAACTTCCCCTTACTAACCAGGCCCCTAAACAATCATTTAACAAAACGCTATCGGAACATAATACATAGCACATCATCATATCAACAACGCATACCAGTCTCTAGAGGGGTAAGAATATACCTGTATCAACTGCTCCATTTTCCTTCGTCGCTCTAATCATAATCCTTACGCCGGCGCATACCGTAAGGTGATGAACTCGCCATCGACCGTAGGCCGAGTCCTCTGTATCCTTCCTATTAGGACAGTTTCTCGCCACATGGCCCTGATGGCCGCAGGCAAAACAAGCACCGATAAAGACGACATTCCCGATGGCGCCGCCGCATCGACACCGAGGAAAACTGAACCCGGCTAGAACCCATGTATATCCGTGAACCGAAGCCACGGAGCCCGACGGCTCCGAATACCGAACGTTCAAGATCGCGAGGACCGCTCTGCATCTTGGCGGAGGTACATAACTAACTTTCTTGGCGTCCGCCTCGAAAGTTACCAAAGGACCTGTTGCTCGCCTTTCTTGGCGATCCCGGTCGTTCGTCGACCTCTCCGTGCCTCACATCCTAGTGCATGAGCTGCGTGCGGGCAATGTCCATGCGCTGAAGAGCTACACCAACAAGCCTCGCCAAGTAATCATCGAGCGGTGGCGTAGCGGTGCACTCGCCCTCCATATCGGTCACTAAGGCGGACAAACCGAGCAACGAGTCAAACTCCACGTTGTACTCCCTAACCGCGCCCGGTGCGCCTTAACGTCAAAAATCCGGCGAGACCTCCTCATCTGTGAGGCAAGAAATATGCAAGAAATGCCCTTGAGAACTCGCCTAATCGCTGGGAGCGCATGCTCCTCGGCAGATTCCGTGAATCAAACCGATCGTGCGGTATCACGCGGCCGATGTGAACCTAGACCACCGACTCGGTCTCCAAGCTCGATCACTCGTGATCCGTCAGAATCGCTCGGATGAACTCCTGCGGATCATCCTCGTGCCTCGACCCATAGAACTCGCGGCGAGCACTCGAGAAAGTCCTACGCCTCAAACCGTCCGTTCGGGTGAACTACGGTACTACCGTCACGGATTGCTGTGATCCAGCCTATCCTCGTGCCTTGCCACTATCCTGGCCAATAACTGGGCCATCTCCTTGTAACCCATCTCCTATGTTCCTTGCCGTGGGTCTGACGTCTCAGGTACTGTGGCCTCAGTAGAGACCGCCGCTACTCCACTCGCGACTCCTCGCCGCCTTGCCTCACAGGCCCCGATTGCCTTGCGTGGATGCATAACTGGCACATAAGAATACGTCAGAGGGAGTCCAACTGACAACACAGCGCTAAGGCACGATCTCAGAATGAGAAGAATGGAACCCAATCCTAAATATCCGGAGCTCACGATTATAGATGTGGTGCACGACACACCGATAATCAAGACTCTACTAGATACGATGTAGACACTTTCCGAGGATTAAGCGCTCGATACCACTTTTGTCACGACCAACCGGCCAGTGGATCGTGCTACCCGGCACCCTAGTGATACAACATCGAGAAAACCGGAAATAAAAACATGAACATGAAACAAGAGACATGATAAATAAAAGCCAACCAAAAGCGGTTGCCAGATATATACATAAAAACCCGAACAGCTTATCCTTTTACAAACTCGCCCACAACAGATTACTGCACCTAAGAAGTGACAACAACTATGGCGACAGGCCCCGCCATACCCCGAATGTACAAGAACCTGGACTGGGGTAACATACCAAAAGATAAGCCTCCAAGAAACGGGGCTTCCAACACGAATTGTGATCCTATGGCGAGGATCCACAACCGATGTACCTACTGCGGCATGAACGCAGCCCCAAGGAGGTCGACAATGTACCAAGTATGTGAAACTGAAAATAATGTAAATGAAATCATAACAGTCTATCTAAAAACAGGAGACATGTATGATAACAAAACTACAATTCACAAATATAAAAACAATCATGTCAAGTCAGGGACTCACGCCCTCAAAGTCATCCCTCATGCCCGTGGAACTCCTTCCTCACTGCCGGCAGTCTAGGTATAAATCATGTGGAATACGTGTCCCGCCCATCCCATGGGACTCGTGAAAGAATCATGTGGAATACGTGTCTCGCCCATCTCATGGGACTCGATAAAGAATCGGTGGAATCGTGTCTCGGCCCATCCCATGGGACTCGATAAAGAATCAGGTGGAATACGTGTCTCGGCCCATCCCATGGGACTCGATAAAGAATCAGGTGGAATACGTGTCTCGGCCCATCCCATGGGACTCGATAAAGAATCATACATAACAAATCAGCCGGCCCTCCATCGAGAGACGCGGTGGTATAGAAATACAAGACTTGCACAACAAGGCTATCACACGCAAACGTAGGCAAATTACACACAACTTGAAGTACTTTCATTTTATGCCGAAGGCCAGGTTCTAACCCCCAAAGTATTACGTACGTTAAGTTCTTTTAAAAGATCCATTTCTTTTATAAAGGTCACCCGATACCCGTAGTATTAAAAACAGAGTGACTCACATTTTTAAGTAAACCAGAACACCTTTTTTTTTAAAATCAAGTAACAACATTATTTTCCAAACGTTCAAGTTTGCCTAATTTCAAATGCTCAAGTCTCTTATTTTAGAAAGGTTTCATAACTCATAGTCTTAATCTCTTTTAAAACAATTGAGTAACATAAGTCTTATGTGTGAGCCGTTTATTCTTGTTTATAACAATCTTGTTACAGTAGCCGTGATCTAGGAAATGTAATATCATTTTGTCTTATCTTAGCTTTTATGCAGATGGAGGTTTCTACTGGTTTTAGTAACAATTAGTTAGTCAATACATTTCCTTTATTAACGTTGCAATGGTTTGTTCGATACTTACTCTCGTATCCAAATCAAAAACATTATTCTTTAAAAGCCAAGTACTCATTACTCGCGAATGAGGTTTTACAACACTTTTAACAAAATGTTATATATCAAGTCAATTAAGTTAAGTCTCTTATCTTTCAAGATCAAGTCTCTGTTATACCCCGTATTTCCTGAGTATGTACGTAAGGACGTACGTGGAGAATTTGAGCCTTAAGTTAGGCATTGGTTCGAAATTTGGGCACAAGTGCCGAATAGAGTCGTTTTCCGACGAAACGTTTCCACAGCTTACGTTGGGAAAATTCCGGCTATGTCATTTAGTATTTTTGCGAATTTTTCCGAGAGACGAAATGTTTTGGACCAACGGGAGGGTGACACTTGTCACCCTCAGTGGCGTTGGGTTGGCCGATTGGGTCACGTTTACATGGCCTATTGGCTCTTGTTTTGGCCTTGTTTTGTGGCTTGTTTGGTGCCATGTTTTGTGCCTTGTTTTGTGGAGTAGGGTTTAGGTGCACTTGGCTTAATCTTGTCCTTACACTTGCTATACACTTGGAAGGATCTTGGCCCTGGTTGGCCTTTGGTTTTGCTATAAATACCCCTAAATGTGAAGACTTCATCCGTTCCAAAACTTCCAAGTCTTGAAACCCTCTCCTCCCCTTTGTGAGCTCTAAACCAGAGCCTTCCCTCCCCTTTTCGTGTGGCCTTTGGCCGAGAACACCCTCACCTAGCCTAGTGTGCTAGCCGAGCCTACCCCTTGGTAGAAAGTTGTCTTCCAAGTATTGTTATAATGCCCAAAATACCTTAGCCTTGTACCTTGTAGTATTCCAAAGATACCTCTATCGTAGAGCAGGAAATACTACCCTTTTTTCCCTTTAGTCTCAAACCGAAACCCTAAGAAAATCTTCATTGATTGATTGAAGTATTTAAGTAGAAGTTGGTTAGAACTTCTGGGTTGTTTGGAGCGGGATGGAGCACCCGGAGTGGAGCTAAGCGTTGCTAAGGATCGACATTTAACTTGGATAATTATGGGCTTATCGAGGTAATTATCTTGTCCTCTATTTGTAATTGGAAATTACATGTTGTTAGAATATATAGTTGAAGTATACTATATATAGAACTAAGCTTAATCGCGCAATGTCTTTTGACTTAAGCTGTAGAATAAAGAAAAGAAGCGCCTTGTTTTTACATAGGGTATTGCGATGAGACTTGTGTAGTATTCTTGAGTAGAATTGTACACGTCAGGTTAGGCGTAAACCCCCAGTTGGCTTGGTGGCGGCCTCGATAGAGAGGAGATTTCTGTTGTTGGGAGGAATCTTAGAATTTTCTATAGAGAAATGGAACCTTGTGTTTTGAAGTTAATAGACGTTTGTGACCTTTTTAGGTGAAAGTACTAAGAGTAGCGTATTCTACTTGAGGAGTGGAAAGGGCTAGCAAGGTTGTAGTACTTGGAGCATTTTGCTTATTATCGATACTCGTCGCGAGGTATGTGAACCTCTTCCTATCCTTCGAGCATGATGTTTTGTAAACTATGTAGTACGGTAGACGTACATGTGCTAAATGAGTTGGTTGGTTTAAAACATAGGGTGTTATAATAGCTTTATGGGAAGTTAGTTATAACGACCTTATGTAGGTGAAAATGGTTTACTGATGTTAGAAGTTAAGAGACTTGATCTTATAAGATAAGAGACTTAACTTATTTGTTTTAATGTGAATGTTTGTGTGAAACCTCATTCGTGAGTAATGAGTACTTGGTTTTATTTAAAGGGATAATGTGTTACTGATTTCGGAAATCAGAATGTGTATCGACAGGACATTGCGGCGTTAATAAAGGAAAATGTATTGAATAATGATGTATCGTATTAAAACCGATGAAACCTCCATCTAATAGAAACTAAGATGAGACATAATGATATTACATTTTCTAGATCATGGTCTTGTAATAAGAATGTTGTAAACAAGAATAACCTACTCTCGCGTGAGACATATATTACTCGATTGTTCTAAAGGAATCAGTGATTAAGTTTGGGAACTATGAAACCATTTGAAAATGAGAAGCTTGAGTAATTGAAACTAGGCAACCGAACTTAGGAAAAGAATGTTGTTACTTGATTTTGAAAAGGAATGTGGGTTGGTCATTCTAATACTACGGTATCGGGTGACTTTTATAAAAGTAATGGATCTCTTTAAAAGAACTTAACGTATGTAGTACTTTGGGGTTAAAACCGGATTTTGGCATAAAATGAAAGTACTTTGAGTTGTTGTGAAACTTGCCTATGCTTGTTGTTGTGAAACTTGCCTATGCTTGTGATGATAGCCTTTGTTGTGCAAGTGTGGTATTTACGTATTCTGGCGTCTCTCGATAGAGGCGGTTGACTTATTGAGAACTTACTTGGAGCGTCTTTGGCGGTGACGGAGAATTCCAGGTATGTTTCCATTTTGATTCTTGTCTTGTTGTTGATGTCACATGGACATGTCTGCCGTCGCGATTCCGGGCATGCGGCCATGCGGCGGGTTGATTACGATAAATGGTTATTCTTGCAACGTGGGCGTGTCTACACCGACGCAATATTCGGGGCATGTGGCGTGCGGCGGGTTGATCACCCGATATTGTTATTAATGTCACATGGGCGTGTCTACAGAGGTAGAATTCGGGGCATGTGGCCATGGGCATTGGTATTATTGTTGCATCGTGGACATGTCTACACCGTCGCAGTCCGGCATGCGCCGTGATGCGAACACGATTGATGTTGTGGGCGTGAGACCCGTAGTTATATTTTAGTGATGACTTGAGGCGTGAGTCCCCGATGGACATATTTGCTTTGATGTTATGAGCGTAGTTTGGTTATCATACATGTCTCTGCTTTATATAGACTAGTATGATTTCATTCTGATATTTTGATTTCACATACTTGGTACTGTTATCTTGACCTCTTCGAAGCCGAGTGCGTCATCTGCGAGTGAAGTGCATCGGTCGTGGATCCTCGCTCATAGGATCACAGTTCAGCGTATTGGGAAGCTCCGTTTCTCCGGAGGCTTATCTTTTGGTATGTGTTTCCCTGAGTTGTAGGTTCTTGTACATTCAGGGGTATGGCAGGGCCCTGTCCCGTCATAGTCATTGTAAATCTTAAGTGCATGAAATGCTTGTTGTGGGCGGGGTTGTAAAGGATTAAACTATTCGGGTTTTATGTATATCTTGAAGGCAACCGTTTTGGTTGGCTGTTTATTATTATATCTCTTGTTTCATGACTCATGTTTTATTTTCCTGGTTTTCTCGATATTGTATCACTAGGGTGCCGGGTAAGGCACGATCACGGGCATTCGGGTGTGACATAGTGGTATCGGAGCGATTAGTCCTCGGAAAGTGTCTGGACCGTGTCTAGTAAGTCTTGATTATCGGTGTGTTGTGCACACATCTATAATTAGGAGGCTATAGGACATTTAGGATTGGTTTCCATTCTTCTCATTACGAGATCGTGCCTTAGAGGTGTTGTAAGTTGGACCCTCCCACGTATCTCGTTTTTACCGATTATGCCTCCGCGCAGAGCAACCAGAGCCCGAAGGGCAAGGCCGAGAGTGCGCTAGTGAGATCTGAGAGTATGCAGCGCGAGCCGGCGAGTACGAGTTGTGCTTGAGCAGCGGTTTTGTGACGCCGCCCAGCGAGTTTAGAGCCGCGGCGGTGCTGCTGAGACCACGCACGAGCCTCCAGTCCACGATGCAGGGCGGAGGAGATGGGTTACAAGAGATAGCCCGATTGCTCGTGAGTCGTGGCGGATATGAGGATAAGTGGATCAGTTCGATTCAGTTCGATAGCACCGATGGTTCACCCCGGCGAATAGTTTGAGGCTACGGGACTTTACGAGTTAGAGCCCGCGAGTTTTATGGGTCGAGGCACGAGGATGATCCGCAGGAGATCATCCGTGATTCTGTGGTCGTGAGTGATCAAGGCTTGGAGACCGAGTCGGTGGTCTTAGGTTCGCATCGGCCGCGTGATACCGCATGATCGGGTTTGATTCGGGAGTTGTCGGGAGAGCATGCGCTTCCAGCGATATGGGACGAGTTCTCGAGGCATTCTCACTCACTTCTTGCCTCGCGGATGAGGGCACGCGGTAGATAGATTTATGATCTTTGAGACAGAGAGGCGTTCGGAAGTACAGCGTGGAGTTTGACTCGTTGGCTCGGTATGTCCCCGCTTTAGTGGCAACCGTGGAGGATAGAGTGCACCGCTCGTCACGGATTAGATGATTACTTGACGAGGCTTGTTGGTGTAGCTCTTGGGGGCATGGACATTGCCGCGTGCGAGCTCATGCACTAGGATGTGAGTGCGGAGAAGTCGGCGGAATGTCTGGATCAGCGAAGAGGCGAGGACATCGGGGTCTTTGGCGACTTTCGGGCGGACCGCCTCAGCGAACTAGTTTTGTACCCCGCCTTGATGCAGTGGTCCTCCGTCTTGAGGCGGTCGAGGCTCGAGGTTGAGTTTCGGGAAGTAAGGGTGTTGGCGAATCGGTCACCCCTACCGGTGTGGCGATGTGGTAGACCGCATTTCGGGAGTGTCGTGGTGCCGAGGAGCTTGTTATTTTGCGGCGAAGCAGGCCATTTTGCGAGGCTGTCCACCAAGGGTAGTACGGATATTCGACTCGGCGCTAGGATCGATGGTGGTTCATCACCTTCACTATGCGCCTGCGCGTGAGGCGTGATTAGAGTGGCGGTGGATACAGTATATCCTTAACCTACAGAGTTTTGGTATGCTTGTTTTGATGATCTCATTATTGTGTGCTATGTGCGGATAGCGTTGTGATATTTATGAGTTAGAATACATGGTTAGTTGGAAGGATACGTGTGGGGGCATGGTAAGTGTGAACCTTAGATTATGTCACGGCGAGACCTTAGGGTAAGGTCGTCTTGAGTTAAAGATTTATTTTATGTTTGACCACTTATCGAGTAGTAGTATCGTGGGATTTATTTGTGTGATAAGTCAGTGGGTAGTGTGAGATGGAAGTGGTAGCTTTCATGATGTGAATTAGTAAGATTGTTCGGATCGGGAACAAGAGTTTGCGGTTGGGGGTCGGGTTGAGGACCATTTGCGGGTCAACCAGTAACCGGTTTGGGGTGGGGTCTGGGAGGTCGCGGTGGTAGGGTCACGAGGATGCTAGGCCCAAGTTTGTATGACCATCGTATGAGTTGGTGGATATGTTCGACGAGCGGATCGTGGAGGCCGAGCGGCCTTAGAGAAGATCGAAGTTAGTAAGATGACCAAGTTTGGAGGTAGTGACTCGAGGTTGGAAAGCGAAGCGTTGACCGAGTGTGTGGATACTAGAAAGAGTTTGAGTGTTGAGAAAGTGCAACAAGATAGGGGAAAAGTGAGCGTGTGTGATCGTTTCTTTTGTGAAATGAAGGTGTGAAGGAGTATATTTTAGACCTCGGGTAAGGGGTTTTTGTGATGATTAGAGGTGTTTCCTCGTTGACAGGTTTAAGTATTGATGCGTTTGTTATTTTTATGGCGGGTGTGGCATGATTGTTTTCGTGCGTATAGCGATGAAGGCTATACTAAGCGCATGTTTGTGTTGAGACTTGAGAAGGAACATTCGGGATGAATGTTTCTAAGGAGGAGAATGTTATACCCGTATTTCCAGTATGCGTGGGGCGTGCGTGAGAATTTGAGCCTTAAGTTAGGCATTGGTTCGAAAATTGGGCACAAGTGCCGAATAGAGTCGTTTTCAGAAGCGTTTCCACAACTACGTTGGGAAAATTCCGGCTATGTCATTTAGTATTTTTGCGAATTTTTCCGAGAGAAAATGTTTTGGACCAGCGGAGGGTGACACTTGTCACCCTCAAGTGGGCGTTTGGGTTGGCCGATTGGGTCACGTTTCTATGGCCTATTGGCTCCTTGTTTTAGCCTTGTTTTGTGGCTTGTTTGGTGCCATGTTTTGTGCCTTGTTTTGTGGAGTAGGGTTTAGGGTGCACTTGGCTTAATCTTGTCCTTACACTTGCTATACACTTGGAAGGATCTTGGCCCTTGGTTGGCCTTTGGTTTTGCTATAAATACCCTAAATGTGAAGACTTCATCCATTCCAAAACTTCCAAGTCTTGAAACCCTCTCCTCCCCTTTGTGAGCTCTAAAGCGAGAGCCTTCCCCTCCCCTTTTCGTGTGGCCTTGGCCGAGAACACCCTCACCTGCCTAGTGTGCTAGCCGAGCCTACCACCCGGTAGAAAGTTGTCTTCCAGTATTGTTATAATGCCCAAAATACCTTAGCCTTGTACCTTGTAGTATTCCAAAGATACCTCTATCGTGAGCCAGGAAATACTACCCTTTTTCCCTTTAGTCTCAAACCAAACCCTAAGAAAATCTTCATTGATTGATTGAAGTATTTAAGTAGAAGTTGGTTAGAACTTTAAGGGTTGTTTGAGCGGGATGGAGCACCGGAGTGGAGCTAAGCGTTGCTAAGGATCGACGTTTAACTTGGATAATTATGGGCTTATCGAGTAATTATCTTGTCCTCTATTTGTAATTGGAAATTACATGTTGTTAGAATATATAGTTGAAGTATACTATATATAGAACTAAGCTTAATCTTTGGCAATGTCTTTTGACTTAAGCACATAGAATAAAGAAAAGAAGCGCCTTGTTTTTACATAGGGTTGTATTGCGGAGACTTGTGTAGTATGCGAGTAGAATTGTACCGCGTCGGTTAGGCGTGTAAACCCCCACGGTTGGCTTGGTGGCGGTCTCGATAGAGAGGAGATTTACGTTGCGGGAGGTCTTGAATTTTCTATAGAAATGGAACCTTGTGTTTTGAAGTTAATAGCGTTTGTGACCTTTTTAGGTGAAAGTACTAAGAGTAGCGTATTCTACTGAGGAGTGGAAAGGGCTAGCAAGGTTGTAGTACTTGGAGCATTTTGCTTATTATCGATACTCGCGAGGTATGTGAACCTCTTCCTATCCTTGAGCATGATGTTTTGTAAACTATGTAGTGCGATGACGTCATGTGCTAAATGAGTTGGTTGGTTTAAAACATAGGGTGTTATAATAGCTTTATGGGAAGTTAGTTATAACGACCTTATGTAGGTGAAAATGGTTTACTGATGTTAGAAGTTAAGAGACTTGATCTTATAAGATAAGAGACTTAACTTATTTGTTTTAATGTGAATGTTTGTGTGAAACCTCATTCGTGAGTAATGAGTACTTGGTTTTATTTAAAGGGATAATGTGTTACTGATTTCGGAAATCAGAATGTGTATCGACAG
The DNA here is from genome assembly GCA_029844215.1 of Przewalskia tangutica. Lineage (NCBI taxonomy): Eukaryota > Viridiplantae > Streptophyta > Magnoliopsida > Solanales > Solanaceae > Przewalskia > Przewalskia tangutica. The sequence continues at coordinate 137,090 of JAQGDG010000108.1, forward strand.
ACCACTGCAGCGTTAATAAAGGAAAATGTATTGAATAATGATGTATCGTATTAAAACCAGTAGAAACCTCCATCTGCATAGAAACTAAGATGAGACAAAATGATATTACATTTTCTAGATCATGGTCTTTGTAATAAGAATGTTGTAAACAAGAATAACCTACTCTCGCGTGAGACATATATTACTCAATTGTTCTAAAAAGGAATCAGTGATTAAGTTTGGGAACTATGAAACCATTTGAAAATGAGAAGCTTGAGTAATTGAAACTAGGCAAGCGGAACTTAGGAAAGAATGTTGTTACTTGATTTTGAAAAGGAATGTGGGTTGGTCATTCTAATACTACGGTATCGGGTGACTTTTATAAAAGTAATGGATCTCTTTTAAAAGAACTTAACGTATGTAGTACTTTGGGGTTAAAAACCCGATTTTGGCATAAAATGAAAGTACTTTGAGTTGTGTGAAACTTGCCTATGCTTGTTGTTGTGAAACTTGCCTATGCTTGTTGTTGTGAAACTTGCCTATGCTTGTGATGATAGCCTTTGTTGTGCAAGTGTGGTATTTACGTATTCTGGCGTCTCTCGATGAAGTAGGTTGACTTGTGAGAACTTACTTGGGCGTCTTTGGCGGTGTGGAGAATTCCACGTATGTTTCCATTTTGATTCTTGTCTTGTTGTTGATGTCACATGGACATATCTACACCGTCGCTGATTCGGGGCATCGCGCCATGCGGCGGGTTGATTACCGATATATGGTTATTACCGCAACATGGGCGTATACACCGTCACGATTCCGGGGCATGTGGCCGTGCGGGGTTGATCACCGTATATTGTTATTAATGTCACATGGGCGTGTCTGCACCGGTAGAATTCGGGGCATGTGGCCATGGGGCATTGGTATTATTGTTGCATCATGGACATGTCTACACCGATGCAGAATTCCGGGGGCATGCGGCCATGATGCGAACACGATTGATGTTGTGGGCGTGAGACCCATAGTTATATTTTAGTGATGACTTGAGGGCGTGAGTCCCTGACTGGACATGACTGCTTTGATGTTATGAACTGTAGTTTGGTTATCATACATGTCTCCTGCTTTATATAGACTAGTATGATTTCATTTACAGTATTTTACAGTTTCACATACTTGGTACCTGTTGTACTGACCTCGCCCGGGCTGCGTTCATCCGCAGTAGAGTACATCGATCGTGGATCCTCGCTCATAGGATCACGATTCGGCGTATTAGGAAGATCCGTTTCTCGGAGGCTTATCTTTTGGTATGTGTTTCCGAGTTGTAGGTTCTTGTACATTGAGGTATGGCGGGCCCTGTCCGTCATAGTCGTTGTAAATCTTAGAGTGCATGTAGTAATGCTGTTGTGGCGGGGTTTTAAAGGATTAAACTGTTCAGGTTTTATGTATATACTGAAGGCAACCGTTTTGGTTGGCCTGTTTATTATTATATCTCTTGTTTCATGACTCATGTTTTATTTTCCGCTGGTTTTCTCTGATGTTGTATCACTAGGGTGCCCGGGGTAAGGCACCAGTCACGGGCCCGAATTCGGGGTGTGACAGTCTCTTAACTTCTACAATCAATAAACCATTCTTTTACCTACATGGAGTCGTTATAACTAACTTCCATAAAGCTATTATAAAACCCTATGTTTTAAACCAACCAAATTCATTTAGCACATGTACGTCTACCGTACTACATAGTTTACAAAACATCATGCTAGAAAGGATAGGAAGAGGTTCACATACCTCGCGACGATTATCGACAAATAGCAAAACGCTCCGAGTACTTCAACCCGTCGGCTACTCCTTAAGCCAAGTAGATCACGCCACACGTAGTACTCCACTCCTAAAATGGTCATAGTACTTCTATCAAACCTTTCTTACCATTGAAGACTTATACCAATAAAAGCCCTCTAATTCTACGGAAAATTGGGCAGACTTCCCATTTTTACTCACTTTTCCATCTTTCTCCAAGGCAGAATAACGTAATTATATGCCATATATAAGGCGTAATAATTAAACAACATAAGAAGGATTACACGCCCAAACGGTAACGCGGTTTACTATCACGCCTTCATAACAACAATAAGTAAAAGAAGGGGATTACGCGCCCAACCGGTAATGCGGTTTACTATCACGCCTTCATAACAATACAATAATTAAAAAGGGGATCACACGCCCAAACGGAACGCGATTGAAAAATCTTCCCCTTAACAGAAATGTAAATACAGTCCAATGTAAATACAGTCCAAAGTAAATACAGTCCAAAGTAAATACTGATCCTTAAGTTGGGTCCTTGGCGACTTTGTCCATTTACTTATCCAAATTACTCATTAGTCATCCAACTTATATTTCCATTCTTAATATAAGTTATAGTTACTTTGTTATTAGCTTCTTAGCAAGTAAGATCGTTTTACCATTTTAATGGCTAACGGCCAATCCTTTCTTTAACAAGTTAACAAGATCCAACTCTTCCAAACTTTACTCCATATATTATATACTCCATAATATACTTATAATATATGTATAATCACCAATTCACAAAGAGGTTTAAGATTCACTACCTCAAATAGCCCAAGAATATCCAAGTTCTTAAAGTCGCTCCAAGCAAGTCTTAGCTCCAAATCTTTACGTTCCAATCCAGCTAAGAAACCCATGAAGCTCACAACCAACTTCTCTTCAAGATTGACTCAAAAGTGAAGAACACTTAGGGTTTTTGTTCATGGAGCTCTCGGCCAAGGTGAAGTTTAGAGGTTAGGGGTGTGAAATCTTTTCCAACTCTTGGTACACAATCTTCCTAACACCTTAGGGAAGAACACTTGAGAGTTTAAGAATTGTTGGACAAATTTAGCTCAAGAAAAGGGCTCAAAAACGAGAGCAAGGTCAAGGGAGAAGGGAGGGAATTTCTTGTCTTGAAATATCTAAGTGTGGAAGATTTCATCAACTAAGGGTGCATATATAGGACAACCAAGGGCTAGGATGAAGGCAAGTGTGTGGTTGAGATTGGGGACAAGTGTGTGTGGGCCCCACAAGCCACTTGTCCAACTAAAATATCTTGCAAGACAAGGCCACTGCTTGCCACTTGTTAACAAATTTCGGCCATGAGGCCACATAGGGAGCTGACACGTGTCGCCCTCCTATTTGTCCAAAATATTTCATCTCCCGAAAAAATCCATAATGGCCAAAATCTCGAAAACAAAGTTGGCCCCACAAAAGTAAATTTCTCCGTGGGCCCAGTGACCAATTCGAAATAAAATTCCATAATTCTAAAATATTCCAGAAGTCCGAATACCAAATGGGAATCGATTCCCGTTAACGAACCTTTTTCTTCACAAAACCTAAACTTTTCCGTCGAAAAATCACATCTTTCTTTCTTTCCAAAATTTCTGTCATATTCTCGTACGTACGTCCTCACATACATACCCTGGAACTACGGGGTATAACATTCTCCCCCCCTTAGAAACATTCGTCCCGAATGTTCCTTCTAAGTCTCCAAAAACACACATGCGCCGGTATAGTCTTCACTACTATACTTTACAAAACCAATTATGCCACACATGGCCATAATATCACATACGCGCGAAACCCAAATCCAAACTAACGAGGAATCACCTCTAAGATGTAAAACAACACTAACTCTCACTCCTGGTCCAAAGGATACTTCTTTCGCACCTTCACTTCACAAAAATGATCACTTCCATCTCTTAACACATGTTCGCTTCCTTTCTTACTCGTCGTACCTTTCTCGTACACCCGAAATCTTTCTAGTACGCGTACCATATTTCCGTCATCGCTGCAGTTTCCAAAACCTTGGAGTCGCTACCTCCAAACTTGGTCATCTTACTAGCCTCAGCAGCGCTAATAAAGGGAAATGTTTTGACTAATAAAGTATTATTAAAACCAGTAGAAACTTCCATCTGCATAGAAGCTAAGATGAGACAAAATGATATTACATTTCCTAGATCATGGCTGCTGTAATAAGATTGTTATGAACAAGAATAACCTACTCACACATAAGGCATATGTTTCTCAAATTGTTTTAAAGGATTAAAACTATGAACTACGAAACCTTTCGAAAATGAGAAACTTGAGTAATTGAAATTAGGCAAACTTGAACGTTTGGAAAAGAATGTTGTACTTGATTTTACAAAGAGAAATGTTTTGATTTACTTCAAAAGATAATCACTCTATTTTCATATACTACGGGTATTGTGTGACTTTTGTGAAAGTAACGTATCTTTTAAAGAGTTAATGTATGAAGTACTTTGGGGCTAAAAACCCGAACGTGTTAAGCATAAAGTAGAAAGTACCTTGTGTGGATAACTTGAGTGTGTTGATTTGTGATAGCCTTGTAATACTTCCTTGTTTGATTTGATAATTAAACATGTTAGGATGCTACGTGTGTTAGTGTCTTGTGATGTTTGTGTAAAGGGGTTTCCTTGTTGTGCTTATGTTGTCTAGCGTAGCCGTTATGCTAGTATTATATCACTCACCTCTTGACCTAATACTGGGGTTAAGCGCCTCCGTGCGGGTATAGCTCAGCGATGCAGGACCGTGATTCGAGACTACCTCATGCGGGTCGGGGATCCGTGCGGGCTACGGGAGTTCGAGTTAGTGTGCGGCCGCGTGGTCATGCGCGGTCTTTGTGGCCATGCGGATGCGAGTCGAGCGGATGCGGGAGTAGCTACCCTCGATGCGGGAATACCTCATGCGGGCCTATGAGGTTGGCCTATGCGGAGTGCGGGAAGTTCGGGGACTAGGCGCGCATTAGATCTGCAGGCGAGTGGCGGCCGATCATGTGGCGATCTAGGCGGATCTCGTAATCTGATTTATGACCTTGTTGGTGCGTAGGTGTTAGTAGTCGGCTATGCCTTCGTACTTACCCCTGCGGTTTTATTATGACACGTGGGACACGGTGTTCATGTGTATTTCTTGGTGCTTTTATATCATAGATCGGCGGTGAGGAAGGTATTCCACGGGCATGATTGATGTTGTGGGCGTGAGACCCATAGTTATATTTGAGTGATGACTTTGAGGCGTGAGTCACGACTTTACATATTTGCTTATTTATTTTGAAGCGTAGTTTGGTTATCATACATGTCTCTGCTTTATATAGACTACTATGATTTCATTTCTGATTTTCGATTCACATACTTGGTACTGTTGTCTTGACCTCCTTGGGGCTGCGTTCATGCGCGGTGAGGTACACGGTGTTGATCCTCGCTCATAGGTCGCGATTCGGCGTTTGGGAAGCTCCGTTTCTCGGAGGCTTATCAGTGGTATAGTCCCCTATCGTTGTAGGTACTTACATTCAGGGGTATGGCGGGGCCCTGTCCCGCCATTGTTGTCGTATCATTCTTATAGGTCTGTAGTACTGTTGTGGGCAGAGTTGTAGAAAGGGATGTAACTGTTCAAATTGTTATTTATATATATCTTGATGGTAACCGTTTTGGTTGCTTTGTCTTATTTCATTGTCTTATTACATTGGTTTCATGTATTGTCTTTATATTCATGATTTCTCGATGTATGACTCTTGGGGTGCGGGTAAGGCACGATCCACGGGCCGGTTGGTCGTGACATATATAAATATAAACTTGAATCCGACGATTACATCCGCTTTTACAAACTCTGCCTTGTGATACTCTGGACGCCAGAATGTTATAACAACAATGAGACGGGACGGGGCCCGCCATACCACGAATGTAAGTACTACAACGACGAGACTATACCAGATAAGCCTCGAGACACGAGCTTCCCAAACGCTGATGTGACCCTATGGCGAGGATCAACAATGGTGTACCTGCTGCTGCGTGAGCGCACGGAAGGTCGATGCCAGTACCAAGTATGTGGCGAAAATCGTAAGTGAAATCATAATAGTCTATAAAGCAGAAGACATATATGATAACCAATTTACCATACACAATATGTAGCGGTCATGTCAAGTCGGGACTCACGCCTTAAAGTCGTCGCTCGAATATAACCGTGGGTCTCATGCCCGCAATATCAATCATGCCGTGAATTCCTTCCTCACCGTGATCCGTGATATAAAGCACCAAGGAATACACATGAACACGGTCCCACTGTGTCATAATAAACCGTCTGCGGGGTAAATGCGAAGGCATGGCCGACTACTAAAACCTGATGCCAACGATGCCATAAAGCGTATCACGAGGTCTTTCTGGGCGCGCCACGTGATCGGCGGCCACTCGCCTCATTATCGATGTGCGCGTCTAATCTGGAGCATACCGCTGCTCGCGTAGGCCACCTGAGCGCGTGAGGTATTCTCGCATCTAGGGTAGCTACTCCCGGCGTCGTCGTGGACTCTGTAGTCCGCGTGGCGCATAGACGCGTGAGGTATTCCCGCGCACTAACACGGAACTCTCGTAGCTCGCATAGGTCCCGGACCGCGTGAGGCATCCGCATCGCGGGCGCGACAACCGGTATAACATGTCAAGAGGTGAGTGGTACAATACTAACATAACGACATCGTTAAACAACATAAGCACAATCAGGAAACCGGCACACAAACATCACAAGACACTAACACACGTAGCATCCTAACATGTTTGCTTATCAAACCAACAAGAAAGTATTACAAGGCTATCACAACCCAACATAGTCAAGTTATTCACACAAGGTACTTTCTATTTTATATCAACAAGTTCGGGTTTTTAACCCCAAAGTACTTCATACATTAACTCTTTAAAAAGATCCGTTTCTTTTACAAGAGTCACACGATACCCGTAGTATAAAAATAGAGTGGCTATCTTTTTAAGTAAACCAACACAATTTCCTTACCTTCTTTTTGAACCAATTTAAGACAAAAGTGTCACGACCCGACCAAGGCACGCGGTGCCTACACAGGCACCCTTTCGATATCATCGAGAGAATAGCGGAACATACCTGTGATAAAATGCTTAAACATAAAATAACAACAGGCTAGCCAATAAGGCCACCTTCCGTAAACTTTACAAATAAAACAGTACATTTTTTTTCTCTTTACAACCCAAACCACAATGTGACTACAGACCTCTAAGAATAACAACTCTGGCGGGACAGGGCCCCGCCATACCCCTGAATATACAACAACCGACAATACCAGGGATAAGCCTCCGGAATAAAAGAGCTTCTCAGCGGTGAGCAGTGATCCTAAGGCGAGGATCGGCCAACGTACTGTGGCGTGAGCGGCCCAGAAATTCGGTCTGATATGTACCAAATATGTGGCCAGAAAATCGTAATGAAATCATAAGTCTATAATAAAACTGGAGACAGGTATGATAATTCAATTAACAGTACACAGTGCCTTACTAACAATGAGAGAAATCAAAAGTATACTTACAACATAAAAATAGGAAGCTCGCGATCAGCGGGACCACCCGCCAGCGATATCATTAAGCAATCCTACTCACGGGACTATTTCACCCGCGTAGGTCGTGTGGACCCGCGTGAGGTATTCCTCGCGTAGGTCATGTACCGCGCATGGGACTATTTCACCCGCATAAGCCCATAAGGACTCACATGAGGTATTCCTCGCATCGTGGGTAGCAAATCCACGGAACAGATGGTATAACGATCTTGGGGATTTACCCCTCATTTATACTCTTACCCTGAAGCAGGTGGTATAACGATCTTGGGGGTTTACCCCTCATTTATACTCTTACCCTGGAGAAGGTGGTATAACGATCTTGGGGTTTACCCGCCGTTTATCTCTTACCCTATCTCAACCATCATACATAACATAAGCCTTACCGGCTTATCATACATAACATAAGCACTCTGAACATCATACAATAAATAAGCAAGTTAAGAAATCCCCCTAACTTCTTATTAGCCTTATTCATATACACTCTCATTTTAGTTTACTTAAGGCACTAACGTGTCATTATAAATCCGGGAGTTTAACCCAAGGTACTACGTACTTCTATTCTTTTAAAAGGATTTTTCATATAAAACTTCCAAGATACTAATAACCATAGTATCAAGTCATAACTATTTTTCACGACAAGTCACAATACCTTTTAGAAATACAATTATAGGCTTCTAAATCAAGTGACTTCTTTCTTTTAAAACTTTAAGAAATTGATGCCTTTAAATCAATTTGCCTTTCATTATTTCAAGTCATTTATCATACTTAAATTACTTAGAGTAAATCACTCTTTTTAACCTTCCATAAAGCTATTATAACCAACTTCCCATAAAGCCGTTATACTAGCTTTATACATTAGCAACTTACATACTTCTTTATAACCAAGAGACTTAAACTTTTCAACAAAACAAGTATCAATAATACTTTCAACATACTTAAAGTCTCTTATCTTTTGAAAACCAACATATCCTTAATATTTAAACAAGTGAGTTAATTCCCTAACTCAATCAACTTGGACATTCTTAAAATAAGCCAAGGATATCAAATGGACCTAGATTGTCAAAATCTTGTACGTCTACCGTACTATACATTTACAACTTATTCATGCTCAAGAGATAAGAAAGTTCCACATACCTCTTCGGTTTAATCCACTTGCTAAGTCGATTCGCGTGCGTAGTATGTCAACCTATAATGAACATAATACGTCTATTAACTTCTTACTTCAAACGTAGAGTATTCCAAGTGCAAAGTCACTAAATTCTACGGAAAATCGGACAGCACTTCCTTTGTTTCTACATACTTTGCCAACTTTTTCAAGGCCGAATTCAATAACCAAACACGCCACATTTAAGGCTCAACTAAGTAGTTAACAATAGGGGATTACACGCTTAATCAAGACATGTAAAATTCCGCCCCACAATATATAACAAACTAGTCTAAACTCTGATGTCAATTCGAATCGGCAACAATACCAATTCTTCTTCAATTTCTTTTCAATCCAAGTTGTTTAGTATAACATGTTATAAGGCGCGATTGATTATAACAACTATAATCTTCAAGTAGATAACATGCGGCGATTCTAGTTAACGACCAAATTGTAATTCAATTTCAAATGACTCAGCGTGTCATTTTCGGTTGAGCTTCAAATTTCCATAACACTTATCAAACTTCATAACACATATCACATGATCATTTCTAACTTATAATAACATGGAATCTTCAATTACAAAAGTAAGACGAAGATTATACCTCATTTAGCCCAAATATGATCCAAGATTGCAAGTCGATGCTTAGCAACTTTAGCTCATCCTTTCGACGTTCCAAACCATTCCAAGCAACCTTTAGATACCTATGAAGAACTCCTCTTCAAGTTCCAACTTCAAAGTTGAATAACTCCTTAGGTTTTCGCCTTGCGACTAATACGAAAACACCACATTTCTGAGATCTTTCTATTGAGATACACTTACAATACCCTTAGGTACCTTGGTTTAAAGTGGGGAGATTATTGGACAACAATTGAAAATTTTCCTCTTGGAAAATCTCCATTGTCGTGAGCCCTCTTAAGAGTTCTTCAAGTTTTTTTTTAAATTTCTCTAAGTGTTGAGAAAGACAAAGTCTTGCACTACTAGTAAGCTTATATTACACAAGGAAGGGTTAAGATTAAAACAAATGGAAGGCTTGGATGCATTTTATTAAAATATCATGCTATGTGGGCTCATTGACTTGGTCAATGTTGTCAAGCTCTTAGTCTAGCAAGACTTTCTTCATAAATATGGTCAAATGACCATTCTACCCATGCACAATTTCGACCAAGACCACTAGGGGGGGGGTGACACATGTCACCCTCTCATTTGTCGCAATATTTCGTTTTCCGACAATTCCATAATTCCGATAAATTTTTACTCGTCTCAAACCTTAACATTTTTGAGTTCTTACGTACGTTCTTATAAACATATCCTGAAATTCTGGGGTGTAACAAAAAGCATGCCTTCCTTTTTAACGAAAACACTTCAAGTTTTTAAGTCTTTGTCTTTTATAAATCAAGTCCTTACTTTGAGATTTTAAGAAAATCAAACTTGTTTATTAATGATCTTATTAAAGCAGCCATGATCTAGGAAATGTAATACAATTTTGTCTTATCTTAGTTTCTATGCAGATGGAGGTTTCTACTGGTTTTAATAATACTTAATTAGTCAATACATTTTCCTTTATTAAGCGGCTAGATGGTTTGTTAAATACTTATTCTCATTTAGAAATCAATACAAGGCTTTCATAAACAATTAAGTAAACCGTTCCTTTTATCCCTCTTAAGTCGTTATACCTAACTTCCCATAAAGCTAGTATAACTCTTAAGCTTTTAAAACCAAGTATTACTCTTCTTTCAAAAATGATTCTTAATTCTTTTGAAATACTTCAAGATTCTTATTATTTAAAACTCAAGTCAAAAGACATCGAAGTACAACCACGTTCAGTTAACACACGCGTCGTCACGTACTATATATATTCTTTTAAAATATCATGCTCAAGAGGATAGGAAGAATCACATACCTTATCGTGAAATCCACTGAAGTCGAATATGTCGCGCGGGGTATCAACCTATAATAGTCAAATCGTCTATCAACGTCTAGACTACTCGTAGAATAATCTAAGCGTGAGGTTCTTAATTTCTACGGAAAATTGGGCAGCACTTCCCTACCGTCAAACTACTCGGTCTCAGTAAATACTGTCCATGTAGTAAATCTGATTCAATTCACTCATCTTATACCATCCTTCTATATATCTTATACTCATTTCTATACTACTACAGTATGTAATTTCCAATTACAATAGAAGGACCAAGATATTTACCTCGATAAGCCCAAAATTATCCAAGATTAATGTCGATCCTGAGCAAGGTTTAGCTCCTAATTCGTGCGCTCCAACCCGCTCCAAGCAACCCTTATACGCTCCTAACCAACTCCTCTTTAAGAACCAACCTAACCAAGTGAAGAACACTAAGGTTCTTGTCCTCACAACTCTCGGCCAAGGTGAGGCTTTAGGGGCTAGGGTGTGAAATCTTTTCTAACCTTTTGGTTAATAATCTTCCTAATACACTAAGGAAGAACACTTAAGAGTTTAGGAATTTTTGGACAAAGTTTGGTTAAGGGGGAGGGGTGGGGGACGAGAACTATCAAGAGGGGTTTGGCGAGAGCTTCTAGGAAGGGGGGGGGTGTTTTTGGACGAGAGCTTCTCAACGGGGGAGAGGGATTTTGAGACTTGGAATTTGTTCAAGTGATGAAGAAGTCTTGCACAAGAGGGGGGAATTTATAGAACCACCAAGGGCCAAGATTAAAACAAATGGAATCTGTAGATGTGGTAGCTTGTTCAAGTGAGGTCTTCCACCAAGTGTCCACCACAATGTTGGGACATATGTCCACCACAACATTGGGACATATGTCCCCCACAACAATGAGCCAAGTGGCCTCCCACTTGCTCAAGAAAAACGTCCACAATGCCTCCCCCACATGCCCAAAAAACGCACCTACCTACTCCCACTCACCCAAAGAAAATATCTTCCAAGACTTTGACCATTTGACCTTGTCCACTTGGCCACCATTTCGTCAAACCCATGCCAACTAAGGGTGACACATGTCTCCCTCCAATTGGTCCAAAATATTTCGTCTCTCGGAAAAATCCGTAATCGGTTAAAATTTTAAAAACGTAGAATTTCCTTGAGTTGGAATCTTTTCCGTCGAAAGTTCACAATTTCATCCTTAACCTAATTAGGGCTTGTACAAACGTACGTACGTCCTCACATACATACTCTGGAAATACAGGGTGTAACAAAAATATACATAACCAAAAGTAAAACAGTACAACTCTTGTTCTTACAGCCCAAACCACAAATGTGACTACAGACCTCTAGGAATAACAACTGTGGCGGGACAAGGCCCCGCCATACCCCTGAATGTACATAATATCCACAACATAAGGGAAAACCGTACCGAAAAGACAAGCCTCCGTAGAAATGGAGCTTCTGACACCTGATCAATGATCCTAAGAATGAGGATCCACCACCTTACCACACTGCGGCATGAACACACGGCCAGGAAAGGGTCGATTACCGATATGTACCAAGTATGTAAAGCGGAAAATCTTGTAAATACATCATAAGTCTAAAATAAAGTGGAGACATGTATGATAATCAAATTACGATTGCTGTGCCTTACTAACAATGAGAGTAACAAGTATATACTTTCTTTGTATAAAAATAGGAGGCTCGTGATCAAAGTAGGGTCATCGCGTAGTATCATTAAGCAATCCTACTCGCAGGACTATTTCACCCGCATGGGTCCTACGGACCCAATGGGCGATGCGCTCGCGTGAGACTATTTCACCCGCGAGTATTTCACCGCTTGGGCGGTGGGCCGCATAATGAAATACAAACTCGCGCTCGCGTCATGGGTAGCAAATCCATGGAATTAGTAGTAACGGGCTTTACCGTAAGAATAACAAACTAGCACAACCTGGCTATCATACATAACATAAGAGCTACAGAACATCATAACATAAGCAAGTTAAGAGATCCCCTAACTTCTTATTAACATTATTATTATACCCTCTCATTTTAGTTTTCTTAAGGTATTTAACATGTCATTTTAAAAATCCGGGAATTTAACCCAAAGTACTACGTACTTCTATCCTTTTAAAAATGACTCTTTTTCATATAAAACTTCCAAGATACTAATAACCATAGTATCAAGTCATAACTACTTTTCAAAATAAGTCACCATACCTTTTAGAAATATAATTATAGGCTTCTAAATCAAACGACTTCTTTTCTTTTAAAACTTTAAGCAATTGATGCTTTCAAATCAATTTGCCTTTCATTATTTCAAGTCCTTTATCATACTTACATTACTTAGAGTAAAACACTCTTATTAACATTCCATAAAGCTATTATAACCAACTTCCCATAAAGTCGTTATACTAACTTTATACTTTTAAACAATTATAATCTTCCTTACGTCGAGGACTTATACTTTTAAAACGAAACAAGTATCATATACTTTAAAACACTTCAAGTCCCTTAACCTTGAAAACTAAGGCATCCTTAATACTTTTAAACAAGTGAGTTAATCCCCTAACTCAACTAGCTTGGACATTCTTAAAACAAGTAAAGGATATCAAAGTCTTGTACGTCTACCGTACTATATAGGTACGACTATTCATGCTCAAAAGATAGGAAAGTTCCACATACCTCTTCGGGTCAATCCACTTGCTAAGTACAATATACCGCACGTAGTATGTCAACCTATAATGACCATAATAAGTCTATTAACTTCTTACTTCAAACGTAGAATATTATAAGTGCAAAGTCACTAAATTCTACGGAAAATCGGACAGCACTTCCTTTGTTTCTACATACTTTTCCACCTTTTTCAAGGCCCGAATTCAATAACCAAACACGCCATATTTAAGGCTCAATAATGTAGTTAAAAATAGGGGATTACACGCCTACAAGACGTGTAAAATTCCGCCCCACAATTGATATTAAACTAGTACAAACTACAAGTCAATTCGGAAACCTTGAGGTGTAACAACACAAATTCTTATCCAATTCCTTTTCAATACAAGTTGTTTAGTATAACATGATATCAAGCCGCAATCGATTATAACTACTACAATCTTCAAGTAAGTAACATGCGACGATTCTAATTAACGACCAAATTGTAATCCAACTTCAAATGGCTAGAATGTCATTTCGGATTCTAGGCTTCAACTATCCATAACACTTATAAATCTTCAACACAATATACTTCATGCTAGTTAAAATATAAGGCTACAACAATATGAAATCTTATAACACTTTAAGAGAACAAGATTGTTACCTCAACGAGCCTTATCGACTTGAAGCGAAGTCGCTCCTAGCAACTTAGAGCCTCTCCTTGACACTTCAATCCGCCACTGAGACCATAGAATATCACAAACAACTTTCCTTTAATCTTCCAATCAAAACCTAGGAAAGCAACTAGGTTTTCACATTGCGACTAATACGAAAATGATATTTTTCCGGGATCTTTCTATTGAGATACCCTTACAATACCCTCATGAACCTTGGTTTAAAGTGTGGAGCTTATTGGACAAAAAACAAATTTTTTTCCTCTTTTGAAGTTCATGAACCCGAGAGCCTCCCTAGTGTTCAGCCAATTTTCTTGAAAATTTTCTAAGTGTGGAAGCTTGTCTCACTACTAGTACTACTATATAATAACATGGAGGGTCAAGATTTGCACAAATGTGTGGCTTGGATGAAATTCTCTTAAATATCAAGCCAAGTGGCCCCATTGACTAAGTCAATTATATCAAGCTCTATACTTTACAAGACTTGGTCATCTTAATTTTTGGTCAAATGACCATCAAGCCCATGCCATTTTTGTCCAAGACCACTTAAGGGTGGTGACACGTGTCTCCGTCCCATTCGTCACAATATTTCATTTTCCGATAATTTCATAATTCCGATAAATTTTTACTAGTCTCAAATCTTAACATTTGGATTCTTACGTATGTTCTTAAAAACATGTCCTGTAATTATGGGGTGTAACATTCTTCCCCCCTTAGAAACATTCGTCCCCGAATGTTCTTTCGGAGTCAACTTATAATTAGCGACATAGTTTACTTTTACAACCCCGACATACCAATAATGCCACACATGGCCACATAATAGCACTTAAGCAAAAATACTTCAATTAAAACTTGACAAGTAAGGTGTCACGACCCGAACCCGGGCCCGTGACTGGTGCCTTACCCGGGCACCCAAGTAGACATACATCAGAGTAATCAGCGGAATATAAAACAAGACATGAAATAATATGAAGTGAGAAACAGTTTATCTGAGAAAAATTGCCCTTCGGCATATATATAAAAACATGAATCCGAACAGTTACATCCCTTTTACAAACTCTGCCCACAACAGTACTACAGACCTCTAAGAATGTTATAACAACAATGGCGGGACAGGGCCCCGCCATACCCCTGAATGCAAGTACTGCTGGCAGCGGGACTATACGGCTGATAAGCCTCGGAGAATCGGGCGCCCAAAATCTTGACTGTGATCCTAGAGCGAGGATCGGCGGCGTGTACCTCTACTGCGGCGTGAGCGGCCCCGAAGGAGGTCGATTACAGTACCAAGTATGTGGCGAAAATCACGTAAATGAAATCATAGTAGTCTATATAAAGCAGGAGACATGTATGATAACCAAACTACAATTCACAATAACTAGCAGTCATGTCAAGTCAGGGACTCACGCCCTCAAAGTCATCACTCAAATATAACTATGGGTCTCACGCCACAACATCAATCATGCGTGGAATACCTTCCTCATCGCGTGATCTATGATATAAAAGCACCGAGGAATACATATGAACACCAGGTCCCACCTGTGTCATAATAAAACCGTACGGGGTAAGTACGAAGGCATAGCCGACTACTAAAACCCACAGTACCAACAATGCCATAAAACTGTATCACGAGGTCTTTCTAGACCGCGCCATATGATCGAAGCGGGCCACTCGCCCTCAGTATCAATGTGCGCGTCAAATCCTGGAACTTCGCACTCGCATGAAGCCACATGCATAGGCCGCGTGAGGTATTCCGCGTCGAGGGTAGCTACTCCCAGCGTCGTCTGGACTCGCGATCCATGGCCACATGACCGCGTGGCCATATAGACCGCACGCTAACACGGAACTCGTAGCTCGCGTAGGCCACGGACCGCGTGAGGTATTCTCGAATCATAGTCCCATCGCTGAGGTATACCACGCGTCGGAGGCGACAACCCGGTATCATGTCAAGGTGAGTGGTACAATAATATCATAACGGCTTATCGTTAAACAACATAAGCACAATCAAGTGGAAACCCCTTTACAAACATCACAAGATGCACTAACACGTAGCATCCTAAACATGTTTACTTATCAAATCAACAAGAAAGTATTACAAGGCTATCACAAACCAACACAATCAAGTTATTCACACAAGGTACTTTCTACTTTATGTCAACAAGTTCGGGTTTTTATCCCCAAAGTACTTCCTACGTTAACTCTTTAAAAGATCCGTTTCTTTCACAAAAGTCACACAATACCCGTAGTATAAAAATAGAGTGACTATCTTTTTAAGTAAACCAAAACACTTCTTTTTGTTAAATCAAGTAACAACATTCTTTTCCAAGCGTTCAAGTTTGCCTAATTTCAAATGCTCAAGTTTCTCATTTTGAAAGGTTTAGTAGTTCATAGTCTTAATCACTTAATAATATAATTCTCTTTTAAAACAATTTGAGAAACATATGTCTTATGTGTGAGTAGAGTTATTCTTGTTCATAACAATCTTATTAAAGCGACCGTGATCTAGGAAATGTAATATCATTTTGTCTCATCTTAGCTTCTATGCGGATGGAGGTTTCTCTTAGTTTTCATAATACTTAATTAGTCAATACATTTCCCTTTATTAAGCTGACTGCGATGGTTTGTTCGATACTTATTCTCATTTCCGAAATCCATACAAAGCTTTCATAAAACAATTAAGTAAACCGTTCCTTTTATCACTCTTAAGTCGTTATACCTAACTTCCCATAAAGCTAGTATAACTCTTAAGCTTTTAAAACCAAGTATTACTCTTCTTTCAAAAACGATTCTTAATTCTTTTGAAATACTTCAGATTCTTATTATTTAGACTCAAGTCAAAAGACATCGAAGTAAAACCACATTCAGTTAACACACGTACGTCTATCGTACTATATATATTCTTTTCAAAATATCATGCTCAAGAGGATAGGAAGAATCACATACCTCGCGACGATTATCGACAATTAGCAAAACTCTCCACGGCTATAACCCGGCTAGCCTTATCCACCTTCCAAGTAGAACATGCTACTCGCAGAACTTTCAACCTATAAAGGCCATATACGTCTATCAATGTCTAGACTACTCTGTAAAATATTCTAAGCAGAGGGTTCACTATTCTACGGAAAATCGGGCAGCACTTCCCTACCCGTTAAACTACACAAGTCTATTGTAAATACAGCCCTATGTAAGTACAGTTCATCTTCTTCTTTAATATTCTTCTGATGTGATTTCAATTCAATTCTCTTCTCTTATATCATCCTTCTATATATCTCATACTCATTTCTATACTACTACAATATCTAATTTCCAATCACAATAGAAGGACAAGAGTATTTACCTCGATAAGCCCAAAATTATCCAAGTTTAAATGTCGATCCTGAGCAACGTTTAGCTCCTACTCTGGGTGCTCCAACCCGCTCCAAACAACCCTTAGAAGTTTCTAAACAACTTCTACTTAGCACTTCAACTAACTATGAAGATTTTCCTTAGGGTTTCGTTTTGAGACTAAAAGGACATAAGGTAGTATTTCTGGGCTCTACGTATAGAGGTAACATTGGAATACTACAAGGTATAAGGCTAAGGTATTTTGGAATAGTAACAATACTTGGAGAATACTTTTCTCCCAAGGGGGTATTTTACGAGAACAACACTCAAGAGGGGGGGGGGGGGTACTTTCGGCTAGCACCACTAGAGAAGGGGGGGGTATTTCTCGGCCAAAGGCCTCACAAGGGGGAGGGGGAGGCTTGGACGAAAACCTTACAAAGGGGGAGAGGGATTTCAAGACTTAGAAAGTGTGGAGTGGATGAAGAAGTCTTCAACTAAGGGGGGTGGGGGTATTTATAGGGCCTTCAATGGCCAAGATCAAGACAAGTGGTGGGCAAGTGGAGGGTGAAGATTTGCCCAAGTGCACCCTAGCCATCTACTCCACAAAACCCTCCAAACATTGACCCAAGTTTTAGGCCACAAAACATGTTATACCCCGTATTTCCAGAGTATGTACGTGAGGGCGTACGTATTAATTTTTTTGCCTTAAGAATTGGCTTTGGTTCGAAATTTGGGCACAAGTGCCGAATAGAGTCGTTTTACGGCGAAGCGTTTCCCGTCTTACGTTGGGAAAATTCCGGCTATGTCATTTAGTATTTTTGCGGATTTTTCCGAGCGGCGGAACATTTTTGGACCAACGGGAGGGTGACACTTGTCACCCTCATTGGACGGCAAAGAGGAGGCTTGGCCTTGGCCGATTGGTCCCTCCTTTTGTGCCTTGTTTTGTGGCTTGTTTTGTGGAGTGTTTTGTGGAGTGTTTGGTGGGTGCACTTGGCTTGATCTTGGCCTTACACTTGCCTAACACATGGATGGATCTTGGCCATTGGTTGGCCTTTGCTTGGCCTATAAATAGCTCCCCTTTGTGAAGACTTTCTTCATCCACAAATTGCCTAAGTCTTGAAGTTCTCTTCCTCCCTCCCTTGTGAAATTCGTCCACCACACCCCTTTCCCCCTTTGTCGAAAGCTTTCCCCCCCCATTTTGGTGCCTTGGCACGTGGTACCCCACTAGCCTAGTTTTTTTAGTATAATACACTTTGTTGTGGTATAGAAATACTCTCCTTAGTATTGTTATAATGTCGAAAATACTTTAGCCCAAATACCTTGTAGTACTTTCCAAAGTACCCTTTGTCTGAAAAACCGGAAAATACGATTATACTTTCCTTAGCCTCTACACGAAACCCTAAGGAAAATCTTCACCGTTGTTGAAGTATGGAGTAGAAGTTGCGTAGAACTTCTAAGGGTTGTTTGGAGCGGTTGGAGCACTCGGAGGAGGAGCTAAACCTTGCTCGGGAGGCGACTTTAAACTCGGATAATTTTGGGCTTATCGAGGTAAATATCTTGTCCCCTATTGTAATTGGAAATTACATAAGTGTTGAATATATAGTGTTATATACTATATATAGAATCAACTTAGTATTATGGCAATGTCTTTTGACTTAAGCTGAAGAATGAAGAATTGAGCATGTAATCACATGAAGGATAATAAAGAGAAGAAGCGATCAGAATTACCTAGGGTTGTATTCTGATGACTTATGTAGCATTCTTGTGTAGTAGAATTATGCTGCGTCCGGTTAGGCGTGTTAACCCCCTGGTTGGCTTGGTAGCCGACCTCGATAGAGGAGGAGATTTCTGGTTGCGGGAGAGTCTTTGCCAATTTTCTGTAGAAAGATGGGAGCGTGTGTTTAAGATTTAATAGGCGTTTGTGACCTTTATAGGTGAAAGTACTAAGAGTAGCGTATTCTACTCGAGGAGTGGAAAGGGCTAGCAAGGTTGTAGTACTTGGAGCATTTTGCTTATTGTCGATAAATCGTCGCGAGGTATGTGAACCTCTTCCTATCTTTTCTAGCATGATTGTTGTGAACTATGTAGTACGGTAGGCGTACGTGCTAAGTGATTTGGTTGGTTTAAAACATAGGGTGTTATAATAGCTTTATGGGAAGTTAGTTATAACGACCTTATGTAAGTGAAAATGGTTTCTTGATGTTAGAAGTTAAGACTTGATCTTATAAGATAAGAGACTTAACTTATTTGTTTTAATGTGGATGTTTGTGTGAAACCTCATTCATGAGTAATGAGTACTTGGTTTTAAAGGGATAATGTTTCTTGATTTGGGAATCGAATGTGTATCGGCTGACCAACTGCAGCGTTAATAAAGGAAATGTATTGAATAATGATGTGTTGTATTAAAACCAGTAGAAACCTCCATCTGCATAGAAGCTAAGATGAGACAAAATGATAGTACATTTTCTAGATCATGGTCATTGTAATAAGATCGTTATAAACAAGAATAAACTACTCACGTATATGACATATGTTACTCAATTGTTCTAAAAGGAATCAAGTGATTAAGTTTGGGGAACTATGAAACCATTTGAAAATGAGAAGCTTGAGTAATTGAAACTAGGCAAAGCGGAACTTAGGAAAGAATGTTGTTACTTGATTTTGAAAAGGAAGGTGGGTTGGTCATTCTAATACTACGGGTATTGGGTGACTTTTATAAAAGTAATGGATCTCTTTTAAAAGAACTTAACGCGTATGTAGTACTTTGGGGTTAAAAACCGGACTTTGGCATAAAATGAAAGTACTTTGAGTTGTGTGAAACTTACCTATGCTTGTTGTTGTGAAACTTGCCTATGCTTGTGATGATAGCCTTTATTGTACAAGCGTTGTATTTACGTGTTCTGCGCGTCTCGATGGAGTCGGTTGATCGTTGAGAACTTACTTGGGCGTCTAGTGATGGCGGAGAAATTCCACAGATGCGTTCTGCTGATAGTATTATTGTTGTTCGCTTTGGACATCTTGCGACACGATGCGTGCGCCGCGGGTATGCTTCCATTTTGGTTAAGGTCTTGTAGTTAATCGCTTTGGATATCACGACACGATCGTGGCGCGCGGGTATATTTCCATTTCGATTATCGCCTTGTGATTTCCTTTTGGACATCACGACCGACGATCGTGGCGCTGCGGGTATCGTCCATTTGGAAAGTTGTCTTATTGTTTCCCTTTGGACATATCGACACGATCGTAGCGCGGGTATGCTTCCATTTGGATTCTTTGTCTTGTTGTTGAGGTCACATGGACATGTCTACACCGATGCAGAATTCGGCACGGCATGTGGCCATGGGACATTTATATTCATGGCATGTGGGACATGTCTACGTCTGCGCGCGAGGCGATGCGGGCATGCGGCCAACTGATTGATGTGGTGGCGGGCGTGCGTGAGACCATTATATATTGATGATGATTTTATTATGTCGTGTAGTAGTTTGGTTTATCATACATGTCTCACCTTATATAGACTAGTATGATTTCATTTCTGATGTTATGCGATTTCACATACTTGGTACTGTTATCTTGACCTCCTTGGGTGCGTTCATCTGCGCAGTAGAGTCGTGATGCCGTGGTTCCTCGCCATAGGATCACGATTGGTAGCATTTGAAGCTCCGTTTCTCGGAGGCTTATCTTTTGGTAGATGTTCCTGAGTTGTAGGTTCTTGTACATTCGGGGTATGGCGGGCCTCTGTCCGTCATAGTCGTGTATATCTTAAGTGCTGTAATCTTGTTGTGGCGGGGTTGTAAAAGGATTAAACTGTTGTGTTTTATGTATATCTTGAAGGCAAATGCTTTGGTTGCTTTGTTTATTCATTTATCTCTTGTTAAATGACTCTTGTTTTGTGTTAGCTGATTTTCTCGATGTATGTATCACTAGGGTGCGAGGTAAGGCACGATGCTTGCCCAGGCGGTCGTTACAAAAGTGGTATCGAAGCGATTAATCCTCGGAAAGTGTCTGACCGTGTCTAGTAAGTGCGGATTATCGGTGTGTTGTGCACCACATCTATAATCGTGAGGCTATAGGACATTTAGGATTGGTTTCCATTCTTCTCATTACGAGATCGTGCCTTAGAGGCGTGATAAGATTGGACCCTCCGACGTGTTTCGTTTTTACGATTATGCCTCTGCGAAGGCAACCGGGCCCAGAAGGGCAAGCGTGAAGGATCTGCGAGTAAACGGCGGCGAGACCACGATACAGCCTCCACCCGCAATGCAGGCGAGAGAGATGAGTTACAAGTGGGCCCGATTAATGGCGTGGTGTGGCGAACTTGAGAGATAAAGCCGGCGCAGCGTTCGATAGCACCGTGGTTCACCCTAGATCCGGATAGTTCGAGGCTACGGGATTTTACGAGTTGTAGGCCGCGAGTTTTATGGGTCGAGGCACGAGGATGATCCGCGAGTTCATCCGCCGATTCTGAATCGTGAGTGATCAAGGCATCGGAGATCGAGTCGGTGGCCACAGGTTCACATCAATCGCGTGATACCGCGATCGGTTTGATTCTTGGGAGCTGTCCAGGAGAGCATGCACTTCCAGCGGTATGGAGCGAGTTCTCGAGGCCTTTCTTGCATTTCTTGCCTCCCGGATGAGAGGGCTCGGTAAACAGATTTTTGGTGTTACGCGAGCGGCGGTTGGGAGTACAATGTGAGTTCGACTCATTGGCGGTCGTCCGCGTTAGTAGCTAGTATGGAGGATCGAGTGCACCGATATATTCTGAGGCTCGATGATTGCCTTGCAGAAGTTGTTCGTGTAGCTCTTGGTAGGGCATGGACATTGCCGCGTGCGGCGTATACACTTGGATGTGAGGCGGATAAATCGGCGGAATGACCAAAGTCGCAGAAGAGGGCGAGAACAGCGAGGTCCTTTGGTGACTTTCGGCGGACCGCCTCGGTAGAGACTAGTTATGTACCTCGTCGACTGAGTGGTCCTCCCGGCTTCGGGACCTTCGGATATTCGGGAGCAGTCTGGGGCTCCTGTGTTTCAGATTTTCGGGAGGCGGGAGTACTCGCCGGATGAGGTTGCCCTTGTCTCGGTGTGGCGTTGTGGAAAGCTTCATAAGGAGAGTGTCGTACTAACTCGGAGATTGTTATTTTGCGGCCCAACAGGCCATCGGCAGAAAGCCCAGGCTGTGGTAAGCTTGGTAGGATAGCATGGACTACTAGAGCGATTGCGGGTTCTTCACCTTCCAGAGCGAGCGGGATGCTCGTGCCTGAAGGCCCCGATAGAGGTCGCGGTGGGAGTTCCCGATTTTAGCGGTCGCCAGAACGCTAGTTTGGTATATCCTTAACCTCTAGAGTTTTGTTGTATTGATGTTGTTGATGTGTTTAATGTTATGTTTGGATAGCTTTGTGCTAAAATGTGATTTAGAAACACAGTTAGTGAAAGGGTAAGTCACAGGTAGTGTGAGATGGAAGTGGTAGCTTTCATGATGTGAAATAGTAAGATTGTTCGGATCGGGAACAAGAGTTAGCGCAGTTGGGGTCGGGTTGAGGACCATTTGCGGGTCAACCCGTAACCAGTTTGGGGTGGGGTCGATTCAGGTGGTCCCTTGAGTGGTAGGGTCACGAGGGTGCTAGGCCAAGTTTAGATGACCATCGTATGAGTTCGTGGATCGTTCGATCGAATCAGTTCGTGAAGGCCGGAATGGCCTTAGGGAAATCGAGGTTAGCGAGATGACCAAGTTTGGAGAGTAGTGACTCCAAGGGTTGGAAAGCAAGCGTTGACGAAGTGTGGTACGGATACTAGAAGCGAGTTCGAGTGTTCGTGGCGAGTACTACGAGAAAGGGAAAAGTGAGCGTATGTTTTGTGGCAGTGTGGCATGATTGTTTTCGCACGTATAGCGGTGAAGACTATCGGCGCCGTTGTTTTGAGACCTTGAAGGAACATTCGGACGAATGTTTCTAAGGGGATGAATGTTATACCGTATTTCGGTATGTGCGTGAGGCGTCGTATTAATTTTGCCTTAAGAATTGGCTTTGGTTCGAAATTTGGGCACAAGTGCGAATAGAGTCGTTTTACGGCGAAGCGTTTCCCACGACTTACGTTGGAAAAATTCCGCTATGTCATTTAGTATTTTTGCGGATTTTTCGAGCGACGGAACATTTTTGGACCAGCGGAGGGTGACACTTGTCACCCTCGTTCAGCAAAGAGGAGGCTTGGCCTTGGCGATTGGTCCCTCCTTTTGTGCCTTGTTTGTGGCTTGTTTGTGGAGTGTTTTGTGGAGTGTTTGGTGGGTGCACTTGGCTTGATCTTGGCCTTACACTTGCCTAACACATGGATGGATCTTGGCCATTGGTTGGCCTTTGCTTGGCCTATAAATAGCTCCCCTTTGTGAAGACTTTCTTCATCCACAAATTGCCTAAGTCTTGAAGTTCTCTTCCTCTCTCCCTTGTGAAATTCGTCCACCACACCCCTTTCCCCCTTTGAAAGCTTTCCCCTTTGGTGCCTTGGCGTGGGGTACCCCACTAGCCTAGTTGTTTCGTATAATACCCTTTGTTGTGGTATAGAAATACTCTCTAAGTATTGTTATAATGTCCAAAATACTTTAGCCCAAATACCTTGTAGTACTTTCCAAAGTACCCTTTGTACGAAAAACCCGGAAAATACGATTATACTTTCCTTAGCCTCTACACGAAACCCTAAGGAAAATCTTCACCCGTTGTTGAAGTATGGAGTAGAAGTTGCATTAGAACTTCTAAGGGTTGTTTGGAGCGGTTGGAGCACTCGGAGGAGCTAAACCTTGCTCGGGAGGCGACTTTAAACTCCGGATAATTTTGGGCTTATCGAGGTAAATATCTTGTCCCCCTATTGTAATTGGAAATACATAAGTGTTGAATATATAGTGTTATATACTATATATAGAACTGAACTTAGTATTATGGCAATGTCTTTTGACTTAAGCCTGAAGAATGAAGAATTGAACAGTAATCACATAGAAGGATAATAAAGAGAAGAATCGAGCGTAATTACCTAGGGTTGTATTCTGATAGACTTATGTAGCATTCTTGTGTAGTAGAATTATGCAGCGTCAGGTTAGGCGTGTTAACCCCTGGTTGGCTTGGTAGCCGACCTCGATAGAGGAGGAGATTTACGCTGTTGCGGGGGGGGGAGGTGCTGCCGAATTTTCTGTAGAAAGATGGGAACGTGTGTTTAAGATTTAATAGACGTTTGTGACCTTTATAGGTGAAAGTACTAAGAGTAGCGTATTCTACTCGAGGAGTGGAAAGGGCTAGCAAGGTTGTAGTACTTGGAGCATTTTGCTTATTGTCGATAAATCGTCGCGAGGTATGTGAACCTCTTCCTATCTTTTCTAGCATGATTGTTGTGAACTATGTAGTACGGTAGACGTACATGTGCTAAGTGATTTGGTTGGTTTAAAACATAGGGTGTTATAATAGCTTTATGGGAAGTTAGTTATAACGACCTTATGTAAGTGAAAATGGTTTACTGATGTTAGAAGTTAAGAGACTTGATCTTATAAGATAAGAGACTTAACTTATTTGTTTTAATGTGGATGTTTGTGTGAAACCTCATTCATGAGTAATGAGTACTTGGTTTTAAAGGGATAATGTTTCTTGATTTGGGAATCGAATGTATGTATCGACAGGACCGCGGCGTTAATAAAGGAAATGTATTGAATAATGATGTGTTGTATTAAAACCGGTAGAAACCTCCATCTGCATAGAAGCTAAGATGAGACAAAATGATAGTACATTTTCTAGATCATGGTCTTTGTAATAAGATCGTTATAAACAAGAATAAACTACTCATTATATGACATATGTTACTCAATTGTTCTAAAAGGAATCAAGTGATTAAGTTTGGGAACTATGAAACCATTTGAAAATGAGAAGCTTGAGTAATTGAAACTAGGCAAAAGCTGGAACTTAGGAAAG
Source organism: Przewalskia tangutica (assembly GCA_029844215.1). Taxonomy (NCBI): domain Eukaryota; kingdom Viridiplantae; phylum Streptophyta; class Magnoliopsida; order Solanales; family Solanaceae; genus Przewalskia; species Przewalskia tangutica. Next base: position 162,110 of record JAQGDG010000108.1, read on the forward strand.
AATGTTGTTACTTGATTTTGAAAAGGAAGGTGGGTTGGTCATTCTAATACTACGGGTATTGGGTGACTTTTATAAAAGTAATGGATCTCTTTTAAAGAACTTAACGTATGTAGTACTTTGGGGTTAAAAACCCGGACTTTGGCATAAAATGAAAGTACTTTGAGTTGTGTGAAACTTGCCTATGCTTGTTGTTGTGAAACTTGCCTATGGTTGTGATGATAGCCTTTATTGTACAATCGTTGTATTTACGTATTCTGCGTCTCGATAGAGGGTCGGTTGACTGGTTGAGAACTTACTTGGACGTGCCGGCAGTGACGGAGAAATTCCACGGGTACGTTCCTGTTGATAGTATTATTGTTGTTAATCGCTTTGGACATCACGACGATCGTAGCGCGGGTATGCTTCCATTTTGGTTAAGGTCTTGTGGTTAATCGCTTTGGATATCGACACGATCGTGGCGCACGGGTATGTTTCCATTTCGATTATCGCCTTGTGATTTCCTTTTGGACATCGACACGATCGTAGCGCGGGTATCGTCCATTTGGAAAGTTGTCTTATTGTTTCCCTTTGGACATCACGACACGATCGTGGCGCGCGGGTATGCTTCCATTTGGATTGCTTTGTCTTGTTGTTGAGGTCATATGGACATGTCTACACCGATCACGAATTCGGGGCATGTGGCCATGGGACATTGGTATTATTGTTGCATCATGGACATGTCTACACGATCGCGATTCAGGGCATGCGGCCATAATGCGAACCTGATTGATGTGGTGGGCGTGAGACCCATAGTTATATTGGAGTGATGATCGTTTTATGTTGTGAACTGTAGTTTGGTTATCATACATGTCTCCTGCTTTATATAGACTAGTATGATTTCATTTCTGATGTTATCTGATTTCACATACTTGGTACTGTTATGCGACCTCCTTGAGCTGCGTTCATGCCGCGGTAGAGGTACATCGGTCGTGGTTCCTCGCCATAGGATCACGTTCGGTAGCATTTGAGCTCCGTTTCTCCGAGGCTTATCTTTTAGTAGATGTTCCCTGAGTTGTAGGTTCTTGTACATTCGGGGTATGGCGGGGCCACACGTCATAGTCATTATATATCTTAGAGTGCAAAATCTTGTTGTGGCGGGGTTGTAAAAGTTAAACTGCTCGGGTTTTATGTATATCTTGAAGGCAAGCTGTTTTGGTTGGCTGTTTATTCATTTATCTCTTGTTAAATGACTCTTGTTTTGTGTTCGCTGATTTTCTCGATGTATGTATCACTAGGGTGCGGGTAAGGCACGATGCGAACCGGGCAGTCGTTACAAAACATGCCAAAAGCGTGCTCACTTTCGGCCACAAGACCGCCCAGGGTGACAAGTGTCGCCTCTCGTTAGTCCAAAATATTTCATCTCTCGGAAAAATCCGCAAAAATTATTAAAGTCAACTGTAATTTTCCCTCGCAAAGTTTGGAAAAGCGTTACGTCGGAAAAACGATTCTTTTCGGGGGTTGTGCACAAATTTCGACCCTTGCCTATCTTAAGGCTTAAACTTTCGTACGTACGTCCTCACGTACATATTCTGGAAATACGGGGTATAACATTCTCCCCTCCTTAGAAACATTCGTCCCGAATGTTCCTTCTCGATACAGATAACGATAAGTTCCTCTTAACATAACAAGTTGCCAATGTCACACTGCCACAAAATAACACGCGCAATTACTAAATCCAAGTCCACAAGGAATCACCTCTTAGCATAACAAAAGCTCCACGGTCTAAAAGATATTCCCTTCGCACCTTCACTTTACAAAAGAAATGATCACTTCTATTCTCTTACCACATGCTCGCTTCTTCCCTTACTGGTCGTACCCTCCTCGTACACTCGAACTCTTTCTCACAACTTACCACATTTCTGTTATTGCTTCAGTTTCCAATATCTCTGGATGGATCTCCGATATTTTTCCGATCATAGCAACACGAAAGTCCGGACGTACTGCCTCCTAAGTCGGACGGCAAATGCTAACATATAGGCAACCTGGCCTATTCTTCACATGATCTGAAAAGGGCCCAAAGTACCTCGGGCTAAGTTTCCCCTGCTTTCCAAAACTCGTCACACCCTTTCCGGGGTGGTACCTTCAAGAATACCGATCGTCAACCTGAACTCTAAGAGTCGTCGCCGATTATCCGCACGACTTCTGTTGACTATGAGCTGCCAATAACCTCTTCTGGATAAGCTTCACCCTATCCACATCCTGCTGAAACAAGTATGAACCAACTATCTGAACCTTGCCAACATCGAACCAATCGACCGGCAACTTACACTTCCGCCCATACAAGGCGTCATCAGGCGATATCCGAATACTGAAATGGTAGCTATAAAACACTCCCTCAACAGGAGGCAACAATCCTCGCGACTACCTGAAATCCAAACACCGGCGGTAGAATCGTCTTGAGACTGCTGAGTTCCTAACCTGCTGGTAAAACTTCCGAAAAAGAAATAGTTGTAACACAGGCTCCACTTTGCACATCATAAGGTGAAAGTAGGCACCCGTGCAGCCTTACAACCTTCGCGATGTACATAACATCTCGCGTAACCTCTGCCGAGTAAGCGATCTGCCCGAAAGACAAGATGGTGACCTCGGCGACCTCTTTGGTCGACGCATCCACGAACTCGTGCGATGGTTAACAAAACTTGGGCCTAACACCTCGTGACCCGCACCGGGACCACCCGAACTGACCCCACATTACAAGCGCGGGTTGACGCGTCGGTCCTCGACCGACCGCTATCGCGCAAACTCTTGTTCCCGATCCGAACAATCTCACCATCAGTCACGAAAACCTGGTAGTCTGCTTAGCTCAACTACCCTCTTTCATATCATACCACTCAGGGACTTATCACACAACATATCTCACGTATACTATGCACTCCGATAAGGGTCAAACATAAAAATAATCTTTTACTCAAGATGGCCTCGCCTCTAAGGTCTCTACGTATAACATTCTAAGGCTCACACCTTCCCTTATCCCCAAACCTTACCCTTTTAAGCGACCATAATTTCTAATCACATTAACACAATGCTATCTGAACATAACACTTAAGATATACTCATCTTATCACACATACAAATCTCTAGAGGTTAAGGATATACCTGTATCTCTTTCACTGCTTTGTCGTTCTAATCAATCACGCTTTCTGTGCATAGCTAGGAAAGGTGATGAGCAGGCGATCTGGTGAGTCTCTACATCCGCGCCACCTCTGGTCGGACAATTTCTATAAAATGGCCTGGCCGCAAGCATAACAAGTGTCGAAGAATCGACACTCACAATGACACTTACCACAGCGGCCACGCGAGGTGGAGGTGGCCTCCTGCAGCTAACACCCCTCTCCGAACTCTGAATCCATGGCGATGCGGTAGGTGAGTCCTCCTACTTGCATCCCTCCTACAAGGACACCGCTTCGACACATGACCACGGCCGACGCGAGTAAAACAAGCACCAACAAGGCGACATTCCCGGGATGGCGACCTGTTATGAATCAGGAAACTGAATCCGGTGGTGGAACCTACGTGTATCGTGAACCAGCGCCACGGAGCTTTGATCAACTCCCTGCGTACCGAGCGTCACGAACCAGCGGAGGACCACTGCTGGCGGAGGTCTATGCGCCCGAACCGGGCGTTCACGGTGCCTTACCGGGCACCTAGTGATACAACATCGAGAAAACGGCGGAAAATAAAACGAGTCATGAAACAAGAGATATAATAAATAAGCAGGCCAACCAAAGCGATTGCCTTGGTATATACACAAAAACCGAGCAGTTGTCCTTTTACAAACCACCGCCAGATTACTCTGGACCTCTAAGATTTACAACAACTATGGCCAGGAAGGGCCGCCATACCCACGAATGTACAAGAACCTCTGACTCGAGAAACATGCCAAAGATAAGCCTCGAAGGAGCGGGCTTTCAACACTTTGAAATGAGATCCTAGAGCGGGGATCCACGGCCGATGTACCTCTACTGCGGCATGAGCATGGCCCCGAAGGAGTCGATCTGGCAGGCAAGTATGTGAATCACAAATCGTAAATGAAATCATAATAGCCTAAAGCGGGAGACATGTATGATAACCAAAATACGATGCAGCAACATAAAGCGATCAGTCAGGGACTCACGCCCTCAAAGTCACCACTCAAATATAACTATGGGTCTCACGCCCGCATCCATCATGTTCGCGTCATGGCGCGTGCCCGGAATCTGCATCGGTGTAGACATGTCCATGATGCAACAATAACATGGCGCGTGGCCCGCGTACCGGAATCTTGCGCCGGTGTAGACATGCCCGTAACCTCGATAATGATATCTTTGGGTGGTCAACCTGCGCGTAGCCACGTGCCCCGGAATCTGCGTCGGTGTGAACGCGTCCATGTTGCGATAATAACCATATATCGGGTAATCAACGGCGCGTGGCGCGTGCCGGAATCTTGCGTCGGTGTAGACATGTCCATGTGACATCAACAACAAGGCGGTAATCAAAATGGAAACATACGTGGAATTCTCCATCAACGCCCGGCCGCGTCGAGTAAGTTCTCGACAAGTCAACGGCCCTCTGTCGAGACGCGGTAACGAAATACCACTTGCACAACAAAGGCTATCATCACAAGCATAGGCAAGTTTCACAACAACAAGCATAGGCAAGTTTCACAACAACAAGCATAGGCGGTTCACAACAACAAGCATAGGCAAGTTCACAACAACTCAAAGTACTTTCATTTTATGCCAAAGTCGGGTTTTTAACCCCAGTACTACATCGTTAAGTTCTTTTAAAGAGATCAATTACTTTTATAAAAGTCACGATACGTAGTATTAGAATGACCAACCACATTCCTTTTCAAAATCAAGTAACAACATTCTTTTCCTAAGTTCCGGTTGCCTAGTTTGATTACTCAAACTTCTCATTTTCAAATGGTTTCATAGTTCCCAAACTTAATCACTTGATTCCTTTTTAGAACAATTGAGTAATATATGTCTCACGTGAGTAGGCTATTCTTGTTTACAACATTCTTATTACAATGACCATGATCTAGAAAATGTATATCATTTTGTCTCATCTTAGTTTCTATGCGGATGGAGGTTTCTCTTGGTTTTAATACAATTCATCATTATTCAATACATTTTCCTTTATTAACGTTGCGATGGTGCGATACACGTTCTGATTTCCGAAATCAGTAAAACATTATCCCTTTAAATAAAACCAAGTACTCATTACTCACGAATGAGGTTTCACACAAACATTCACATAAAAACAAATAAGTTAAGTCTCTTATCTTATAAGATCAAGTCTCTTAACTTCTAACATCGTGAAACCATTTTCTTTACCTCTCTTAAGACATTATACCTAACTCCCCAAAAGCTAGTATAACTCTTTTTAAAACCTTTTAAAACCAAGTGTTACTCTCATTCCAAAGCGATTTATAAATCTTTTGAAATACATCAAGTTCTTTATTATAACTAGCGATTATAATTCACATCGATTACCTTTTAAAACCACAAAGTATTTTCTTATCTTCGTAAAACATTATAACGACTTCCCATAAAGCCGTTATAACACTTTATGTTTAAGAACAATCAAACACAGTTAACACGTATGCCGTACTACATAGTTCACACATATCGTGCTAGAAGAGATAGGAAGAGGTTCACATACCTCGCGGCGATTTATCGACAAAGCAAAATGCTCAAGTACTACAACCTTGCTGGCCCTTTCCACTCCTCGAGTAGAATACGCTACTCTTAGTACTTTCACCTATAAAGGTCACTGGCGTCTATTAACCCCCAAAACACAAGTTCTATCTTTCTCTGAGAAAATTGTGACACCTCACATACAGCGTAAATCTCCTCTCTATCGAGGCGGCTACCAAGCCAACGAGGGGTTTACCGTCTAACAGGACGTGCACCATCCTACTCGGTAACTACATACAAGTCTCATGTAATACGATCCTATGTAAATACTGATTCGATTCTTTTCTTTATTCTTGAGCTTAAGTCAAAAGACATTGCGAATACTAAGTATAGTTCCATATATAGTATACTTCAACTATATATTCTAACAAACATGTAATTTCCAATTACAATAGAGGACAAGATAATTACCTCGATAAGCCCATAATTATCCAAGTTAAATGTCGATCCTTAGCAATGTTTAGCTCGACTCGGTGCTCGTCGCTCCAAACAACCCAGAAGTTACATCCAACTTCTACTTAAATCCTTGACTAACAATGAAGATTCCTTAGGGTTTCGGTTTGAGACTAAAAGGTAGTATTTCGGGCTCTCATTATAGAGGTAACTTTTGGAATACAACAAGGTATAAGGCCAAGGTATTTTGGGCATTATAACAATACTTGGAAGACAACTTTCTACCAAGGGGTACCTCAGAACACTCCAGCGTGGGGTATGCTCTCGGCCACAAGGCCACTAGGGGGTAGTACCCTCTCGGCCACTAGGCCTCACGAAAAGGGGAGGAGGAAGCTCGGCTAGCACAACAAGAAGGGAGGAGAGGGTTTGAGACTTGGAAGTTTTGGATGAATGAAGTCTTGAGCTTAGGGGTATTTATAGCAAAACCAAAAGCCAACCAATGGCCAAGATCAAGCCATGTGCAAGGCAAGTGTAAGGCCAAGATCAAGCCAAGTGCACCCACAAAACACTCCACAAAACACTCCACAAAACAAGCCACAAAACAAGGCACAAAGGAGGACCGATCGGCGAGGCCAACCGATCCTCTTGGATGCCCAATCGTCAAGCCACCTATTTCCTTCAATGTGAGGTGACACATGTCACCCTCCCGTTGGTCCAAAATGTTTCGTCTCTCGGAAAAATCCATAAAATTATAAATGACATAGCGAATTTTCCTACGAAAAGCTGTGGAAAGCGTTTAAGTCGGCGACTCTATTCGGCACTTGTGCCCAAATTCGATCCTTTGCCTAACTTAAGGCTCAAATTTTCTATGCGTCCTTACGTACATACTGCGGAAATCGACGGTATAACATTCTCCCCTCCTAGAAACATTAGTCGAATGTTCCTTCTCAGAATCTCAACCTGAACATGCGCTAGTATAGCGCCCATCTTTATCTGAAAGCGATCATGCCACACTGGCCATAAAAATAACAAGCGCGCAATACTTAAACCCAGTCAGCGAGGAAACACCTCTAATCATCACAAAAACCCCTTACGAGGTCTAAAATATACTCGCCCTTTCGTTTCCAAAGAAAGCGATCACGCGTTCACTTCTCCCTATCTCGTCGTACCATTCCGAACACTCGAGCTCTTTCTAGTATCAATGTACCACACTTAGTCAGCGTTTGTTTCCAACCCTTGGAGTTACTACCTCGAACTTGGTCATCTTACTACCTCGATTTCCTCTAAGGCCATTCTCGGCCTTCACGATGATGCAGTCGAACATATCTATGAACTCATCGATGGTCATCTAAACTTGGGCCTAGCACCCTCGTGACCTGCCACTGGCGGGACCACGGTGACCGCCCTTCCCGAAGCGGGATGCGGGTTGGCCGCAACATAGCCCAACCCGACCAGCTGTGGCGCCGACTTCCGCTCCGACACGGAACACATCATGGAAGCTACCACTTCCATCTCACACTAACGATTTTCAAATCACACTATAGCACAAAGCTATCCGAACATAACACTTAACACATCATTAACATCAATACATACAAGTATCTACGAGGTTAAGGATATACACGAAACTAAGCGGTTCGAGGCCGCTAACTCGAACTTCCACCGCGACCTCTCCGTGGCCATGGCGCTCTAGTAGTCTGTGCTATCCTACGGCGCTACCACAGTGGACGGTCTCTCGTCGTCATATGGCCTGTTGGCGCAGAATAACAAGCTCCCTTGGTACTCGACACTCCCGAAATGCGGTCAACCACATCGACCACGAGGTAGGGGTAGCTGCATCGCCAACACCCTACTCGCGAACATCGAAACACAGGAGCCACGGCTGCTCCTGAATATCCCAAGGGTCCCGAAGGCTGCGGAGGACCACTCTGCAATGGCGGAGGTACATAACTAGTCTGCTGCTGAGGCGGTCCGCCTCGAAAGTCGCCAAAATATCCGGCCGTCTTGGCCTTAACCTGTGGCGGTCCGCTGCGTCGATCTGCGCTCGCCGCCAGTGCATGAGCACGAATGCGGGCAATGTCCATGCGGTGAAGAAAACACGAACAACTCTACGCTAGGTAATCGCCGAGCCACCGTAACATATCGGTGCTCTCGATCCTCCATACTATCTACTAATGCGGGAACATCACAAGGCGATGAGTCGAAATCCACATTGTACTCCCGGTATGCGCGGTTGCGCCTCAGCATCAAAAATCTGCGGCCGAGCCCTCGCCATTTGTGGAGGCAAGAAATGTGCGGGAAGGCCCCGAAAACTTCGTCCCCAAGCGGTGGAAGTGCATGCTCTCCCGGGAGAGCTCGCGAAGTCAAACCAATCATTGCGGTATCACGCGGCCGTCACGAACCAAATATCACAGACTCGATCTACGAAGCCTTGATCACCGCGTGATCCTCTGCAGCGGATGAACTCCTGCGGATCATCCTCGGCCTCGACCGTAAAACTCGGCGGGCTGACTAAGAAATCCGTAGCCTCAGCTATGCGCCTCGGGTGCCTACAGTCTTCTTTGGGCTGAACTGCTGCGTCCGGCCTATCCTCATATCGGCCTGACCACGGCGATAAGCGGGCCATCTCGCATGACCCGTCTCCCAGCTCGGTGTGGGGTGGAGGCTCAGTCTTGTAGTCTCGGCTGACAGCTGCTGCGGCTCTAAACTCTCTTTGGTCTTTGGCGGCGTCGCCAAAACTCGCCGTCTGAAGCACTACCTCAGTCTTGGCGGGCTGCGCCTCGTACTCCTCTGAATCCCTAGAAGCTCCTCGGTGCCTTGCCCATACGGGCCACTGGTTGCCTTCGCGAGCATAAGCGGTAAAAGCGAAACACGTCGGAGGGTCGACTTACAACCACGACTCTAGGCACGATCTCGGAATGAGAAGAATGAAACCAATCCTAAATGTCCTATAGCCTCACGATTATAGATGTGGTGCCTGACACGCGATAATCAAGACTACTAGACACGATGCAGTAGACACTTTCAGAGGACTAAGCGCTGCGATACCACTTTGCGCCCGAACCGGGCGATTCTTGGTGCCTTACCGGGCACCTAGTGATACAACATCGAGAAAACCAGCGGAAAAATAAAACACGAGTCATGAAACAAGAGATATAATAAATAAGCAGGCCAACCAAAGCAGTTGCCTTGATATATACACAAAAGCCGAGCAGTTGTCCTTTTTACAAACCTGCCACAGCCTGTGATTACTCTGACCTCTAAGATTTACAACAACTATGTGGGACGGGGCCGCCGTACCACGAATGTACAAGAACCTACAACTCGAAAGCATACCAAAGATAAGCCTCAGAAGGAGCAGACTTTCAACACGTGAAATGAGATCCTAGGCGGGGATCACGGCCGATGTACCTCTACTGCGGCGTGAGCGCGGCCCGAAGGAGGTCGATCTGGGTACCAGTATGTGAGCCAAATCACGTAAATGAAATCATAATAGCCTAAAAGCGGGAGACGTGTATGATAACCAAAATACGATGCATGACATAAGCGATCAAGTCGGGGACTCGCCCTCAAAGTCACCACTCAAATATAACTATGGGTCTCACGCCCACAGCATCCATCATGTTCGCGTCGTGGCGCGTGCCGGAATCTGCGCCGGTGTAGACATGTCCGTGATGCAACAATAATAACAAGGCCGCGTGGCCACGTACCGGAATCTTGCGCCGGTGTAGACATGCCCGTATAACCTCGATATGATATCTTTGGGTGGTCGACCACGCGCGTGGCCACGTGCCCGGAATCTGCGTCGGTGTAGAACCGTCCATGTTGCGGTAATAACCATATATCGGGTAATCAACGGCCGCGTAGCGCGTACCGAATCTGCGTCGGTGTAGACATGTCCGTGTGACATCAACAACAAGCGATAATCAAAATGGAAACATACGTGGAATTCTCCATCGGCCCGGTACGTCCAGTAAGTTCTCGACAAGTCAATGGCCCTATCGAGAGCGGTAACGCGAAATACCACACTTGCGCAACAAAGGCTATCATCACAAGCATAGGCAAGTTTCACAACAACAAGCATAGCGAGTTTCACAACAACAAGCATAGGCGGTTTCACAACAACAAGCATAGGCGGTTTCACAACAACAAGCATAGGCAAGTTTCACAACAACTCAAAGTACTTTCATTTTATGCCAAAGTCGGGTTTTAACCCCAAGTACTACATCGTTAAGTTCTTTTAAAGAGATCAATTACTTTTATAAAAGTCACGATACGTAGTATTAGAATGACCAACCCACATTCCCTTTTCAAAATCAAGTAACAACATTCTTTTCCTAAGTTCGGTTTGCCTAGTTTGATTACTCAAGCTTCTCATTTTCAAATGGTTTCATAGTTCCCAAACTTAATCACTTGATTCCTTTTAGAACAATTGAGTAATATATGTCTCACGTGAGTAGGCTATTCTTGTTTACAACATTCTTATTACAGACCATGATCTAGAAAATGTATATCATTTTGTCTCATCTTAGTTTCTATGCGGATGGAGGTTTCTCTTGGTTTTAATACAATTCATCATTATTCAATACATTTTCCTTTATTAGCATTTGCGGTGATGCAGCCGATACATTCGATTTCGAAATCGTAAAACATTATCCCTTTAAATAAAACCAAGTACTCATTACTCACGAATGAGGTTTCACACAAACATTCACATTAAAACAAATAAGTTAAGTCTCTTATCTTATAAGATCAAGTCTCTTAACTTCTAACATCGATAAACCATTTTCTTTACCTCTCTTAAGACATTATACCTAACTCCCCAAAAAGCTAGTATAACTCTTTTTAAAACCTTTTAAAACCAAGTGTTACTCTCCTTCCAAAACTTGATTTATAAATCTTTTGAAATACATCAAGTTCTTTATTATAACTAGCGATTATAATTCACATCGATTACCTTTTAAAACCACAAAGTATTTTCTTACCTTCATAAAATTGTTATAACGACTTCCCATAAAGCCGTTATAACACTTTATGTTTTAAGAACAATCAAACACAGTTAACACGTATGCGTCTACCGTACTACATAGTTCACACATATCGTGCTAGAAGAGATAGGAAGAGGTTCACATACCTCGCGACGATTTATCGACAAAGCAAAATGCTCCAAGTACTACAACGCACTAGCCACTTTCCACTCTCGAGTAGAATCGCTACTCTTAGTACTTTCACCTATAAAGGTCACTGGCGTCTATTAACCCCAAAACACAAGTTCTATCTTTCTGAAAATTCGCGGCCTCCCCGCCCGGCGTAAATCTCCTCTCTCTATCGGTAGGCTACCAAGCCAACCGGGGGTTACGTCTAACGGGCGTGCACCATCTACTCGGTAACTCATACAAGTCTCATGTCTGATCATCTATGTCTGATTCGATTCTTTTCTTTATTCTTGGGCTTAAGTCAAAAGACATTTGCGAATACTAAGTATAGTTCCATATATAGTATACTTCAACTATATATTCTAACAAACATGTAATTTCCAATTACAATAGAGGACAAGATAATTACCTCGATAAGCCCATAATTATCCAAGTTAAATGTCGATCCTTAGCAATGTTTAGCTCGACTCAGTGCTCCGTCGCTCCAAACAACCCTTAGAAGTTCTATCCAACTTCTACTTAAATCCTTGACTAACAATGAAGATTCCTTAGGGTTTCGGTTTGAGACTAAAAGGTAGTATTTCGGGCTCTACGTATAGAGGTAACTTTTGGAATACAACAAGGTATAAGGCGAGTATTTTGGGCATTATAACAATACTTGGAAGACAACTTTCTACCAAGGGGTACCTCGAGAACACTCCAGCGTGGGGGTATGCTCTCGGCCACAAGGCCACTAGGGGTAGTACCTGCCGGCCACTAGGCCTCACGAAAGGGGAGGAGGGAAAGCTCTCGGCTAGCACAACAAGAAGGGAGGAGAGGGTTTCAAGACTTGGAAGTTTTGGATGAATGAAGTCTTGAGCTTAGGGGTATTTATAGCAAAACCAAAAGCCAACCAATGGCGAAGATCAAGCCATGTGCAAGGCAAGTGTAAGGCCAAGATCAAGCCAAGTGCACCCACAAAACACTCCACAAAACACTCCACAAAACAAGCCACAAAACAAGGCACAAAAGGAGGGACGATCGGCGAGCCAACCGATCCTCTTGGGCCTTGATCGTCCAAGCCACCTATTTCCTTCGATGTGAGGGTGACACATGTCACCCTCCCGTTAATCCAAAATGTTTCGCCTCTCGGAAAAATCCGCAAAATTATAAATGACATAGCCGAATTTTCCTACGAAGTGGAAACGTTCGTCGAAAACGACTCTATTCGCACTTGTTCCCAAATTCGATCCTTTGCCTAACAGGCTCAAATTTTCTACGTCGTCCTTACGTGCATACTGCGGAAATACGGGGTATAACGGGCGCATAACCGATCTGCTTGCGAGAAGGTCGCCTCGATAGTTACGAAAGGACCTGCCGTCGGCCTCTTATGGCGATCTTGGTTAACGTCGATCCCTACGTTTCTCGGCTGCTGCGCATAAGCTGTCTGTGAGCCATGCTCAGCTTGTGAAGAGCTACTCTTGCACAACCCTCTCTTAGATACTCATCAAGACCGTGATAAATCGGTACATAATATACTTTACGGTTGCTAAATCCATAGCTAATGCGGTCGTCTCTTTGCGATCCATACTTTACGCTCGGTGCGTGGGCGAAGGTCCAAATATCATGGCCGTAGTAGGAACTGCTGCCGCTGGGCTAAACTCTGCTGGGGCTGGTGACATAGCAGAACTCCCCGAATGAAGCACCACCTCAGGTGATAGTTGGGCATGTGCCCTCATAACCCTCTATGCTCTACTCGCGACTCGCCTTTGCCTTGCCCATACGGGCGGGTTGCCTGCGGAGGCATAGCTGCTAGGGGAAAGAAATCGTTAGAGGGTCAACTTATAACTCTAAGGCACGATCTCGGAGTGAGAAGAATGGAAACCAATCCTAAATATCCTATAGCCTCACGATTATTGGTGTGGTGCGCACCTGCGATAATCGAACTACTCTAGATACGATCTGTAGACACTTTCAGAGGATTAAGCGCTCACGATACCACTTTTCACGACCGAACCGGGCGTGTGGTAGTGCCTTACAGGCACCCAGTAGACATACATCAGTAATGTCAGTGGAATATAAAACAAGACATGAAATAATATGAAGTGAAAGCAGTTTATCGAGAAAAATTATCCTTGGCATATATATAAAAACATGAATACGAGCGATTACATCCCGCTTTTACAAACTACGCCCCACAGCGATACTACAGACCTCAGAATGTTATAACAACAATGGCGGGACGGGGCCCGCCGTACCACTGAATGTAAGTACACTGACGGCGAGGACTATACGGCTGATAAGCCTCGGAGAAGCGGAGCTTCCCAAGCTGAGCTTGTGATCCTAAGGCGAGGATCGGCGGTGTACCTCTACTGCGGCATGAGCGGCCCCCGAAGAGTCTATCACGACCCGACCCGGGCATGCGGTGCCCTGCACAGGCATTACAGTACACATCGAGAGAAAGTCGGAACATACACAAAATTAATAATGAAATAAATATTAGGTCGGTAGATAAGGCTACCTCCTAGATATAAACAAATCCAGCAATGATTACCTCAATTTTTTTTTATAAGCGACCCACAGATATGACTACAGACCTCTAGAGTTTACATAACATCAGTGACGGGACGGGGCCCGCCATACCCACGAATGTACAAAAGGCAATCACTTGAGGAACCATACCAAAGACAAAGCCTCAGGAGAAAATGGAGCTTTACGAGAAGCGAGCAGTGATCCTAGGAGTGCGGATCAACAAGCTATGTACCTCGACATGCGGCATGAGCGCAGACCCCGAAGGAGGTCGATTACAAAAAATATGTACCAAGTATGCAAAGCGAAAATCTTGTAATTTAAATCATAATAGTCAAAAATACGGTGAAGACATATATGATAACCAAATTAACGATTGCAACGTGCCTATCTTGAAATGGAAGTAATGAAAGTCAATTTTTACCTTATGCGGCTGTCTCGACATATGAACAATAGTCACGCGGGGCTATGAACACGACCCTCGAATATCGGTGGCGCGCGTGGGATTCCCATCAACTGCCAGGCTAGGTGTAAAATCTAACCATGTGTCGCGCTCGTGGTATCCCACCTCACTGTCAGCGTACGCACATACAACACGTATATATCTATATTCTCTTCCCGTGGGATCCCGTCCTTCAAAGACCGTAAAAGTAAATACAACCATGTGACGCGCCCGTGGCATCCTACCTCACTGTCGGCGTACACATACACAATACATACCTATATATATATCATGCCCGTGGAATCCCTCATCTCGGGTACATGACTTCATGAGGTGTCCCTCACATCATGGGTAGCAAATCCACGGAACCAGGTGGTATAACGATCTTGGGGGGTTTACCCCTCATTTATACTCTTACCCTGAAGAAGGTGGTATAACGTCTTGGGGTTGTACCCCTCATTTATACTCTTACCCCTCAAACTACATGCCTCGGAATCCCTCATCACAAGCATGTCCACGGTACATACCCGTGGAATCCCACATCACTGGCAGTATGTCCCGGTAAACCCATACTAAGACTATGGAAGCATACCCGTGGAATCGCATCACTGTCGATGCGTCGGGTAAACTCATACTATGACCGAGGAAGCATACGTGGAATCACATCAACTGCCGTGTTATACCGTATTTCGGTATATGCGTGGGGCGTGCGTGAAAATTTGAACTTTTAAATAGGCTTGGGCGATTTCCGCTTTGTGCCTGACACGGTTAGAGTCGTTTTTGGCGAAGCGTTTTCCACGACTTTCGTAGGGAAGATTCCGGCTATGTCATTTCTAATTTTGCGGATTTTTCAGAGAGCGAAACATTTTGGACCAGCGGGAGGCGACACTGTCACCCTCCAATTGGTGGGCGTATGGGGCGGATTGGGACGAATTGGTCTTGGCTTTTTTGTCAAGGGGTTGGTAGGATATTTTGGTGGTAGATGGATAAGGTGCACTTGGCAAGATCTTGGCCCTACACTTGCCTTGCACTTGGCATGATCTTGGCCATTGGTTGGCCTTTGCTTGACCTATAAATACCCCCCCTTTGGAAGACTTCTTCATCCATTCCTAAAATTCTCTAAGTGTTAAAATCCTCCCCCTCTCCTAGTAGTGTTCTCGTCCAACACCATCCCCCTCCCCCTTGGCCGAGAGCCCTCCCCCCCTCTTTGTGGTGCTAGCCGTGGGGTACCCCCCCTAGCCTAGTTGTTTTCGTATAATACCCCCCTTTGTGGTGTAGAAATACTCTCCAAATATTGTTATAATGCCCAAATTACCTTAGCCGTATACCTTGTAGTATTCTAAGGTTATACCTATACGAAAAGCCCAGAAATACTATTATACTTCCCGTCAGTCACAAAACCGAAACCCTAAGGAAAATCTCCATGGTTAGTTGGAGTAGTATGTAGAAGTTGGTTAGAACTTCTAAGGGTAGTTTGGAGCGGGTTGGAGCGCACGGAGTTGGAGCTAAACATTGCCCAGGATCGACTTTATACTTGGATAATTATGGGCTTATCGAGGTAAATATCTTGTCCCTCTATTGTAATTGGAAATTACATGATCGTTAGACTATATAGTTGAAGTATACTATATATAGAACTGAACGTTGTTATCGGCAATGTCTTTTGACTTAAGCCTGAATATAAAGAAAGATAACTGAACTGTAATTACATAGGACTGTATTACAGTAGACTTGTGTAGCATTACTGTGGAGTAGAATTGTACACGTCCGGTTAGATGTATGAAACCCCCCCGGTTGGCTTGATGGCGGCCTCGATAGAGAGGAGTTTCTGCGGTTGCGGAGGTCTTTGCGAATTTTTACGTAGAATGTTCTACGAAGAGATCTAAATGTTAATAAGCGCCTTGTGGCCTTATAGGTTGAAGTACTACGTGTGGCGCGATCTACTTGGCTTAAGGAGTAGCCGACGGTTGGAAGTACTTGGAGCGTTTTGCTATTAGTCGATACTCGTCGCGAGGTATGTGAACATCTTCCTATCTCTTCTAGCATGATATGTGTGTAACTATGTAGTACGATAGACGTACATGGGTTAAATGTATTTGATTGGTCTAAAACATAAAGTGTTATAACGGCTTTATGGGAAGTTGGTTATAACGACTTTATGTAGGTAAGAAAATACTTGTGGTTTTAAAAGGTAACGATTTGAACTATAAGCGGTGGTTATGTGATAATAAAGAACTTGAAGTATTTCAAAGATTTTTGAATCATTTGAAGAAGAAGTAATACTTGGTTTTGAAAACTTAAGAGTTATACTAGCTTTATGGGAAGTTAGGTATAACGGCTTAAGAATGTTTCTTGATTTGGAAATCGAGAATGTGTATCGACAAACCACTGCGGCGTTAATAAAAGGAAATGTTTTGTGATTAAGTATTATTAAAACCCATTAACTTCCATTTGCATAGAAGCTAAGATGAGACAAAATGATATTTCCTAGATCATGGCTGCTGTAATAAGGTTGTTATAAACAAGAATATCCTACTCACATATAAGGCTTATGTTTCTCAGATGGTTTAAAAGAGAATTATATTCTTAAATGAATAAGACTATGAACTACGAAACCTTTCTAAAATAAGAAACGTGAACATTTGAAATTAGGCGAACTTGGACGTTTGGAAAATAATGTTGTTACTTGATTTTACAAAGGTAAGTGTTTTGATGTACTTCAAAAGATAATCACTCTATTTTCATATACTACGGGTATTGTGTGGTTTTTGTGAAAGTAACGTATCTTTTAAAAGAGTTAATGTATGAAGTACTTTGGGGATAAAAACCCGAACTTGCTGACATTAGTAGAAAGTACCTTGTGTGTATAACTTGATTTGTGTTGGTTTGTGATAGCCTTGTAATACTTTCTTGTTGATTGATAAGTAAACATGCTAGGATGCTACGTGTGTTAGTATCTTGTGATGTTTGTGTAAAGGGGTTTTTCCCTTGTTTTGCTTGTGTTGTTTAACGATAAGCTGCTATGTTAGTATTATTCATCACTCATTTCTTGAGATGATTCCGGGGGTTAAGCTGCCCTCCGATGCGGGGTAGACTCAGGCGGGTCGATGGACCTATGATTCGAGAATACCTTATGAGGGTGCATGCGGCTATCTTGAGCTGCGGGAGTTCGGAGTTAGGATCACGGCCCTTGTGGTCATGCGGTCTTTGTGGCCATGCGGACGGCGAGTCGGGGCAGCCGGGAGTAGCTACCTCGATGCGGGGTTATACCTCATGCGAGCCTATGAGATTGGCCTATCTTGGCTGCGGGAAGTTCGGGGCTAGATGCGCACATTAGATCTCTGCGAGCAGTGGCGGCTTTGATCATGTAATGATGCAGACAGATCTCGTAATCTGATTTATGACCTTGTTGGTACTGTGGGTTTTAGTAGTCGGCTAGGCCTTCGTACTTACCCCGTACGGTTCTATTGTGATGCCTTTGAGGGCGTGAGTCCCTGACTTGACATGATTGCTTATTTATTGTGAACTGTAGTTTGGTTATCATACATGTCTCCTGCTTTAAATAGACTACTATGATTTCATTTACGTATTTTCAGTTTCACATACTCGATTACTGTTATCTTGACCTCCTTGAAGTGCGTTCATGCGCGAGTAAAAGGTACACCGATCGTTGATCCTCGCTCTTAGGGTCACGATTCGGCGTTTGGGAAGCTCCGTTTCTCGGAGGCTTGTCTTGGTATAGTCCCTGTTGTTGTAGGTGCTTACATTCGGGGTATGGCGGAACCTGTCGTCGTTGTTGTCATATCATTCGTAAGTGCAGTAATCTTGTTTGTGGCGGGGTTTGTAAAAAGGATTAAAGCGTTCATATTAAAAAAAAAAGTTGTTGTTTATATTTATCTAGAAGGCAAGTTTTCTCAGTTATTGTTTCATATTTCATAATATGTCTTGTATCGTTTATGTTCCGTGATTACTCGATGTTGTATCACTAGGGTGCGGGGTAAGGCACGATCCACGAACTGGGATCGGGTCGTGACATGCGATGCGTCGGTAGACTCATAAGGAGAAGCAATGAAGGCATACGTGGAATCCTCCATCAGCGGATGCGTCGAGTAAACTCTAACTTCTTTAGACTTTCATTAACATACAAAATGGATCTCATTTTATGACCTTAAGGCACTTTCCATATCACTTAACAAGTCACAGGAATTTCAACCCAAAGTACTATGTATTTCTATTCTTTCCAAGATCCACTTTTCCACGAAGACCCCAGATACTAACACCTGTAGTATCAAGGCTTATCTACATTTCAAACAAGTCACTATACTATTAGAAATATACTTCGGCTTCTAAATCAAGTGCCCCTCATTTATAACTTTAAGCAATTGATGCCTTTAAATCAAATTGCCTTTCTTATCTTCCATTCTTTTATCATTGTTTATCTACTCGAGAAAAACCGTTCCTTTAACCTTCCATAAAGTTATTATAACAACTTCCCATAAAGTACATTATACTAACTTTATGCATTAGAAACTAAGACATCCTTACCCTCTCATAAAGCCGTCATAACTAACTTCTCATAAAGCCGTTATAACTCTTTATGTCTTAGACCGCTTTGCTCTCTTTATAACCAAGAGGCTTGTACTTCAATTCAAGTTACACTACTTTCTAAACACTTCAAATCTCTTTACTTTAGAAGACAAAATTCTTAACTTAGCAAACAAGTTCTTATCTTTATAATAGTCCCATACTTTTTCACATCAAGGAGTCCTTGTCTACCCCATTAGAATAACCCATTCTTATAACCTTTCCTCAAGGACAAGTGAGTTAGTCCTCTAACTCAACCAACTAGGCATCTTTAAAACAAGTCAAGTATATCAAAATGACTTCACTTTATTTAAATCACGTACGTCTACCGTACCATACAGTTATAACTACTCATGCTCAAGAGATAAGAAAGTTTCCACATACCTCCTTTGTATAATCCACTTGCCAAGTCGATATGCGTCAGAAGATGTCAACCTATATTGACCATAATACGTCTATTAGCTTCTAGCTTCAACGTGGTATATTCTAATGAAAAGTCCCTTGTTCTACGGAAAATTGGACAACACTTCCTTTGTTTCTACGTACTTTTCCACCTTTTTCAAGGTCCGAATTCAATAACCAAACGCCGCATTTAAGGCATAACAATTCAGCTAACCAAAAGGGGATTACGCGCCTTCACGGGGCCGTAAAATTCTGCCCACAATAATACAAAACAATCGATAATTTCCAAGCCACGTTCGGCTATATTAACCCAACAATTATCAATTTCCTTTCCATTTCCTTTTAACGACTCGTTATCAACATGTTATCTAAACCATAACCAATTATATTTCCCTATTTGTAACATGCAGCGATTTTTAGCTAACAAGAATTGATTACAACATGAGTGGCTAACATGCCCCTTTTCGGTTTTCAACAAGACAACAAGATCCAAATCTTTTCAAACTTTAATATAACAGTCTCATGCTCATTTCTTAACTACTAAAACTTGAAATCTTCAATTACACAAGAAGGTGGAGATTTTTACCTCAAGAAGCCCTCTTTCCGAAATATTCTTCACTTTAAAATTACCCTTGCGAACCCTCTACAAGCTTGCCCACACTTTTCCTTCTTGAAGCCTTTCCAAAAATCTTACCGGGGCTCATCAATTTGAGAGAGAAAAGAGGAATTTTCTTTGGGAAACCCTTGCAAATGGTCAAGTCTTGAAGACTTGGCCCTAAAATAAGACCCTCCTTTGGTCAAAAAGATGGGAGGGACACTTGTCACCCTCCCATAGGCCTTTTATCAAAATATCCCCTGTTTTTCGCCCTTACGCGTCAAAAATCCGCCTTGGCGCGCAGCCCGGCGCCGCGGCGCTCAACCGAGAATTTCCTGCGTTAGCGCGCGGCCGCATTCGGCGCGCGACGCTGCAACCTCAGAGGACTTTCGGAAAAATCGGCGCCGTGGCGCTGCGACGCTATTTGGGAAACGTCTCTGCGTCGGCCGAAACTACGCCGTAACTTCCACCGATGTCAATCGGCGAGTGGTTTGTTGCGTTGGAAACTAGACTCAACAACCTTCATCTGGTCCTTTAAAACTCCTCAAAACTCTAAGGAATTTGGAGATATACCACTCCAAAGTTGACTGAAAGTCTGCCCGTAACCTTTTATGACCCAACTTCCAAATTCAAATCTTATTTCCTTTAAATGCGTTCTTAACTTAACCTCTTGAATTTACGAGGTGTAACAAGGTCGATACAACAAGTACCAAGTATGTGGCGAAAATCACGTAAATGAAATCATAGTAGTCTATATAAAGCGGAGACATGTATGATAACCAAACTACGATTCCTGATAAATAGCGATCGTGTCAAGTCGAGAGACTCGCGCCTCAAAGTCGTCACTCAAATATAACTATAGGTCTCACGCCCGCGCATCAATCATGCGTGGAATACCCCGCCTTCTTGCGATCTATGATATAAAAGCACCAAGGAATACCACATGAACACGGGTCCCACTGTGTCATAATAAAACCGTCTGAGGTAAATGCGAAGGCATGGCCGAGCTACTAAAACCCACAGTACCAACAATACCATAAAAATGTATCACGAGGTCTTTCTAGACCGCGCCATATGATCGAAGCGGGCCACTCGCCCTCAGTATCAATGTGCGCGTCAAATCCTGGAACTTCGCTGACTCGCATAGGCCACACGTAGGCGCGTGAGGTATTTGTTATACCGTATTTTCGGTATATGCGTGGGAATACGTCTGGTTAGCCTTAAAGTTAGGCCAAGTTGAAAATTGTACCTGACTTCGCTAAAAGAATCGTTTTCCGTGAAGCGTTTTCCACGACTTTCGTAGGGTAAATTCGGCTATGCCATTTCTAATTTTTGCGGATTTTTAGAGGCGAAACATTTTGGACCAGCGGGAGGCGACACTTGGCACCCTCGATTGGTGGACTTGAATCGTCCATTTGGGCCGAATTGGACTAACATGTACGTTTTTGTGCCTTGTGCACAAGTCAAGGAGTTGGTAGGATATTTGTGTATAGTTAATCCTCACCTACACTTGCCTTGCACTTGTCTTCATCTTGGCCGTTGGTTGGCCAAGGCTTGAGCTATAAATACCCCCTTTAGATGAAGAATTCTTCATCCACAAAGTTATCTTCAAGTCTAAAAATCCTCTCCTCTCCCTTGAGCCATTTCGTCCAAACACCTTTCCCTCCCCTTTGAGTAGTTGGTAGGGCTTCCACCCCCTAGCCTGGCGAAATCTACCCCCTCCCTTGGTAGAAAAGTTGCCTTCTAAAGTATTGTTATAATGCCCAAAATACCTAGCCCAAATCCTTAGTCCTTAGTAGAAGTTGTGAAGAACTTCAGGTTTTCTTGGAGCTCTGGAGCGTACAACTTAGGAGCTAAACCTTGCTCGTATGACTTTTATCTTGGATATTATTGGGCTTCAGGAGTAAATAATCCTAACCCTCTTTTGTATTAGAGAATGCATCTTTGTAGAAGTATAAGTATAAGTATTAAATACTTAGAAGAATATTCTGAGAATAGAATTGAGCTGTTATCACGATAGAAGGGTTTAAAGAAGAATAATTGAACTATACTTATATAGAATTTGTTTTCTGATGAACTTATATAGCTCAGGGTAGGAGGTGCTGCCACTTTCGTGTAAATTGTGAACCCTCGGTTTAGAATGACCTTGAGTAGTCTAGACTTTGATAGATGCGTGACTATTATAATTTGATTCTCTGTAGCGACATATTGACTTGGCGGGAGGTTTTGAGAAGGTATGTGATTCTTCCTAAAGCATGATATTTTAAATATATATATAATGCGGTGAGCGTACATGTGTTAAGCTGAATAATACTTACGGCAATGTCTTGCGACTTAAGCTGAATAATAAAGATCTTAAAAAGTCTTTCAAAGAATTATAACACGTTTTGAAAGAAGAAGAATAGTTGTTTTTAAAACAAGAAGCTTAAGGGTTATACTAGCTTTATGGGAAGTTAAGTATAACGGCTTAAGTTTTATAAAAGAACAGTTTACTTATGTGTTTTATAAAAGACTTGTATTGATTTAGAAAGGTATAATAAGATGGTTTTGGTGAGTAGACATATTGTGGCTATGTGTTAGTATCTTGTAACGTTGTGAAAAGAGGTCGATCTTACTTATGCTTATGTTGTTTGAACTATAAGTTGTTGTGTTAGTACTTATATCACTCGCCTCTTGAGATGATCTGGGGTTAAGGCGCCTCCGTCGGGGTAGACTCGGTGATGCAGGACCGTGATTCGAGAATACCTCATGCGGGTCGGGGGCCTATCTTGGGCTACGAGTTCGAGGTTAGTATGCGGGGTTATGCCTCATGCGGTCTATGTGGCCATGCGGACAGCGAGTCGGGGCGATGCCGAGTAGCTACCCTCGATGCGGGGTTATACCTCATGCGGGCGTGTGAGTGGCCTATGCGGACTCAGGAGTCGAGTTAGGCTTGCGGGAATGATGATGTGGGCGAGTGGCCACTGTTTGATCATTCGCGGCCTAGACAAGACCTATTACGATTTACCTATTGTTGCTCTTGTTTGTGATGTGGCACTATATGCGGTTTCCTTGGTTGTTTCACACATATTTGTAAAGCGGTTTTAAAAATGATATGTTTTCATTTAAGTACTTCTGATTTCGCATACTTAGTACTGTTATCTTGACCTCCTTTGAAGCTGCGTTCATGCCGCGGTAAGGGCAAGCAGTGCTAGATCCGCGTCCTTAGGATCTCTTTGCATTGGTGTCGGGAGCTCCGTCTTATAGGAGGCTCTACTTTTGGTATGATCTCACTGTATTGTAGATAGTTTATGCGATCGAGGGTATGGCGAGAACACGTCCGCCATAGTTATATATTTCCTTAAGTGCAGTAGTCATTTATGCGATTATCGGATGTAGCTGCTAAACCTTGTTTATATATATATATGCGAAAGCGGCGTTTGTTCACATAAGCGTGTCTTATTTTATAAACTAATTCATGTCTTGTTTTATATTTCCGATTACTCGATGTATGACTACTTGGGTGCCGGTAAGGCACGATCCGGGCCGGAATGGGTCGTGACAAAAGTGGTATCGAAGCGATTAATCCTCGGAAATTGTCTACGAGACCGTATCTAGTAAGTCTTGATTATCGGTGTGTTGTGCACCACGATAATCGAGAGGCTATATGATATTTAGGATTGGTTTCCGTTCTTCTCATTACGAGATCGTGCTTTAGAGGCGTGTTATAGGTTGGACCCCTCTAACGTATTCCTTTCTATGCTGATTATGCCTCGCGTAAGGCAACACAGGCCCGAAGAAGGGCAAAGCGTGAGGAGCTTAGCGAGACACCCAGTCACGAGGCTCGAGGCCGGTCTATACCATAGGCGGCGAGTTATGGCGCCGCCCGGCCCAGCGAGACCACAGTACCGCACCTCATCCCCGGCACTGGGCGGAGAGTTAGGGTACAAGGAGATAACCCGACTATTGGCTAGAAGTTGTGTCGGTCGAGAGAGAGGTGGATCTTTGCAATTCGGCTCGGCTCGGCTCGGCTCGATCGCGCGTGGTGCACGAAGCGAATAGTTTGAGACTACGAGACTTCTTGAGTTGTAGCCGCGAGTTTCTGGTGGCGGAGGATGATCGCGGGAGTTCGTCCGTCGGCTTGAGGAAGATCGTCACGGGTGATCAAGGCCTCGAAGGCAGTCTGTGACGCCGGTTCGCGTCGGCTGCGTGATACGCGATCGATTGGTTTGATTCATAGGAGTTATCGGGAAACCGCAGCGTCCCGACGGCAGGATGAGTTCTCGAGGCTTTCCTCGCTCACTTCTTGCCCGCGGATGAGGAGGCGCGGGTGATAGATTCTTGATCTTTGGCGGAGAGGGCGCACCGTTAGGGAGTACAGCGTTGAGTTTGATTCGTTGGCTCGATATGTCCCGGCATTGGTAGCGAATATGGAGGATAGGGTGCACCGCTACGTCAGGGCTAGATGATTACATGGCGAGTCATGTGCGGGTGTTTCTCTTGGCCGGGTATGGACATTACCGCGTGCGAGCTCGCGCCCTTGGATGCGAGGCGCGGTCGGCGAGTGGGCGACAGCGAGAAGAAGGCGGGGCGGGAGGGTCTACGGTGGCTATCGTGGTGGCGGCCTCGGCCGATCTGGATTTGCACCACGGCCCGGCTCGAGCACTCTGCACCGTCTCGGCCACGGCCAGTATCAGAGGCGGACCGGGGCCAGGGCTTGGATGTCGAGTAGCGAGAAGTGCGGCGATGGGACCACCCCGGTGTGGCGTCGGTAGATCCCATTACGGGAAGTGTGGTGCTGTTTTGGAGCTTATTCTGATTGTAGCGGCGAGTCACTGCGGCTTGTCAGGCCGAAGCGTGGCCGGTGGTAGAGCTCGACGCCGAGTTACTGTTGCCATCATCTCCTCTGATTACTCGCCCGGGCGAGTACCTGAGTCGGCCAGTCGCGGCGGTCGTGGCTCGGGTCGATTCTAGCGGTCCTCGAGCGCATTTATGCTTTAATCGGTAAGCGGGATCGGGAGGCCTCGCTTTGATGTCGTCCGCGGTACCTTGCTCGGTTCTGGGTTTGATGTGTATGCTTTGATAGATCGGGTTCTACTGCATCTATATATCTCCCCTTGTTGCTAGTAGGATAGGGATGAGCACGAGTCCATAGACCCTTTCGAGTAGCTACGCCGATGGGTGATTCGGTGGTAGCTCGGCGGGTATAGAGCTTGTCTGTGACCATTCTGATCGTCGGACCTGGCCGGACTTGATAGAGTTGGAGATGATTGACTCGGCGTGATTATGGGGATGGATTGGCTGGCTTCTTTACGCCAATGTAGGCTGAGAGAGAAAGTAATGCAGTTCGGTTTCTGAGGCCGGTTGTTGAGTGGGAGGACGCGGTATCGTAGGGGTAGGTTTATTTCCTACCTCGAGGCTAGGAAGATGGTGCGAGAAGGGTATATCTACCATCTCGTTGGTGTTTGATCTTTGAAGGCTGCGGTACCAGATTTTGATCGATTCGATGGTCGTGAAGTTCCCAGGCGTGTTTCGGATGACCTCCGGGTATCCCTCACGAGAGGAGATCGAGTTTTGTATAGATGTGTTGCGGATACTCGGCTTTATTTCCATTCGCCATACGAATGGCACGCGAGTTGAGAGTTGAAGGACGGTGAGGATTTCTTTGGAGAAGGGTTTTATCCGGACCTAGTGTTTCTCCAGAAGCGCGGTATTGTTCGTGAAGAAGAAGGGCGGGGCCAGCTGCGCATGTGTGTTGACTTCTGACGGTGAACAAGGTGACCATTAAACGAATACCCCCGCCGGGATTGATGATTTGTTCGACCGATTGCGAGCGCGAGATGTTTCTCAAGATTGATCTGCGATCGGGCTATCATCGAGTTCGTGTCGAGAGGTGGATGTCCAGGAATTTGCATTAGGACGATGCGGGCATTATGAGTTGAGTCATGTCTTTTGGGTTGACGATACTCGTGGTATTCATGGATTTGATGAACGAGTGTTCAAACCATTTTTGAACACGTTTGTGATAGTGTTCATTGATGATATCTTGGTTTATTCGCTCGAGCGAGGAGCATGCGGGCATTTGAGGCTGTCTTGTGATTCTCGAGACCAGCGATTATCGCCAAGTTTTCCAAATGTGAGTTTTGGTTGACTTGATGGCGTTTCTTGGGCATATTATGGTGATGGCATTCGGTGAATCTGACGGCGAAGATCGAAGCGATCGAGGACTTGGCCTGAACCTACTACTCCGAGAGGTTCGCGATTTTACGGGCCTTGCGAGTTATGCTCGGTTCGTGGAGAAGTTTGCTTATCTACGCACCATTGACTATCTTGACTCGAGCGGCCAAGTTCGATGGTGATGCTTGTGGCGGGGTTTCGATTCTTTGAAAGAGGCGGCGGCCGCCCGTTCTTACTCTTCCGGAGGTCGGCGGTTATGTTGTGTATTGCGATCGTCGGGCATCGGGTTGGGATGTGTGTTGATGCAGCATGGCGGGGTTATAGCATATGCATCGGCGGTGAAGAAACACGAGGAACTACCCGCGTGATTTGGAGTTGGCGTTTGTGATTCACGCTTTGAAGATCTGGAGGCACTATTTGTATGGGGTTCCGTGGATATTTTTACAGACCACAGAGCCTCGGTATATCTTGACGAGAGGAGTGAACTTACGGCGAGAGCGGTGGTTAGAGTTGCTTAAGGATTACGATGTTGATATCTGTACCACGGGAAGGCGATGTTGTGGCGGATGCTCTTAGTCGTAGGTCGATGGGAGCCTATCGGATGTGCGGCTAGAGAGGAGGGACATGGTTCGTGATTTGCATCGATTCGCGAGCCTTGGTGTCCGTTTGATTGATTACGATAGCGGTGGGGTTAGAGTTCGTGAGGTTGTCGAGTCTTCCGTCGTCGAGGAGGTGAAGCGGCGATTCGAGGATCGATTTTGACACGTTATCGTGATCTGACTCTTCGTGAGGCAAGGGTCGCTTTTGAGTAGCACGATGGGGTGCTAAGGTTTGAGAGCGGGTTGTGTGTTCGGATGTCTCGGGACTTGGCGAGTTCTTGAGGAAGCGCGGTAGCGGCGTTACTCTATCCGTCGAGTGCGACCAAGATGTACCACGACCTTAGATCGTGTATTGGTGGCTCGGTGCGTGTTGTCGGCGGTGAAGGTAGAGCACGAGGCTGGTGGTTTATTCTGAGCGATAGAGATCCGACACGGAAGTGGGAGGTGATCAACATGGACTTCATCACGGGATTGCCTCGCACTTTCGGAGGAGACATGATTCTATATGGGTTATCGTCGGCGGTGTGAAATCAGCCACTTTCTTCCGTCGGGCGACTTTTGGTGAGATTATGCGAACTTACATCAGAGATCGTCGGTGCGTGAGTCCTATTTCGATCATATCGAAGAGAGAGCCCGATTCCGGCTAACTTACGGAGGTCTTTCGAGAGAGGTTTAGGGGCGGTGAGCACAGTCGCATTTCATCCGCAGACAGACGGACGGCGAGCGCCTTATCCGGACTGCGAGGATATGTTGCGAGCTTTGTGTTATTGACCGATGGTAGTTGGGAGGATCATTTGCCTCTAGTTGAGTTCGCGTATAATAATAGCTACCACTCCAGTATTTAGATGACGCCTTATGAGGCCTTGTATGGGAGGAAGTGCAGATCGCCTATAGGCTGGTTCGATGTAGGTGAGTGCGATTAGTGGGACGGTTGGTGCGGCGACGATGGATAAGGTGAAGCTTATCGAGGCGGCTATTAATGACTCGAGTCGGCAATCGTATCACGAGATCATCGTCGTCGGCATGCAGGTTCGAGTTCATGATTGGGTTTTCCTAAAGGTGTCACCCATGAAGGTGTGATGAGATTCGGGAGGAAAGGAAGCTTCGGCCCAGTACGTTAGGCGTGTCAGTTGTCGCGAGGTAGGCAAGGTTGCCTGAGTTGAATCTGCCGTCCGTCTGGAGCGGTGCATCCGTGTTTCATGTTTCTATCTTTGAGAGATGTATCGGGGATCCATCTAGGGTACACCGTTGGCGATGTCGGTGGCCAGGGGTTATCGTATGAGGAGATTCCCATAGCGATAGTCGATGCGTCGGAGTTAGGCGTCTGCGGACGAAGGGCGTAACCGTCAAAGTCTTGTGGCGGAGCAGGCTCGGGAGGAGATGGCGTGGGAAGCCGAGGAGGACATGAGGCGAAGTATCCTCACCTATTTCCCACCTCCGGGTAATTCACTTTCCTACTTGTAAAATTTTCATTATCATTTATGCCTAAGTGTTGTTACGTGGCGTGTGTGGCTTTGCATTATTTAAGTTATGAAGAATCTTATCGTTAAGCGTCTTGGGAAGGAACATTCGGGCGAATGTTTCTAAGTGAGAGAATGTTATACCCGTATTTTCAGTATGCGTAAGGAATACGTCAAAGTTTAGCCTTAAAGTTAGGCCAAGTTCGAAAATTGTACCTGACTCGCTAAAGAATCGTTTTTTAGGCGAAGCGTTTTCCACGACTTTCGTAGGGTAAATTCGGCTATGCCATTTCTAATTTTTGCGGATTTTTAGAGAGGCGAAACATTTTGGACCAGCGGGAGGCGACATGGCACCCTCCGATTGGTGGACTTGAATCGTCCATTTGGACGAATTGGACTAACATGTACGTTTTTGTGCCTTATGCACAAGTCGAGGAGTTGGTAGGATATTTGTGTATAGTTAATCCTCACCTACACTTGCCTTGCACTTGTCTTCATCTTGGCCGTTGGTTGGCCAAGGCTTGAACTATAAATACCCGCTAGATGAAGAATTCTTCATCCACAAAGTTATCTTCCAAGTCTAAAAATCCTCTCCTCTCCCCAGCCATTTCGTCCAAACACCTTTCCCCTCCCGGCTTTGAGTAGTTGGCGGGGCTTCACCCCCCTAGCCTGGCAGAAATCTACCCCCTCCTTGGTAGAAAAGTTGCCTTCTAAAGTATTGTTATAATGCCAAAATACCTAGCCCAAATCCTTAGTCCTTAGTAGAAGTTGTGAAGAACTTCTAAGGTTTTCTTAGACTCTGGGAGCGTACAACTTAGGAGCTAAACCTTGCTCAGTATGACTTTTATCTTGGATATTATTGGGCTTACAGGGTAAATAATCCTAACCCTCTTTTGTATTAGAGAATGCATCTTGTAGAAGTATAAGTATAAGTATTAAATACTTAGAAGAATATTCTGAGAATAGAATTGAGCTGTTATCACGATTAGAAGGGTTTAAAGAAGAATAATTGAACTATACTTATATAGAATTTGTTTTCCTGATGAACTTATATAGCTCATGGGTAGGGAGGTGCTGCCGACTTTCAGTAGAATTGTGAACCCTCGGTTTAGAATGACCTTGAGTAGTCTAGACTTTGATAGATGTCGTGACTATTATATTTGATTCTCTGCTTGCGACATATTGACTTGGCGGAGGTTTTAGAGAAGGTATGTGATTCTTCCTAAAGCATGATATTTTAAATATATATATATATGCGGTGAGCGTACATGTATTAATGAATAATACTTACGGCAATGTCTTGCGACTTAAGCCTGAATAATAAAGATCTTAAAAAGTCTTTCAAAAGAATTATAACACAGTTTTGAAAGAAGAAGAATAGTTGTTTTTAAAACAAGAAGCTTAAGGGTTATACTAGCTTTATGGGAAGTTAAGTATAACGGCTTAAGTTTTATAAAAGGACGATTTACTTATGTGTTTTATAAAGACTTGTATTGATTTCTGAAAGGTATAATAAGATGGTTTTGGTGAGTAGACATATTGTGACGCTATGTGTTAGTATCTTGTAACGTTGTGAAAAGAGGTCAGTCTTACTTATGCTTATGTTGTTTGAACTATAAGCTGTTGTGTTAATACTATATCACTCGCCTCTTGAGATGATCTGGGGTTAAAGGCCCTCCGTCTGCGGGGTAGACTTCGAGTGATGCAGGACCATGATTGAGAATACCTCATGCGGGTCGAGGGCTATGCGGAGCTCTGAGAGTTCGAGGTTAGTATGCGGGGTTATGCCTGCATGCGATGCATGTGGCCGTGCGGACAGCGAGTCGGGGCGATGCAGGAGTAGCTACCTCGATGCGGGGTTATACCTCATGCGGGCGTGTGAGTGGCCTATGCGGACTACGGGAGTCGAGTTAGGCTTGCGAGAATGATGATGTGGCGAGTGGCCTGTTTCGATCATTCGCGGCCTGAACAAGACTATTCTGATTTACCTATTGTTGCTCTTGTTTGTGATGTGTATGTGCGGTTTCCTTGGTTGTTTCACACATATTTGTAAGCTGGTTTTAAAAATGATATGTTTTCATTTAAGTACTTTACTGATTTCGCATACTTAGTACTGTTGCTTGACCTCGCTTGAGAGCTGCGTTCATGCGCGGTAAGGGCAGCGGTGCTAGATCCGCGTCCTTAGGATCTCTTTGCATTGGTGTCGGGAGCTCCGTGTATAGGAGCTCTACTTTTTGGTATGATCTCCTGTATTGTAGATAGTTTTATGATCGGGGTATGGCGAAGCCTGTCCCATAGTTGTATATTTCCATAAGTGCAGTAGTCATTTATGCGATGTCGGATATAGCTACTAAACCTTGTTTATATATATATGCGAAAAGCGGCGTTTATTCACATAAAGCGTATGTCTTATTTTATAAACTAATTCATGTCTTGTTTTATATTTCGATTACTCGATGTATGACTACTTGGGTGCCGGTGAGCACGATCCGGGCCGAATGGAGTCGTGACAAAAGCCGCGTCGATGGTAGCTACTCCGGCGTAAATCACGGACTCGCGATCGCGTAGCGCGTAAACCGCGTAGCCATATAGACCGCCACTAACACGGAACTCTCGTAGCTCGCATAGGCCACTGGACGGACCGCGTAGGTATTCTCGAATCATAGTCCCGGTGCACGAGGTATACCGCGTCGGAGGCGCAACCCGGTATCATGTCGAGGTGAGTGGTACAATACTATCATATGAACATCGTTAAACAACATAAGCACAATCAAGAAACCGCTTTACACAAACATCACAAGATACTAACACCGTAGCATCCTAAACATGTTTACTTATCAAATCAACAATAAAGTATTACAAGGCTATCACAAACCAACACGATCAAGTTATTCACACAAGGTACTTTCTACTTTATGTCAACAAGTTGGGTTTTATCCCCAAAGTACTTCCTACGTTAACTCTTTAAAAGATCCGTTTCTTTCACAAAAGTCACACAATACAGTAGTATAAAAATAGAGTGACTATCTTTTTAAGTAAACCAAAACACTTCTTTTGTAAAATCAAGTAACAACATTCTTTTCCAAGCGTTCAAGTTTGTCTAATTTCAAATGCTCGAGTTTCTCATTTTGAAAGGTTTAGTAGTTCATAGTCTTAATCACTTAATAATATAATTCTCTTTTAAAACAATTTGAGAAACATATGCCTTATGTGTGAGTAGGTTATTCTTGTTCATAACAATCTTATTAAAGCGATCATGATCTAGGAAATGTAATATCATTTTGTCTAAATCTTAGCTTACATGCGGATGGAGGTTTCTCTGGTTTTCATAATACTTAATTAGTCAATACATTTCCCTTTATTAGCGCTATGATGGTTTGTTCGATACTTATTCTCATTTCAAATCCATACAAGGCTTTCATAAAACAATTAAGTAAGCCGTTCCTTTTATCACTCTTAAGTCGTTATACCTAACTTCCCGTAAAGCTAGTATAACTCTTAGCTTTTAAAACCAAGTATTACTCTTAACAGCGATTCTTAATTCTTTTGAAATACTTCAGATTCTTATTATTTAGACTCAAGTCAAAAGACATCGAAGTAAAACCACATTTAGTTAACACACGTACGTCTATCGTACTATATATATTCTTTTCAAAATATCATGCTCAAGAGGATAGGAAGAATCACATACCTCGCGACGATTATCGACAATTAGCAAAACTCTCCGGCTATAACAGACTAGCCTTATCCACCTTCCAAGTAGAACATGCTACTCGCAGAACTTTCAACCTATAAAGGCCATATACGTCTATCAATGTCTAGAATACTCTGTAGAATATTCTAAGCAGAGGGTTCACTATTCTACGGAAAATCGGGCAGCACTTCCCTACCCGTTAAACTACACAAGTCTACTGTAAATACAGTCCTATGTAAATCTGATTCATCTTCTTCTTTAATATTCTTCGATGTGATTTTAATTCAATTCTCTTCTCTTATACCATCCTTACATATATCTCATACTCATTTCTATACTACTCTGATATCTAATTTCCAATCACAATAGAAGGACAGAGTATTTACCTCGATAAGCCCAAAATTATCAAGTTTAAATGTCGATCTGAGCAACGTTTGGCTCTACTGCAGGTGCTCGACCGCTCCAAACAACCCTTAGAAGTTTCTAAACAACCACTTAGTACTGACCAACTATGAAGATTTTCCTTAGGGTTTCGTTTTGAGACTAAAAGGACATAAGGTAGTATTTAAGACTCTCTACGTATAGAGGTAACTTTGGAATACTACAAGGTATAAGGCTAAGGTATTTTGGAATAGTAACAATACTTGGAGAATACTTTTCTACCAAGGGGTATTTCACGAGAACAACATTCAAGAGGGGTACTTTCGGCTAGCACCACTAGAGAAGGGGTATTTCTCGGCCAAAGGCCTCGCAGGGAGGAGGCTTGGGCGAAAACCTTACAAAGGGAGAGGATTTCAAGACTTAGAAAGTGTGGAGTGGATGAAGAAGTCTTCAACTAAGGGGTATTTATAGGGCCTTGATGGCCGAGATCAAGACAAGTGGTGGGCAAGTGGAGGTGAAGATTTGCCCAAGTGCACCTGCCGTCTACTCCACAAAACCCTCCAAACATTGACCCAGTTTTAGGCCACAAAACATGCCAAAAAGCGTGCTCACTTTCGGTCACAAGACCCACTTGAGGTGACAAGTGTAAGCCCTCTCGTTAGTCCAAAATATTTCATCTCTCGGAAAAATCCATAAAAAATATTAAAGTCATAACGTAATTTTCCTCGCAAAGTTTGGAAAGCGTTTAGTCGGAAAACAATTCTTTTCGGGGTTGTGCACAAATTTCGACCCTTGCCTATCTTAAGGCTTAAACTTTCGTACGTACGTCCTCACGTACATACTCTGGAAATACGGGGTATAACATAAGGGAAAATGAATTACCTGAAGGTGTAGGGAATAAGTGAGGATACTTTCTCAACATGTCCTCCTCCGCTTCCCGTCATCTCCTCACTGTTATCATTCTTCCGAGACTTTGTGGAAGTCACGTCCAGTCATGATCGCTGACACAGCGATCGAGTATCGCTATGGGGCTGCTCATCGATAAACCCTCTGTCACTGGACCTGCTTTGGGAAAACTCTCGATGGATCTCAGATACACTTCATGACGTAGAAACATGGAAGGCGGATGTACCGCCTCTAACTCGATGGCGGATCCACTCGTAGCAGCGTTGCCTACTACGGATGATCTGGTAGGGCCCGATGTACTTTGGGCTAAGTTTCCCCTTCTTCGAATCTCATCACACTGTTATACCCGTATTTCGAGGTATGTACAACCTAACTAGGTTTAGGATGAAAATTGTGAACTTTCGGCGGAAAAGATTAGAACCTTGTGAAGGAAATTCTACGTTTTTAATATTTTAACGATTACAGTTTTTAGGAAAGCGAAATATTTTGGACCAATTGGAGGCGACATGTGTCACCCTTGGGTGGCATGTTTGGGCGAAAATGTTGGGCTAGTGGGCAAGTCAAATAGTCAAGTCTTGCAAGTTAATTCTTTGGGTTAGTGGGGGTAGGTAGGGGCGATTTTTGTGGGCAAGTGGGGCTTGCCTTGGGCGTTTTTGTGCCTAGTGGAAGGCCACATGGTGCTGTTGTGGGGACATATGTCCCAATGTTGTAGTGGACATATGTCCCAAGGTTGTAGTGGACACTTGGTGGAAGACTCCATTCTCGTAAAGCTATCTAATCTACACCTCCATTTGTTTTAATCTTGGCCCTTGGTGGTTCTATAAATACCCCCTCTTGTGCAGAGTTCTTCATCACTTGAACAAATTCCAAGTCTCAAATCCCTCTCCCGTTGAGAAGCTCTCGTCAGCCACACCCCACCTGAAGCTCTGCTTGAAACCCACTCTTGATAGTTCTAGTCCCCAGCCCTTAAGCAAACTTTGTCAAAATTCCTAAACTCTTAAGTGTTCTTCCTTAGTGTATTAGGAAGATTATTAACAAAGGTTAGAAAAGATTTCACACCACAGCCCACAAGCCTCACCTTGGCGAGAGTTGTGAGGACAAGAACCTTAGTGTTCTTCACTTGGTTAGGTTGGTTCTTAAGAGGAGTTGGTTAGGAGCGTATAAGGGTTGCTTGGAGGCGGGTTGGGCGCCGAATTAGGAGCTAAACCTTGCTCGGGATCGCGTTAATCTTGGATAATTTTGGGCTTATCGAGGTAAATATCTTGGTCCTTCTCTTGTAATTGGAAATTACATCTTGTAGTAGTATAGAAATGAGTATAAGATATATAGAAGGATGGTATAAGAGGAGAGAATTGAAGCTATGCTTACATAGAATTTGTATTCTGATGAACTGAGTAGTTTGTGGGTAGGAAGTCTTTGCCCAATTTTAAGTAGAATTAGAACCTCTTTGCTTAGATTATTCTCTGAGTAGTCTAGGCGTTGATAGGCGTATTTGACTATTATAGGTTGATACCTGCTTGCGACATATTCGACTTGGCGGTGGATTTCGTAGATGAGGTATGTGATTCTTCCTATCCTCTTAAGCATGATATTTTAAAAGAATATATATAGTGCGGTGAGCGTCGTGTGTTAAGCGAGCGTGGTTGTACTTGATGTCTTTTGACTTGAGTTTTAAATAATAAGAATCTTGAAGTATTTCAAAAGAATTAAGAATCATTTTTAAAGAAGAGTAATACTTGGTTTTAAAAGCTTAAGAGTTATACTAGCTTTATGGGAAGTTAGGTATAACGACTTAAGAGGATAAAAGGCAGTTTACTTAATTGTTTATGAAAGCCTTGTATTGATTTGGAAATGAGAATAAGTATCGAACAAACCAACTGCGCGCTAATAAAGGAAAATGTATTGACTAATTAAGTATTATTAAAACGATGAAACCTCCATCTGCACGAGAAGCTAAGATAAGACAAAATTGTATTACATTTCTAGATCATGTTTGCTTTAATAAGATCATTAATAAACAAGTTTTGATTTTCTTAAAATTACAAAGTAAGAACTTGATTTATAAAAGGCAGACTTGAAAATTTGAAGTGTTTTCGTTTAAAAAGGAAGGCGTACTTTTTCTTAAGTTGGTTCAAAAAGAAGGTAGGGAAATTGTTTTGGTTTACTTAAAAAGATAGTCACTCTATTTTGATACTACGGGTATCGTGTGACTTTTGTGAAAGAAGCGGATCTTTTAAAAGAGTTAATGTATGTAGTACTTTGGGGATAAAAAAAAACCCGAACTTGTTGACATAAAATAGAAAGTACCTTGTGTGAATAACTTGACTAAGTTGGCTTGTGATAGCCTTGTAATACTTTCTTGTTGGTTTGATAAGTAAACATGTTATGATGCTACGTGTGTTAGTGTCTGGTGATGTTTGTGTAAAGGGGTTTCCCTTGTTGTGCTTATGTTGTTTAACGATAGCGGTTGTGCTAATATTATATCACTTACACCACGACTTGAAATGCAGGGTTAAGCGCCGTCGACGAGAATACCTCATGCGGGTGCATGTGACCTATGCGGGCTGCGGGAGTTCGAGTTGATCATTCAGTGTATTATCCGTCACGAGGAATGCCTCATGCGATGCAGTGACTATGCGATGCGTGTGACTATGCGGACTTGGGTCGAGGAGGATGCAGCGGGTTAGCTACCGTCACGAGGAATACCTCATGCGGGCCTATGTGTGGCCTTTATCGGAGTGCGGTAAGTTCGAGTTAAGCGCACATTGATCACGGCGAGTGGCGGCCGATCATGTGGTGCGGTCTAGAAAGACCTCGTGATCTGATTTTATAGCATTGTTGAGTGCGGTGAGTTTTAGTAGTCGGCTATGCGCCGTACTTACCGTGCGGTTTTATTATGACAGGTGGGACTGATGTTCATGTGTATTCCTTGGTGCTTTTATATCATGGACTGCCGGCAGTGAGGAAGGAATACCATGGGCATGATTGATATTGTGGGCATGAGACCCATGGTTATATTTGAGTGATGACTTTAAGGGCGTGAGTCCCTGACTTGACATGACTTCTTACATATTGTGTATCGTAAATTGGTTATCATATATGTACATTTTATATAGACTATTATGATTTCATTTCTGATATTTTGATTTCACATACTTGGTACTGTTATCGACCTCGCTTTGGGGCTGCGTTCATCTGCGGTAGAGTACACGCGATTGTTGATCCTCGCTCTTAGGGTCCACAGTTCAGCGTTTTGGGAAGCTCCGTGTCTCGGAGGCTTATCTTTAGTATAGTCCACTGTCATTTGTAGGTACTTACATTGAGGGTATGGCGGGGCCTGTCCACCGTTGTTATTCTGACATTCTTAGAGTATGTAATCTTGTTGTGGGCGAGGTTTGTAAAATGGATATAGCTGTTCAAGTTTTTATATATATATCTTGAAAGGCAACTTTTCTCAAATAAAGCGTTTCTCGGTTCATATTGTTTCATGTCTTATTTTTATATTCATTGGTTACTACGATGTATGTCTACTTGGGTGCGGGTAAGGCACGATCCGCGAGGTTGGTCGTGACAACACCGCCGTAGGCGATACCTTTAAGAAGACCCGATCGTCTGCAGGAAACTCCAAATGTCGGCGCCGATTATCTGCGTAAGACTTACGCCGAGCTCTAAGATGCTAACGATGCATCTGGATAAGCCACCTTATCCACGACTGCTGAATCAAATGCAGGCCAACAAGCGCACCTCGCCCACATCGAACCAACCAATCGGTGACTACATTTCGCCCGTACAAAGCCTCGTATGGCGCCGTCGTATACTAGAATGGTAGTTGTTGTTATAAGCAAACTCCTGAGGCAAATAATCCTCGGCTACCCACGAAATCAATCACCGGGCTCGCGACATATCCTCGAGTGTATGCGGATAATGCGATCTGCACGCGTCGATCGAGGATGAAGCGTTGTCTTGAGACTCGCATGTGTCCCTAGTTCATACGGAAAGACCTCGAAGTTAGTAAATGGCCCAGGCCCTGCATGCGATATAATCGATATAGGGACTCGTGCGATCTCACAATATCACGATATACAATGCGGCATAATCCTCGACCAAATACGTAGTCTGTTGGAAGGAAGTGGGCTGATTTCGTCGACTGTCAGCAATAACCGGATAGAGTCATACTTCCTCTGAAGTGCGAGGTAACCACGTAACAAAGTCCATGTTGATCACCTCCCACTTCCGTATCCGAATATCAATAGCTGCGATAGCCCACTGGGCCTCGGTGCTCAACCTTGACTGCGGCAATTAGGACAGCGTGCGACAAAACTTGCCCGTCCTCTTGAGCCGTCCACGTCATACACGAGATCATGGTACATCTTAGTCGACCGGATGAATAGAATAACGAGCATGTGCCTCCCGAGAATCTGTGGCGAAGTCTGCCACATCGAGAACACACAATGGCCCTCAAATCTTAGCACCCCATCGCACTACCTCGAATAGACTCTTATCTCCCGAAGAGCGCGTCTCGATCTGTATCATAACTAGGTCCTCATACTATCTCCTCTTCACCTCATCAGCGATGGAAGACTCGACAATCTCACGAACACATCCCGCTATCATCGGTGTCGATCAAAGCGAACCCCAGTCGCTAGGCGATGGATTTGATGGACCGTATCTGTCTCTCTGTTGTACCTGTGTGACTTCCCGTGATCTACGACTCAAAGCATCTGCAACCATTGGCTTTTCCGGATGGTATAGTATGTCAACATCATAATCTTTCAACAACTCTAACCACCGTCTCTGCCATGAGTTCGGCTCCTGCTAAAGATGTCTTGGAGGCTCTTGTGGTCTGTATAAATATCACATGAACCCATTATAAATAATGTCTTCAAATCTTGAGGCATGAATAATTGAGGCCAAATCTAAGTCGTGAGTAGGGTAATTCTCTCGTGCTTCCATAGGCTTAGGAAGCATAGGCTATTACCTTGCCGTCTTTGCATCGTCAATCGCACCCTAGCCCAATACGAGGTATCACAATAAATCACGTATCCTCTAACCGCCGGGAAGTAAGAAGCTGAGTCGTCGACTTTTCCTTGATGGCGGGAAGCCCTTCTCACAAGCTTCGTCGGCTGGAACTTAAGCGCTACGAGTCGGCCTAGTCAGCGGTGCGATATCGAAGCAAAGCGCTCCACAAACCTCGATAATAACGCGCCACCAAGCTGCGCGCGCCGGTCGGAGTAGTAGGTCTCGGCGAGACTTAGCGCCTCGATCTTTGTCGTATCCACTGAACACCTTTGATAATGTGCCCCAAGGATGCCCGAGACCAACCAAAACTCGCGCTTGGAGAATTTGGCGAACAAGCTGCCTCGGAGGACCCAATCACGTCACCGAGTGATATGCATGCTCCTGCTCTGTACGCGAATAAACCAGGATGTCATCAATGAATACTATAACAAACGTATCCAAAAATGGCTTGAATACCCGGTTCATCAAATCCATAAATACCGCTGGAGCGTTGGTCAAACCGAAAGACATCACCCTGAATTCATAGTGCCAGTACCGGTCTGAATGCGATCTTGGGATATCGCCTCTCGAACTGCTTTTGATGATAACGGACCGCAGTCTATCTTGGAAAACACCTCGCACCTACTGGTGGTCAAACAAATCATCAATTACGGAGAGGGTGTTACACCGTAGTTCGAGTATGTATGTGAGGGCGTGCGAGAATCTGACGGTAATTTTGGAAAGGAAGAAAGATGTGATTTTTAAACGGAAAAGTTTCCGAATTTTGAGAAGGAAAAATGTTCGTTAAAGGGAATTGGATTCCCAGTTCGGTGTCGGACTTTTGGAATATTTGAGAATTATGAAATTTTATTTAGGAATTGGACACGTGGGGTCCACGGGGAAAATTCACGGTTTGTGGGCCCACTTTATTTTGATTTTTGGCATTACGGATATTTTGGAAGATGAAATATTTTGGGCGAGTAGGGGCGACACGTGTCACCCTGTGGCCGTGGCGAATTGATGATGGACTTGGGCCTTGGGCGTTTTGTGGTGGACACTTGGTTGGCAAATTACCCAGCACACTTGGACCCAATCTTCACCACACACTTGCCTAGATCTTGGCCATTGATTTCTCTATAAATACCCACTTTGTGCAAGACTAATTCTTCATCCACACTTAAGTTCTTCCAAGGCAAAAATACCCCTCCCTTTGTGATGTTCTCGTCCAGCCCACTTTGTGTAGAAATACTTCAAGTATTGTTGTATAATCCCAAATACCTTAGCCTAGTATCCCTAGTAGTATTCCAAAGTTATTTCAACATTAAGAGCAGGAAATACTACTTTATTCCTTTAGTCGCAACGAAGCCTAGAAAAATCTTCATAGCTTAGATGAAGTGTTAAGAAGTTGTTTAGAAACTTCTAAAGGGTTGCTTGGAGCGGGTTAGGCGTAAGGATTTGAAGCTAAGCGTTGCTCGGGATCGACTTATTATCTTGGATAATTTTGGGCTTATCGAGTAATGATCTTTGTCCCCAATTGTAATTAGATATTACATATTGTAGTAGTTTAGAATTGAGTATAAGATATATTGGAAGAATAATTATAAAGAATTGAGCGTATTTACATTGGGTGTATTCTGATGAGCTTGTAGTATTATTGTGGGGCGATGTTGTACGTCCGGTTAGGCGTGTAACCACCCGGAGTTGTTGGCACAGTAGCGGGCCTTGATAGAGAGAGATTTATGTGGTTGCGGGGAGGTGCTGCGAATTTTCCGTAGAATAAGGAATCTTGTATTTAGAATATTCTACGAAGAGATCGAGAAGTTGATAGGCGTTTTGTGGCCTTTTAGGTGGAAGTATTGCGAGTAGCGTATTCTACTTAAAGGTGGAAAGGACTTGCGAGTTCTGATGCTTTGGAGCTTTTGCTTTTGTCGATAATCGTCGCGGTATGTGAACCTCTTCCTATCTTTTCTAGCATGATTGTTGTAAACTATGTAGTGCGGTGAGCGTCGTGTGCTAAATGAATTTGGTTGGTTTAGAACATAAAGTGTTATAATGGCGTTATGGGAAGTTAATTATAACGACTTTATGTAGGTAAAATAATGGTTGATTGTTTTTAAAAGATAAGAGACTTAAATTATAAATGTCTTGATGTGAAATATTAAGGACTTGGGTTGTGTTAAAGTTGTGAAACGCATTTATGAGAAATGGGTAATTGGGTTTTAAAAGGAATAAGTTATATTGATTTGGAAATGTGATTAAGTATCGAACAAACCAACTGCGGCGTTAATAAAGGAAAATGTATTGACAAATAATTAATTATATTAAAACCGGTAGAAACCTCCATGCATAGAAGCTAAGATAAGACAAAATTGTATTACATTTCTAGATCATGGTTGCTTAAATAAGATCATTAATAATAAGTATTGATTTTCTTAAATTCCAAAGTAAGTAACTTGTTTTCTAAAGAAAAGAGACTTGAGGAATTTGAAGTGTTTTGGTTTAAAAGAAAGGCATGGTTTTGTCTTAAATTGGTTTAAAACATAAAGTGTCATAATAGATTTATGGGAAGTTAGTTATAACAACTTTATGAAAACAAAAGGATGGTTTTATTATTGGATTTAAAATGGTAACTTGACTTTAAAGGGAGAAGTGATTTGGTTTAACAAGAAAGTATGGAAATTGTTTTGGTCTACTTAAAAGATAGTTACTCTATTTTGATACTACGGTATCGTATGACTTTTGTGAAAGAAATGGATCTTTTAAAGTGTTAAAATCGTAGTACCTTGGGGTTAAAATTGAATTTGTTGTAATAAAATAAAAGTCTATGAGTACATTGAACTTGCCTATGCTTGTTGTGCTAGCCTTTCCTGTGCAAGTGTTTTGATTCTGTGCTATCGAGTTCCTCGATGGAGGGCCGGTTATCTT
Organism: Przewalskia tangutica; assembly: GCA_029844215.1. NCBI lineage: Eukaryota > Viridiplantae > Streptophyta > Magnoliopsida > Solanales > Solanaceae > Przewalskia > Przewalskia tangutica. The sequence goes on from JAQGDG010000108.1 coordinate 203,029, forward strand.
GTTATATCCTTGGACCTACTGACACGTTGGGTGGCCCACGGGTATGGTTCCATTAGGATTTTTGTTCCATGGACTAGCTCTCCATGAGGTTTTACTGATTCGGCTTTGGTATCTGGTAGTTGGCTCTCGTACTTGCTCCGGTCGTGGCTGATTCGGCTTTGGTTACGGTAGTTAGCCGTACTTGCCCGTTCGGTTTGTGGTGAAGTCTCGTGACTTACGGTTATGATCGATGGTTAGCACAGTTACTTGCCCCGTCGACTCGTGGCGCGGTGGATCTGGTAGAGGTTATCGCACTTGCCGCGTGTCGACCGGCGAAGTGTCGTGACTTACGGTTGTGATCGGTGGTTAGCCTAGTTACTTCCCCGTCATTACGTGGCGCGGGGAGGATCGGTAGAGGCTATCCGCACTTGCCGCGTGTCGGCCGCGAGTCGGTGTTTGGGCGAAGCCGTGACTTCTGGTTGTGATCACGGTGGTTGCTTTGGTTACTTGCCCCGTCGGCTACGTGGCGCGAGGAGGATCTGGTAGAGCTATCGCACTTGCCCGCGTGTCGGCCGTGATATGGTTGTTTAGTATTGTTGATGCGGTAGGTTACGGTAGGTCTTTCGTGCTTGCCGATCGATTGATGATGCGAGTTGGATCGGTAGCTATGCCTTCGTACTTGCCCCGTACGGTTTTATGACACAGGTGAGACCTGGTGTTCATGTGTACTCCTGGGTGTTATTATATCATAGACTGCCGGCAGTGAGGACGGTATTCCATGGGCATGATTGATGTTGTGGGCGTGAGACCCATAGTTATATTTGAGTGGCGACTTTGAGGCGTGAGTCACGACGACATGGCGCTTATATATTGTGGGTTGTAGTTTGATTATCATACATGTCTCTGTTTTTATATAGACTATTATGATTTCATTTCTGATTATTTTGATTTCACATACTTGGTACTGTTATGCGGACCTCGCCCGAAGTGCGTTCATGCCGCGAGTAGAGTACACCGATTGTTGATCCTCGTTCATAGGATCGCGATTCAGCGTTGGGAAGCTCCGTTTCTCGGAGGCTCATCTTTTAGTATAGTCACTGTCATTAAAGGTACTTGTATATTCGAGAGGTATGGCGAACCCGTCCGTCATAGTTGTTGTAAAAAAATTCTTAAGTGCAGTAATCTTGTTGTGGCGGGGTTTGTAAAGGATATAGCTATTCAAGCTTTTTATGTATATACGGAAAGTTGACCGTTTGGTTGCTTTGTTTCTTATTGTATATCTGTTTCATGTTTAAGTTTTATTTCCGTGATTTTCTCGATGTTGTATCACTAGGGTGCAGGGTAAGGCACGATCACGGGCAGAGGTGGTCGTGACAAAAGTGGTATCGAGCGATTAATCCTCGGAAAATGTCTCTGTGTATCTAGTAGAGTCTTGATTATCGGCGTGTTGTGCACCACACTTTATGTCGGGAGTGCGAGATATTTAGGATTGGTTTACATTGTTCTCACTCTGAGATCGTGCCTTAGAGTTGTGTTATAAGTTGGACTCCCTCTGGCGTATTCTTATGTACCCATTATACCTCTACGCAAGGCAACCAGGGCCCAGATGGGCAAGGCAGCAGAGGGAGCTACGAGTAGAACACAAAGGTTCTGAGGCACAGCGTGGTCATTACGAGATAGTACTTGAGACGGCGAGTTTAATGGCGCGCTAGCCCAGCGAGTTTAGAGCTGCAGCGGTTTCTCACGAGGCCACGATACTGAGCCTCGGTTCCCGTCGAGATCCGAGATATGAGTTCAAGGAGATGGCATAGTTACTAGCTAAGTCGTGGCGAGATATGAGACGGACGGGGCCGGTGGTTCAGCGATACGATGATTCACCTTAGATCCGATAGTCCGAGACTTTGGGATTTCTTGAGTTGCAGTTCGCCAGAGTTCTATGGATAGAGAGCTGAGGATGATCCTCAAGGTGTCGTGCTAGTTTGGGAGATTGTTATACCTGCGGCCGTCAGGGCCATGTAATGGGAGGATGTCGCGTAGGAGGATACTGAGAGGATGACTCGGCTGCGGGTCGATTCGCGAGTTGATTGTTGGAGAAGGGGTGTTAGTCGGATGAGGTCACCACCTCGTTATAGCCATTATAATAGACTCCATTATGGGAGTGTGCGTCTTTGACGGCGACTTGTATGCTTGCGGCCAGCGGGGCCATTTGGTGAGAGTTTTTCCGACCAGAGGTAGCACGGATGTAGAGACTCAACGCCGGGATCGGTGGTGGTTCATCGCCTTATATAGCTAGGCGCCTGCGGTGATTATGATTAGAGCGACAAAGGAAAGTGAGCGATGGTTGCATAGATATCTTTAGCCCTTAGAGACTTGTTTATGTTGTTATGGTAGATACGTGTGGAGTGCTATATGCGGATAGCATTGTGTTAAGTGTGAATTAGAAAACATGGGTAGTTGAAAAGGGTAAGTGCAGGGCGAGACAATTGTGAGCCTTAGAATTTATATGATTAGGACCTTGGATGCAAGGCGCCTTGAGTGGATGATTTTACGGTTGGTCTTTGTCGAAGTACTTGGTATCGTAAAATATATTGTGGGATAATTCCATGGGTTGTGTAAGATGAAAGTAGCGATGGTAGCTTCATGGCGTGAATTAGTAAGGTTGTTTCGGATCGGGAGCAGAGAGTTTGGGCGATAGCGGGTGGGTTGAGGCCGGATCGCGGGTCAACCCGCGGCCGGAGTGAGGTGGGGTCGGTTCGAGGTGGTCGCCAGGTGGTAGGATCACGAGGGTGCTAGACCCAGGTTTAGGTAACCATCGGACGAGTTCGCGGATGTGTTCAACTAGAATCGGATCGTGAAGGCCGGGAATGGCCTTAAAGGAATTTGGGGCTAGTAAGGTGACCAAGTTGGAGGTAGTGACTCCAAGGTTTTGGAAACTGAAGCGATGACTGGAGTATGGTACATGTACTAGAAAGAGTTCGGGTGTCTGAGAAAGTGCCGAGTAAGGAAAGAAGTGAACATGTGTTAAGGGGATGGAAGTGATCATTTTGTGAAGTGAAGATCACGAAGGAGTATCCTTTAGACCATGGGTGGAAGTTTTTGTGTTGTTATACACGTTAGAGGTGATTCCTCGTTGGCTTGGATTGAGTTTTGCGCGTATGTTATACTATGGCCATTGGTGGCATGATTGGTTTGGTAAGTATAGTAGTGAAGACTATACCGGCGCATGTATGTTTTGAGACTTAGAAGGAACATTCGTGTAACGACCCGTTCCGGGGCCCGTTACTGGTGCCTTATCCCGGGCACCCTAGTGATACAATCATCAGAGAAAACCAGCGGAAAATAAAACTTTAACAAGAAACAAGATATATGAACATAAAACAGGCCAACCCAACGGTTACCTTCCAATAACATAAATAAATACAACTTCTTTCAAAACGAACAGTTTAATCCTTTTTACAACCACGCGCAATAGTACTCTGGACCTAAGATTTACAACAACTATGACGGGCGGGGCCCGCCATACCCACGAATGTACAAGAACCTACAACTCGGGAACACATACGAAAGATAAGCCTCGGAGAAGCGGAGCTTCCCAGCAGACCGAGATCCTAGAGCGAGGATCCACGGCCGATGTACCTCTACTGCGGCATGACGCGGCCCCGAGGTCGTCAACAGTACAGTATGTGAAATCGTAAAATCGTAAATGAAATCATAGCGATCTATATAAAGCGGGAGACATGAATGATAACCAAACTACGCATACACATATATCGATTATATCAGTCGTGTCTCACGCCCTCACATCAATCATGCCTGGAATGCCTTCTCATCTTGGCGATCTATGATATGATAACACGAAGTACACAGCACACCAAGTCTACGATGCCAAAGTGTATTAACAATTCAAATGAAGCATACCCGCGCTCGCATCGTGTCGGTATGTCCAAAGGAACCACAAGACAAGAATCAAAATGGAAGCATACGTGCGCCACGCATCGTGTCAGTATGTCCAAAGGGAAACAATAGGACAGCATTCCAAATGGAAACATACGTGCGCTACGCGTCGTGTCGATATGCCCGAAGGAAACAATAAGGCGAGATCAACATGGAAGATACGTGCGCCACGCGTCGCGTCGGTATGTCCAAAGCGATTAGCAAAGTAACACAATCAGCGAGGCGTGCTGTGGAATTTCTCCATCACCGCCGGCATGTCCAAGTAAGTTCTCAACAAGTCAACCGACTCTGTCGAGAGGCGGTAACCGTAAAATACAACACTTGTACAACAAAGGCTATCATCACAAGCGTAGGCAAGTTTCACACAACTCAAAGTACTTTCACATAAGCCACACAATACGTAGTATAAAAATCGTGACTATCTTTTTAAGTAAACAAGACACTTCCCTTTTGTAAAATCAAGTAACAACATTATTTTGCAAACGTTCAAATTTTCCTAATTTCAAATGATCAAGTCACTTATTTTAGAAAGGTTTCATAACTCATAGTCTTAATCTCTTTTAAAACAATTGAGTAACATATGTCATATATGTGAGTAGTTTATTCTTGTTTATAACGATCTTATTACAAAGACCGTGATCTAGAAAATGTAATATCATTTTGTCTCATCTTAGCTTATGCGGATGGAGGTTTCTACGGTTTTAATACAACACATCATTATTCAATACATTTTCCTTTATTAACGCAATGATGGTGCAGCCGATACATTCCGATTCGAAATCATGAAACATTATCCCTTTAAAACCAAGTACTCATTACTCACGAATGAGGTTTCACACAAAATCACATTAAAACAAATAAGTTAAGTCTCTTATCTTATAAGATCAAGTCTCTTAACTTCTAACATGAGAAACCATTTTCACTACATAAGGTCGTTATAACTAACTTCCCATAAAGCTATTATAACACCACATGTTTTAAACCAACCAAATCACTTAGCACGTATCGTCACCGTACTACATAGTTCACAACAATCATGCTAGAAAATATAGGAAGAGGTTCACATACCTCGCGACGATTTATCGACGATAAGCAAAATGCTCCAAGTACTACAACGCACTAGCCCTTTCCACTCCGAGTAGAATACGCTACTCTTAGTACTTTCACCTATAAAGGTCAAAACGCCTATTAACCCCAAAACACAAGTTTCTATCTTTCTATAGAAAATTGGCACCTCCACACATGGCAGCGTAAATCTCTCTCTATCGGTAGGCTACCAAGCCAACCGGGGGTTTACACGTCTACGGACGTGTACAATTCTACTCAAGAATACTACACAAGTCTGCATCTGATCCTATGTAAATACATTGATTCGATTCTTTATTCTTCAGCTTAAGTCAAAAGACATTGCGAATACTAAGTATAGTTCCATATACAGTATACTTCAACTATATATTCTAACAAACATGTAATTTCCAATTACAATAGAGGGACAAGATAATTACCTAAACAAGCCCAAAATTATCAAGTTATAATGTCGATCTGAGCAAGGTTTAGCTCACCGTGCGCTCCAAACCACTCCAAACAACCCTTAGAAGTTCTAACCAACTTCTACTCAAATACTTCAACCAACTATGAAGATTTCCTTAGGGTTTCGGTTTGAGACTAAAAAGGACAAAAAGTAGTATTTCCGGACTCTACGAAAAGAGGTATCTTTGGAATACTACAAGGTACAAGGCTAAGGTATTTTGGGCATTATAACAATACTAGGGGAGTATTTCAATACCACAAGGAGGGTATTATCACGAAACAACTAGGCTGTGGGGTACCCAGCTAGCACCACAAAGGGAGAGGACTCTCGGCCAAAGGCCTTAACTAGGGAGGGGGCTCTTGGGCGAGAGTCAAACAAGAGGAGAGGAAGGATAGCAAGACTTGGAACATTTTTGGATGAATGAAGTCTTGAGCGGGTATTTATAGCAAAACCAAAAGCCAACCAATGGCCAAGATCAAGCAATGTGCAAGTCAAGTGTTAGGGGAAGATCAAGCAAAGTGCACCTAGACCCTACTCCTTAAAACCCTCACAAATATCTACACAAATATCTACCACAACTTGCCCGCCAATTCGGCCAAGTCGCCCCACATCTTCCATTGTGAGGTGACACATATCACCCTCCCGTTGGTCCAGAATGTTTCCTCTCGGAAAAATCCGCAAAAATACAAAGCGACATAGCGGAATTTTCCGCCCATAAGCTCAAGCGTTTCGTCAAAACGACTCTACCAGGGTGTTGTGCACAATTGTAAAATCGGCCGGGTGCCACATGGGGTGACACGTGTCGCCCCCGATTCGCCTGAATATTTCGTCTTAGAAAATATCCAAAATAGCGAAATCTCAAAAACAAAGCGGGCCCCACAAGCGTAAATTTCTCCCGGCCCCACGTGACCATTTCCAAAATAAAATCTCAAAATTCTAATATAATCTATGAAGTCCAAATACCAAATCTGGAATCCAATTCCCATTAACGAACCTTTTTCTTCACAAATAACCTGAAACTTTTCCAGTGAAAACTCACATCTTTCTTTCTTTTCAACATTTTCAGGTACTCTCGTCGTGCGTCCTCACATACATACCACCGCAACTACGGTATAACATTCTCCTTCCAGAAACATTCGTCCGAATGTTCCTTCTCAAGACGGATATCGATGAAGTTCCTCTAACAAGTTGTCAACGCCACGGCCACGAATAACACACGTTATCTTCCTTCCTTACTCGTCGTGCCCTTCTCGAACACTTGAACTCTCGGACGTACCATACTTCACCATTACTTGCGTTCGAAAATCTCTGAGTCACTACCTCCAAACTTGGTCATCTTACTAACCTCAAACTTCCAAGGCCATTCCGGCCTTTACGAACCGCTTCAGTCGAACGCGCCCACGAACTCATCGTTGGTCACACAAACTTGGGCCTAGCATCCTCGTGACCTACCACGGCGGGACCACCCGGAACTGACCCGCACCTTAATCCGGACTCACGGGTTGACCCGTATCACGTCCTCAACCCGACCCACAACCGCTAAACTCTTGTTCCCGATCCTAACAATCTTACTAATTCACACGTCATGAAAGCTACCACTTCCATCTCACACTACCCACGGACTTATCACACAAATAAATCCCACGTATACTACTACTCTGATAAGGGTCAAAAATAAATCTTTAACTCAAGACGACCTTACCCCTAAGGTCTCAGTCGTGACATAGTCTAAGGTTCACACTTACCATGCCCCCATACGTATCCTCCCAACTAAGCATGTTTTCTAACTCACAATTAACACAACGCTATCCGAACATAACACTTAACACATCATTAACATCAATACATACAAGTATCTAAAGGGTTAAGGATATACCTGAAACTAGGCGGTTCAAGGACCGCTAAAACTGGGAACTTCCACCGCGACCTCTACCGTGGCCCGCCGGTGTATGAACATCCTGCCTAGCTGTGGAAGGTGAAGAACCCGCAACTGATCTCGTAGCCTGTGCTATCCTACCTACCCACAGTGAACAGTTTCTCCCAAAATGGCCTCGCTGTGCATGTAAAACAAACTCCCGGACTAGCACGACACTCCCCACTGTGGAGTCTACCACAGCGGTCACAACGAGGTAGGGGTGGCTTCAGTTGGCTAACACCCCTGCTCTCCCGAAAATCTGAACCCTTGGAGCCCTGACCTGCTCCTGAATACTCTGGATGCCTTGAAGATTGTGGAGGACCACTATGCACTGGCGGAGGCGCATAACTAGTCTGCTGCTGAGGCGGTCTGCCTCGAAAGTCACCAAAGGACCTGCCGTTTCGCCTCTTTTGCGACCACGGTCATTCGCCGATCTCCGTGCCTCACATCCCGGTCGTGAGCTGCATGCTGGCAATGTCCATGCGGTGAAGAGCTACACCGAACAAGCCTCTGTCAAGTAATCATCTAGCCCGTGACGTGGCGGTGCACTCTATCCTCCATGGTTGCCACTAAAGCGGGACATACCGAGCCAACGAGTCAAACTCCACGTTGTACTCCCAGATATGCGCGGCTGCGCCTCGGCATCATAAATCTGTCGGCGTGCCCTCGCCGTGCGGAGGCAAGAAGTGAGTGAGAATGCCTCGAGAACTCGTCATACACCGGAAGCGCATGCTCTCCCGACAACTCCCACGAATCAAACCAGCCGATCATGCGGTATCACGCACCGATGCGAACCTAAGACCACCGACTCGGTCTCGAAGCCTTGATCACTCGCGACCAGCCAGTAGCTGCGGATGAACTCCTGCGGATCATCCTCGGGCCTCGACCCATAAAACTCGGCGGGCTCTGACTCAGAATGTCCGTAGCCTCAAACTATCTGCTCGGGGTGAACGGCGGTGCTCTGGGCTGAACTGCTGCGTTCGGCTGTCCTCATATCTGCCCTGACCACGGCCAATAATCGGGCCATCTCCTTGTACCCGTCTCATCTGCTTCCGGTGTGGGGTGGAGGCTCGTGCGTGTGGTCTCGGCGACCATGCTGCGACTCTAAACTCGCTGGGCGGCGTCACAAAACCCGCTGTCAAGCCTGACCTCAGCGCTGTCCGACTGCGCCTCGTATCCTCAGATCTCACTAGCGGCACCTCGGCGGACTTGCCGCTTCGGGCACTGCCGCTGCGGAGGCATAATCGTAAAAGCGAGATACGTCGGAGGGTCGACTTACAACACAACTCTAAGGCACGATCTCAGAATGAGAGGAATGGAAACCAATCCTAAATGTCCTATAGCCTCCTGATTATAGATGTGGTGCACAACACATCGATAATCAAGACTCTACTAGACACGGTCTGTAGACACTTTCCGAGGATTAACTGCTCTGATACCACTTTTGTAACGACCCGTTCCGGGGCCCGTTACTGGTGCCTTATCCCGGGCACCCTAGTGATACAATCATCAGAGAAAACCAGCGGAAAATAAAACTTTAACAAGAAACAAGATATATGAACATAAAACAGGCCAACCCAACGGTTACCTTCCAATAACATAAATAAATACAACTTCTTTCAAAACGAACAGTTTAATCCTTTTTACAACCCTGCCCACAACAGTACTACAGACCTCTAAGATTTACAACAACTATGACGGGACAGGTCCCCGCGATACCACTGAATGTACAAGAACCTGACTCGTGGAACACATCAGAAAGATAAGCCTCCGAGAAAGCGGAGCTTCCCAACGCTGGCGAGATCCTAAGAGCGAGGATCCACGATCGATGTACCTCTAACTGCGGCATGAACGCAGCCCGAAAGGTCGATAACAAATGTACAAGTATGTGAATCAGAAAAATCGTAAATGAAATCATAGCGATCTATATAAAGCGAGAGACATGAATGATAACCAAACTACGATGCACATATATCGCTTATATCAAGTCGAGTCTCGCCCTCCACATCAATCATGCGTGGAATGCCTTCCTCACCGCCGATGCATGATATGATAACACGAAGTACACCAAGACACCAAGTCCTACACGATGCCAAAGTGTATTAACAATTCAAATGGAAGCATACCCGCAGCGCTACGCATCGTGTCGGCATGTCCAAAAGGAACCACAAGACGATAATCAAAATGGAAGCATACGTGCGCTACGCATCGTGTCGGTATGTCAAAAGGAAACAATAGGACAGCATTCCAAATGGAAACATACCCGCGCTACGATCGTGTCGATATGCCCAAAGGGAAACAATAAGGCGATATCAACATGGAAGCATACCCGTGCGCTACGCATCGTGTCGAGATGTCCAAAGCGATTAGCAAAAGTAACACAATCAACGAGAACGTGCAGTGGAATTTCTCCATCGCTGGCATGTCAAGTAAGTTCTCAACAAGTCAACCGACCTCTATCGAGAGGCGGTAACACGTAAATACAACACTTGTACAACAAAGGCTATCATCACAAGCATAGGCAAGTTTCACACAACTCAAAGTACTTTCACATAAGCCACACAATACCGTAGTATAAAAATCGTGACTATCTTTTTAAGTAAACAAGACACTTCCCTTTTGTAAAATCAAGTAACAACATTATTTTCCAAACGTTCAAATTTGCCTAATTTCAAATGATCAAGTCACTTATTTTAGAAAGGTTTCATAACTCATAGTCTTAATCTCTTTAAAACAATTGAGTAACATATGTCATATATGTGAGTAGTTTATTCTTGTTTATAACGATCTTATTACAAAGACCGTGATCTAGAAAATGTAATATCATTTTGTCTCATCTTAGCTTCTGCAGATGGAGGTTTCTCACGGTTTTAATACAACACATCATTATTCAATACATTTTCCTTTATTAACGCCGCAATGATGCGCCGATACACATTCGATTCGAAATCGATAAAACATTATCCCTTTAAAAACCAAGTACTCATTACTCACGAATGAGGTTTCACACAACATCCACATTAAAACAAATAAGTTAAGTCTCTTATCTTATAAGATCAAGTCTCTTAACTTCTAACATCAAGAAACCATTTTCACTACATAAGGTCGTTATAACTAACTTCCCATAAAGCTATTATAACACCTATGTTTTAAACCAACCAAATCACTTAGCACATATACGTCTACCGCACTACATAGTTCCAACAATCATGCTAGAAAAGATAGGAAGAGGTTCACATACCTCGCGACGATTTATCGACAATAAGCAAAATGCTCCAAGTACTACAACTTGCTAGCCCTTTCCACTCCTTGAGTAGAATACGCTACTCTTAGTACTTTCACTATAAAGGTCAAAACGTCTATTAACCCCAAAACACAAGTTTCTATCTTTCTATAGAAAATTCGCGACCTCTCACATGCAGCGTAAATCTCCTCCTCTATCGAGGCCGCTACCAAGCCACTAAGAGGTTTACACGCCTACCCGGGCGTGTACAATTCTACTCAAGAATACTACAAGTCTCTCGTCAACATCTATGTAAATCTGATTGATTCGATTCTTTATTCTTCAGGCTTAAGTCAAAAGACATTGCCGAATACTAAGTATAGTTTCATATACAGTATACTTCAACTATATATTCTAACAAATATGTAACTTCCAATTACAATAGAGGGACAAGATAATTACCTCGACAAGCCCAAAATTATCCAAGTTATAATGTCGATCCTGAGCAAGGTTTAGCTCATTTCAGTGCGCTCCAAACCACTCCAAACAACCCTTGAAGTTCTAACCAACTTCTACTCAAATACTTGACCAACTATGAAGATTTCCTTAGGGTTTCGGTTTGAGACTAAAAAGGACAAAAGGTAGTATTTCCGGACTCTACGTAAAGAGGTATCTTTGGAATACTACAAGGTACAAGGCTAAGGTATTTTGGGCATTATAACAATACTAGGGGAGTATTTCAATACCACAAGGGAGGGGTATTATACGAAAACAACTAGGCTAGGGGGGGGGTACCCCACGGCTAGCACCACAAAGGGGGGAGGGGGACTCCTCGGCCAAAGGCCTTAACTAGGGAGGGGGGGGCTCTTGGACGAGAGTCAAACAAGAGGAGAGGGGAAGGATAGCAAGACTTGGAACATTTTTGGATGAATGAAGTCTTCAAGCCAAGGGGGGTATTTATAGCAAAACCAAAAGCCAACCAATGGCCAAGATCAAGCCATGTGCAAGGCAAGTGTAAGGCCAAGATCAAGCCAAGTGCACCCTAGACCCTACTCCTTAAAACCCTCACAAATATCTACACAAATATCTACCACAACTTGCCCTCCAATTCGCCAAGTGCGCCCATCTTCCATTGTGAGGTGACACATATCACCCTCCCGTTGGTCCAGAATGTTTCGCCTCTCGGAAAAATCCGCAAAAATACAAAGCGACATAGCGCAATTTTCCTTCGCAGCTACGCAAACGTTTCGTCAAAAACGACTCTAAAGGTGTTGCGCACAATTGTAAAATCGGCCAGGGTGCCACATGGGGGTGACACGTGTCGCCCCCCGATTCGTCCGACATATTTCGTCTTCCGAAAATATCCACAATCCCGGAAATCTCAACAACACAGCGGGCCCCACAAACGTAAATTTCTCGTGGGCCCAGTGACCATTTCGAAAATAAAATCTCAAAATTCTAATATAATCTATGAAGTCAAATACAAATCTGGGAATCAATTCCCGTTACGAACCTTTTTCTTCACAAATAATCGAAACTTTTAGTCGAAAACTCACATCTTTCTTTCTTTTCAACATTTTCACCGACTTTCGTGCGTCGCCCTCACATACCCTGCAACTACGGGGTATAACAATTCCGACGAATGTTTCTAGGGAAGAATGTTACACCGTAGTTCCGTGGTATGTATGTGAGGACGTGCATCTGAGAATACGGCGATAATTTTGGAAAGGAAGAAAGATGTGATTTTTCACTTTAAAAGTTTCCAATTTTGAGAAGGAAAATGTTCGTTAAAGGGAATTGGATTCCCAGTGATTCGGACTTTTGGAATATTTGAGAATTATGAAATTTTATTTCCGAATTGACACGATATGGGCCCACTGGGAAAATTTACGGTATGTGGCCCACTTTATTTTCGGATTTTGGCATTACTGATATTTTCTAAGATGAAATATTTTGGGCAGTAGGGGCGACACGTGTCACCCGCGCCACGTGGCGAATTGATGATGGACTCGCACTGGGCGTTTTGTGGGACAAGTGGCAAGCCACTTGTCCCATTTTTTGTGGTGGACACTTGGTTGGCAAATTACCCACACACTTGGACCCAATCTTCACCACACACTTGCCTAGATATTGGCCATTGATTTCTCTATAAATACCCCTTTGTGCAAGACTAATTCTTCATCCACACTTAAGTTCTTCCAAGGCAAAAATACCCCCCCTCCGTTTGTGATGTTCTCGTCCAACCCCACTTTGTGTAGAAATACTTCAAGTATTGTTGTATAATCCCAAATACCTTAGCCTAGTATCCCTAGTAGTATTCCAAAGTTATTTCAACATTAAGAGCAGGAAATACTACTTTATTCCTTTAGTCGCTAAACGAAGCCTAGAAAAATCTTCATAGCTTAGATGAGTGTTAAGAGAAGTTGTTTAGAAACATCTAAAGGGTTGCTTGGAGCGGGTTAGAGCGTATGATTTGGAGCTAAACGTTGCTCAGATCGACTTATTATCTTGGATAATTTTGGGCTTATCGAGGTAATGATCTTTGTCCCTATTGTAATTGGATATTACATATTGTAGTAGTTTAGAATCGAGTATAAGATATATTGGAAGAATAATTATAAAGAATTGAATCAGATTTACATTGGATGTATTTCTGATGAGACTTGTAGTATTATTGTGTGGCAAGGTTGTACACGTCCAGGTTAGACGGTAACCTCGCTGAGTTGTTGGCACAGTAGCGGGCCTTGATAGAGGAGGAGATTTACGTGGTTGCGGGGATGTGGCCCGAATTTTCCGTAGAATAAGGAATCTTGTATTTAGAATATTCTACGAAGAGATCGAGAAGTTGATAGACGTTTTGTGGCCTTTTTAGGTGGAAGTATTGCGAGTAGCGTATTCTACTTAAATGGTGGAAAGGACTTGCAGGGTTACAATACTTTGGAGCATTTTGCTTTTTGTCGATAATCGTCGCGAGGTATGTGAACCTCTTCCTATCTTTTCTAGCATGATTGTTGTAAACTATGTAGTACGGTAGACGTACGTGTGCTAAATGAATTTGGTTGGTTTAGAACATAAAGTTTTATAATGGCGTTATGGGAAGTTAATTATAACGACTTTATGTAGGTAAAATAATGGTTGATTGTTTTTAAAAGATAAGAGACTTAACTTATAAATGACTTGATGTGAAATATTAAGGACTTGGGTTGTGTTAAAAAGTTGTGAAACCGCATTTATGAGAAATGGGTAATTGGGTTTTAAAAAGGAATAAGTTATATTGATTTCGGAAATGTGAATAAGTATCGAACAAACCACTGCAGCGTTAATAAAGGAAAATGTATTGACAAATAATTAATTATATTAAAACCAGTAGAAACCTCCATCTGCATAGAAGCTAAGATAAGACAAAATTGTATTACATTTCCTAGATCATGGTTGCTTAAATAAGATCATTAATAATAAGTATTGATTTTTCTTAAATTCCAAAGTAAGTAACTTGTTTTCTAAAAGAAAAGAGACTTGAGGAATTTGAAGTGTTTTGGTTTAAAAGAAAGGCATCGTTTTGTCTTAAATTGGTTTAAAACATAAAGTGTCATAATAGCTTTATGGGAAGTTAGTTATAACAACTTTATGAAAACAAAAGGATGGTTTTATTATTGGATTTAAAATGGTAACTTGACTTTAAAGGGAGAAGTGATTTGGTTTAAAAGAAAGTATGGAAATTGTTTTGGTCTACTTAAAAGATAGTTACTCTATTTTGATACTACGGTATCGTATGACTTTTTGTGAAAGAAATGGATCTTTAAAGTGTTAAAATGCGTAGTACCTTGGGGTTAAAATTGAATTTGTTGTAATAAAATAAAAGTCTATGAGTACATTGAACTTGCCTATGCTTGTTGTGCTAGCCTTTCTTTGTGCAAGTGTTTTGATTCTGCTATCGAGTTCCTCGATGGAGAGGTTATCTTGTTATATCCTTGGACCTACTGACACGTTGGGTGGCCCACGGGTATGGTTCCATTAGGATTTTTGTTCCATGGACTAGCTCTCCATGAGGTTTTACTGATTCGGCTTTGGTATCTGGTAGTTGGCTCTCGTACTTGCCCCGTTCGTGGCTGATTTGGCTTTGTTTCTGGTAGTTAGCCTTCGTACTTGCCGCTCGCTTTGTGGCGAAGTCTCGTGACTTACGGTTGTGATCCGTGGTTAGCCCGTTACTTGCCCCGTCGCCACGTGGCGGTGGATCTGGCAGGTTATCGCACTTGCCACGCCGCGTGTCGCCTTGGCGAAGTATCGTGACTTACGGTTGTGATCTAGTGGTTAGCCTGGTTACTTGCCCCCGTCAGCTACGTGGCGCAGGGAGGATCTGGTAGAGGCTATCGCATTTGCCACATGTCGGCTTCGCGAGTCAGTATTTGGACGAAGCTTCGTGACTTACGGTTGTGATCTGGTGGTTAGCCTGGTTACTTGCCCCCGTCAGCTACGTGGCGCAGGGAGGATCTGGTAGAGGCTATCGCACTTACCACGTGTCAGCTTCGTGATATGGTTGTTTAGTATTGTTGGTACGGTAGGTTCTGGTAGCTGTCTTTCGTACTTGCCCCGGTTAGTTGATGATGCAGGTTGGATCTGGTAGCTATGCCTTCGTACTTGCCCCGTACGGTTTTTATGACACAGGTGGGACCTAGTGTTCATGTGTACTTCTTGGTGTTAATATATCATAGACTGCCGGCAGTGAGGAAGGTATTCCACGGGCATGATTGATGTTGTGGGCGTGAGACCCATAGTTATATTTGAGTGACGACTTTGATGGCGTGAGTCCCTGACTTGACATGACTGCTTATATATTGTGGACTGTAGTTTGGTTATCATACATGTCTCCTGTTTTTATATAGACTATTATGATTTCATTTACAGTATTTTCAATTTCACATACTTGGTACCTGTTGTCGACCTCGCCGGGCTGCGTTCATGCCGCAGGTAGAGGTACACCAGTTGTTGATCCTCGTTCATAGGATCGCAGTTCAGCGTTTGGGAAGCTCCGTTTCTCCGGAGGCTCATCTTTTGGTATAGTCCCCTGTCATTATAGGTACTTGTACATTCAGGGGTATGGCGGGACCCTGTCCCGTCATAGTTGTTGTAAAAAAATTCTTAGAGGTCTGTAGTACTGTTGTGGGCAGGGTTTGTAAAGGATGTAACTGTTCAAGCTTTTTATGTATATACGGAAAGGTGACCGTTTGGTTAGCCTGTTTCTTATTGTATATCTGTTTCATGTTTAAGTTTTTATTTCCGCTGATTTTCTCTGATGTTGTATCACTAGGGTACCCGGGGTAAGGCACCAGTCACGGGTCCGAGGTCGGGTCGTGACAGGGGGTATCTGTTCTTGATGGTTACCTTATTCAGCTGCCTGTAATCAACACACATACGCAACGTCCCATCATTCTTCTTCACAAACAAAACCGGCGCTCCCCAGGGAGAAACACTAGGCCTGATAAAGCCTTTTTCCAGAAAATCTTTCAGCTGGTCCTTCAGCTCCCTCAACTCGGCAGGTGCCATTCTGAATGGCGGAATAGATATAGGTCGAGTATCTGGCAACATATCAATACAAAACTCAATCTCTCTCTCAGGAGGGATACCCGGGAGATCGCCTGGGAACACATCTGGAAACTCCCTAACCACGGATCGATCAAGAGCTGCACTCACCTGAATCTAATACCAACCGGATGATAGATGTACCCTTTCGCACCATCTTCCCGCCTTGAGGTAAGAAATAAACCTACCCTCGGGACGATGTGTTGCCCTTCCACTCGATAATCGCTCACCAGAAACCGAACCGACCAACTCGTTTCTACCAACGTTGGCATAACAAGAAGCCAACGCCCATACCTATAATGACATCAAAATCGCCATCTCCAACTCTATCAAGTCTGCTAGGTCGACGACGTAAATAAACACCGACAACCTTTGTACACCGCTCGGCTAACACCGAATCACCCATCGCGTAGCTACCTCAAAAGGCTCTATCGACACCTCACATCTCGATTCTACCAGCAATAAGAGGGGACACATAGGACAAGGTAGAACCTAGATCTATCAAAGCATAAACGTCACAACATGAAATAAATAATGTACCTGTGATGACGTCTGGGGAAGCCTCCTGATCCTGGCGGCTGGCTAAGGCATATATGCGGTTCTGTGGACCGCTAGAACTGGGACCCCCACCACGACCCCTGCCGCGGCCTGCCGGTCCGTGAACACCTCGCCTCCGGCGCATAACCTGAAGAAGAGGATTCAAAGAATCGACTTCGTACTGAACCATAACACTCCCGCCTCTGGTCGGACAATCTCTCTTCAAATGGCCCTGCTGGCCACAAGAGTAACAAGCTCTCGGAGGAACACGACACCCCCCATGATGGGAATCACCACATCGACCACCGAGGTATGGGTGGCCTCATCGATCGAACCGGTTCTCCGAAACCCGGCCTCGAGCCCTGTCCCGCTCAATGACCGATCAAACCTCGCCGAAAACGGAAGGAGCACTGCTGGCTGAAATGTGGACCTAGCTTTGCGAGGCTGCCCGCCTCGAAAATCACCAGGACCTGCTGTCCCGCCCTCTTGGTGGCTCGAGTCTAGCCGACCCTCTCTCTGTCATCCTCTATCCTCAAGACATAAGCTCGCATCTCGGCAATATCCATACCAGTGAAGGGCCACCCCAAGCATGCGATGTCATATGACGGTCTAGCCCCGTCACATAGAGATGAACTCTGTCTGCCATATCAGCCACAATGGTGAGCGCATACCTGGCCAATGAGTCAAACTCCAGGCTGTACTCTCTGATAGTCCTCCCATTCTGTCTCAATGTCAAGAATCTATCCACGCGGGCTCTTCTCATCTCGTGAGGCAAAAGTGATCCAGAAAGCTTCGTGAACTCCTCCCAAACAGTGGAAGAGCACCTCACCTCTAGACACTCCACGACTCAAACCAGTTCAACGCAATATCGCGAATCCGGTAAAGAGGCTAGCATAATCGATCGCCTCGAGGCCCTAAGCACTGCATAGTCCATCAGAATCGCCGAATAAACTCCTGAGGATCCTCCTCAGACCTCGAACCATAGAACTCGGGTGGATGACAACCCAAAAAATCCATAATCCGTAAACTGTCGGCTCTAGGGTTATTTGCACTCATTGCCGGCGTTGCCGCTCGCCACTATGCCGGTTAATAACCGACCGCTCTCCGTAATCTCTATACTCGGCTCACCGTGGGCGGAGGCTCGGTACCGAACCTCCGAGCTACCGCGCCTCGTCTCTAATACGTCGGCGTGGTGAACTCGCCGACACCGCAACCTCGTGCATAGTGCGCTCGAGTCCTAGTAACCCTCACAGATCGCTAGCGCCTCCTGCCGCTACCTTGCCCTTCCTGTGCCCAGTCTCGCCGTGGAGGCATAACTGATACATAAGAATAGGTCAGAGAGGATTCAACCTTATAAGACAGCTCTATTACACGATCTTAGAGAGAGAAGAATGGAAACCAATCCTAAATGTCCTGCAGCCTCCTGATTATAGATGTGGTGCACAACACACCGATAATCAAGACTCTACTAGACATAATCGCGTAGACACTTTCGAGGACTAATCGCTCGATACCACTTTTGTCATGACCACCCCGGGCGCGATCGTTCCCTGGGCATCCTGCCTGTATACATCATGAATAACAATGAACATACACAACACATAAACATGTTTAGACAATCAACATCACATGCTAGCCGATAAGGCCGCCTTCCATAAAATATACATAACCAAAAGTAAAATAGTACAACTCTTGTTCTTACAGCCCAAAACACAAATGTTACTACAGATGTCACGACCCGACCTCGGGCCCGCGACTGGTGCCTTACCCCGGGCACCCTAGTGATACAACATCAGAGAAAATCAGCGGAAATAAAAACTTAAACAGGAAACAAGATACATCATAAGAAAATAGGCCAACCAAAACGGTCGCCTTCATGTATATATACATAACCGAACAATTACAATCCTTTACAAACCCTGCCCACAACAGTACTACAGACCTCTAAGAGTGTAATAACAACTATGACGGGATAGGGGCCACATACCCCAATGTACAAGAACCTACAACTCAGGAAACATACCAAAAGATAAGCCTCGAGAAACGGAGCTTCCTAATACGTTGAATCGTGATCCTATGAGCGAGGATCCACAATCGATGTACCTTACTGCGGCATGAACGCAGCCCGGGCGAGGTCGATCTGGTACCAAGTATGTGGCCCGAAAATACCGTAATGAAATCACATTTCATCATTTTATAAAACCATTTCGCAATGAGTAAACAAGATGTCAAGTAAGGGGACGCATATCCCCAGAATAATCACTCACATAACTATGGGTCTCACGCCCATAATACCACTCATGCCCGTGGAACTCATTCCTCACTGCCGGCAGTACATGATGTAAAACAACACCCATATGTGAACCTGAACACTAGATCCTGCCTGCGTCATCAAAACCGATCGGGCCAAGTAGAATAGCCAACTACGGTCAAAAGCTAGTCATATCCCATCACGGGCAAGGTACAAGCCAACTACGATCAAAAGCTAGCCACGAATCGCCGAGGCAAGTATCTTAAGCTAACGTATAATAGCCTACCGTCTCACAAGATATGGCTCAGGCAAGTATCTTAAGCTATCTACCGTAGGCTCTGTACGAGAAAATGACGTAACAGTATCTAAAGTGTGCCGAACCACGCATACAAATCAAGCCCATGATCGCCGTCGCGCGGCAAGCTTCATGGATTAGCGGTCCATGGACTAACAATCAACCTCACAACGACCGCATGCCCGGATCTCACCTCAAGTCACGGCCATGAAACCATCCTCTTTGGACGCATGCGCGGAACATCCATCACACGGCGTGTCCAAAGGAAATAATCGATAATGGCCCTCCCAGAGTCACGGCGAGCTGAAACAACCTACCAATACTCAAAGTGGACGATACTCGTGGACCACCCAACGCCGTGATGTCCAATCAATCATCGATAAGCCACCACTCCTGCAGAGTCACGGCGGATATCAACAAAACACTTGCACATCAAAGACTATCACAACAAGCATAGGCAAGTTCAAAGATACATTCATTTTAATCAACAATCCGGTTTCAAACCCAAAATACTATATACTTTCATTCTTTCAAAAGACCTCTTTTACGTAAAAGCCACATGATACTAATACTCGTAGTATATAAAGAAAACACGTTTTCCTTTCAAACCAAATTACTCCACCTTCCGAAAATCTTTATAAGATTTTTAAAATTAAGTACTCTATACTTAAATTAAGTTACTTCTCCTTTTCCGAAAACAAGTCGTTTATAAGTCAAGTATCTTATCTTTCAAGATCAAGTCTCTTAACTTTCAAAATCAAATCTTTCTTTTATTTTCATAAAGTCGTTATAACTAACTTCCCATAAAGCCATTATAACACTTTATGTTTTAAACAAACAAAATTCATTTCACACGCACGCTCACCGCACTATATAGTTCACAACAATCATGCTCAAGAGTATAGGAAGAATCACATACCTTTTTAGCTTAAACCACAATACATCTATCAACTTCTAGTTCTCTTCGTAGAATATTCTAAATACAAGATTCCTTATTCTACAGAAAAATTCGGACTCCTCCCACCCCGCTATCACATAAATCTCCTCCTATCAAGGCTCGCTACTGTGCCAACAACTCCTGTGGATTACGCGCCTAACCTGACGTGTTCAATTCTTCACAATAATACTACACAAGTCTCATGTAAGTACATCAATGTAAATCTGATTCAAACCTTTATAATCATCCTTCCAATATAATCTACTCAAGTATAACTACTACAACATGTAATATCCAATTACCATAGGGGGACATAGATCATTACCTCGATAAGCCCAAAATTATCCAAGTTTATAAGTCGATCCTGGGCAACGTTTAGCTCCAATTCCTTACGCTCCAACCCGCTCCAAGCGACCCTTAGAAGTTTCTAAACAACTTTTCTAAACACTTCAACCAAGCTATGAAGGTTTTTCTAGGGTTTCATTTTTGCGACTATTGGAAAAAAGTATCATTTCCGGGCTCCTAGTATTGAAACAACTTGGAATACTACTAGGGATACTAGGCCAAGGTATTTGGGATTATACAATAATACTCCAAGTATTTTCTTCACAAGAGGGGAGGACGGTCAACTTACAAAGGGAGGGAAAATATTTTGCTTTGGAAAGCTCTTAAGTGTGGATGAAATACTCTTCAACCTAAGGGGCTATTTATAGAGAATTCAAGGGTTAGGATCAAGGTAAGTGTAGGGTCAATATTGGGCCATGTGTGTGTGGGTCCCACCACACCACATGGCCAACGAAAGGGCAGTGGCTTGCCACATAAGGCCATTTCGCCGAGGACAAGTGGCTGACACTGTCCCTCCAAAACGCCAGGTGCCACACGGGTGACACGTGTCGCCCCGACTCGCCCAAAATGTTTCGCCTTCCAAAATATCCAAAATACCGAAATCTCAAAAAAAGCGGGCCCTACAAAACGTAAATTTCTCCGTGGGCCCACGTGACCATTTCCAAAATAAAATCTCAAAATTCTAATATAATCCAAGAAGCCCAAATACCAAATCGGGAATCCAATTCCCATTAACGAACCTTTTTCTTTACAAAACCGAAACTTTTCCGCGAAAAATCACATCTTCCTTTCTTTCCAAAATTTCGCCGATTCTCGCACGACGCCCTCACATACATACCCCGAACTATGGGGTATAACATTCTTCCTTAGAAACATTCGTCCCGAATGTTCCTTCTAAGCCTCTAATCAAACGCAGTGCAGATAGTCTCCACTACTATACTTACAAAACCGATCATGCCACCAATGGCCAGAATGTAACATGTGCGCAAAACTCAAATCCAAGCCAACGAGGAAACACCCCTAACATCACAGAAAGCTCACACCCATGGTCTAAAGGATACTCCTTTCGCATCTTCACTTCACAAAAGAAATGATCGCTTCCGTTCTCATAACACATTGTTCGCTTCTTTTCTTACTCGTCGTACCCTTCTCGACACTCGAACTCTTTCTAGTACACGTACCACACTTCAGTCATTGCTTCAGTTTCCAAAACTTTGGGGCCACTACCCCCAAACTTGGTCATCTCACTAGCTTCAATTTCCTCTAAGGCCATTCCCGGCCTTCACGATCCGATTCTAGTCGAACACATCCACGAACTCATACGATGGTTACCTAAACTTGGGCTTAGCACCCTCGTGACCCTACCACCCGGCGGGACCACCTCGAACTGACCCCACCTCATTCCGGGCTGCGGGTTGACCCGCGACTTGGCCTCAACCCGACCCGCTATCGCGCCCAAACTCTCTCGTTCCCCGATCCGGAACAATCTTACTAATTCACGTCATGAAAGCTACCACTTCCATCTTACACTACCCATGGAATTATCACACCAATACACCACGCATATAACGTACTTCGACCAATATCAACCGAAAAATCTTTTACTCACGACGGCCTTACATCTAAGGTCTCAACGTATAATATTCTAAGGTTCAAAACTTTCACGTCCCCAGACTTACCCTTTCTCAACTGCCCATGTTTTCTAATTCACACTTAACGCAATGCTATCCGTACATAGCACCTAACAGGTACCCACCATAACAACATAAACAAGTCTCTTAAGGGCTAAAGATATCTCTGCAACTACTGCCTTACTTTCCCTTTGTCGCTCTAACCATAATCCTGCCCTGCAGGGCGCCTAGCTATATAAGGCGATGAACCAGCCACCGATCCCGAAGGCTGAGTCTCTACATCTGTGCTACCTCTGGTCGGACAAACTCTCACCAAATGGCCCTGTTGGCCGTAAGCATACAAGCTGTCGAAGCAGTACGACACTCCCCACCATGACGCCTATCATAACGGCCACACCGAGGTGGGGGTGGCCTCTCCTGGCTAACACCCCTTCCTCTCCGAACCACTGAATCCGAATTCAACTGGTAGCCGAGTCCTCCTACCGTATCCTCCTACTAGACATCCTCCCATTACACGGCCCTGACGGCCACAGGTATAATAATCTCCCAACTAGCACGACACCCTGAGGATCATCCTCAGCTCTCTATCCATAGAACTCTGGCGAAGTGCAACTCAAGAAATCCCAAGTCTCGCACTATCGGATCTGTGGTGAACCATCGTATCGCCGAACCACCGGCCCCGTCCGTTCTCATTCCCACCACCACCTAGCTAGTAATCGGGCTATCTCTCAACTTCATATCCTCGGCCCGCCGCGATCTCGAGGCTCGTATCGTGGCCTCGTAGAAATCGCCGCCTAAACTCGCAGGCTAGCGGCGCCATAAAACTCGCCGTCAAGTACTATCTCGTAATGACCGCCTGCGCCTCGCATTCTCTCGTGTTCGCTCGCCTCCTCTGCCGCTTTGCCGCCTGGGCCCTGGTTGCCTTTCGCAGAGGCATAACTGGTACAAAAGAATACATCCGAGGTAGTCCAACTTATAACACAACTCTAAGGCCCGATCTCAGAGTGAGAAGAATGGAAACCAATCCTAAATGTCCTGCAGCCTCCTCGACATAGATGTGGTGCACAACACACCGATAATCAAGACTCTACTGTACACGGTCGTAGACACTTTCCGAGGACTAATCGCTCGATACCACTTTGTCACGACCGAACTCGCCCGCGATCGTGTCTTACCCCGCACCCTAGTGATACAACATCGAGAAAATCAGCGGAAATAAAAACTTAAACAGAAACAAGATACATCATAAGAAAATAGGCCAACCAAAACGGCCGCTTGTATATATACATAACCGATCAGCCATAATCCTTTACAAACCCCGCCACAACAAGACTACGCACTTCTAAGAGTGTAATAATGTTATACCCGTATTCTCGTGGTATGTATGCGAGGACGACGCATAAAGCACAGTAAAAATTGGAAAGGAAGAAAGAGTGATTTTTCCACTAAAAGTTTGCGGTTTTGTAAAGAAAATGTTCGTTGATGGGAATTGGGTTCCCAGATTTGGAATATGGGCTTTTAAATTATATTAGAATTTTGAGATTTTATTTTCTAAATGGTCACGCTGGGCCCACGAGAAATTTACTGGCTTCGGGCCCGCTTTGATTTTGAGATTTTGGCCATTTTGGATATTTTCGTAAGATGAATTATTTTGGACTAGTAGGAGGGCACACGTGTCACCCCCTGCGTGGCTTCGCCGAATCATCTTTGTGCACAACACCTGCTAGAGTCGTTTCGACTAAACGCTTACAGAATTTGCGGCGGAAAATTCGCCATGTCGCTTTGTATTTTTGCGGATTTTTCCGAGCGACGGAACATTTTGGATAACGAGAGGGTGACACTTGTCACCCTCGCCGACGCCAAAGTGGCGGTTGGCTCGACGAACGGCCTTGAATCGCGCTTGTTGTGCCTTGTTTTCAGGAGTGTTTTGTGAGTAGGTTAGGTGCACTTGGCTTGATCTTGGCCTTACACTTGCCTTGCACATGGCTTGATCTTGGCCATTGGTTGGCCTTTGGTTTTCCTATAAATACCCCTAAGCTTCAAGACTTCTTCATCCAAAATCTTCCAAGTCTCGAGTCCCTCTCCTCCCTTTCGAGTGTGTTCTCGCCCTAAGCCTTCCCCTCCCCTTGAGTGGCCTTGTGGCCGAGAGCCTCCTCCCCTTCAGTGGTGCTAGCGGGTACCCCAGCCTAGTTGTTTCGTATAATACACCCCCTCTTGGTAGAAATACTCCAAGTATTGTTATAATGCCCAAAATACCTTAGCCTTTACCTTGTTGTATTCCAAAAGTTACCTCTATACGTAGAGCCCGGAAATACTACCTTTGTCCTTTTAGTCTCAAACCAAACCCTAAGGAAATCTTCATAGTTGGTCAAGTATTTGAGTAAGTTGGTTAGAACTTCTAAGGGTTGTTTGAGCGACGGAGCGCATTTGAGTAGAGCTAAACCTCGCTCAGATCGACATTATAACTTGGATAATTTTGGGCTTGTCGAGGTAAATATTCTTGTCCCCTTATTGTAATTGGAGATTACATGTAGTAGGAATATATAGTCGAGGTATACTATATATGAAATCAACATTATTGTGCGGCAATGTCTTTTGACTTAAGCCCAATGTAAAGAAAAGAATCGAATCAGATTTACATAGGATCAGTATTAGCAGACTTGTGTAAGATTGTCGAGTAGAATTGTACACGTCCGCTAGACGTAAACCCCCGGTTGGCTTCGTAGCCTCGATAGAGAGAGATTTACGCCATGTGCGTGAGGAGGCCGAATTTTCTCAGAGAGAAATGGAACCGTATGTTTAAAAGTTAATAGACGCTTGTGACCTTTTTAGGTGAAAGTACTAAGAGTAGCGATTCTACTGGAGGAGTGGAAAGGGCTAGCAATGTTGTAGTACTTGGAGCATTTTGCTTATCGTCGATACTGCCGCGAGGTATGTGAACCTCTTCCTACCCTTCGAGCATGATGTTTTGTAAACTATGTAGTACTGACGCATACGTGCTAAATGAGTTGGTTGGTTTAAAACATAGGGTGTTATAATAGCTTTATGGGAAGTTAGTTATAACGACCTTATGTAGTGAAAATGGTTTATCATGTTAGAAGTTAAGAGACTTGATCTTATAAGATAAGAGACTTAACTTATTTGTTTTAATGTGGATGTTTGTGTGAAACCTCATTCGTGAGTAATGAGTACTTGGTTTTTAAAGGGGTAATGTTTTACTGATTTCGGAATCGTAATGTATCGGCTGCACCATCGCAAATGCTAATAAAGGAAAATGTATTGAATAATGATGCTGTATTAAAACCAAGAGAAACCTCCATCCGCATGAGCTAAGACGACAAAATGATATTACATTTTCTAGATCATGGCTGTTGTAATAAGATCGTTATAAACAAGAATAAACTACTCACATATATGACATATGTTACTCAATTGTTTTAAAAGAGATTAAGACTATGAGTTATGAAACCTTTCTAAAATAAGTGACTGAGCATTTGAAATTAGGCAAACTTGAACGCTTGGAAAATAATGTGTTACTTGATTTTACAAAAGGGAAGTGTCTTGTTTACTTAAAAAGATAGTCACGATTTTTATACTACGTATTGTGTGACTTATGTGAAAGTACTTGAGTTGTGTGAAACTTGCCTATGCTTGTGATTTATAGCCTCATTGCATGTTGTTGTATTTCGTGTTACCGCTCTCGATGTAGGCCTGGTTGACTTGTCGAGAACTTACTGACGTGGCCGCAGCGACGAGAATTCCACGTATGTTTCTATTTTGATTATCGCCTTGTTGTCGATGTTATACGGACATGTCTACACCGGCGCAGACCGGCATGTGCTACGCGCAGGTTGATTACCCGATATATTGTTATTGTGGTTACATGGACATGTCTACACCGAGGTAGAATTCCGGCACGTGGCTACGCGCAGGTTGATCACCCAAAGATATTGTTGTTGATGCTATACGGACGGTTCACACCGGCGCACTCCGGCATGTGGCCGGGCATTGTTATTATTATTGCATCACGGACATGTCTACACCGATGCAGACCGGCATGTGGCGCGACGCAAGCATGATTGATGTTGCGGGCGTGAGACCCATAGTTATATCGAGTGATGACGCTGAGGCGCGAGTCCTCGACTGATCGCTTTATGTTGCGTATCAGATGCTGGTTATCATACATGTCTCCCGCTTTATATAGATCGTTATGATTTAATCGCAGATTTTCGCCACATACTTGGTACTGTACGACTCTCCTTCGGCCGAGCGTATAAAGAGGCGAGCTCTACCACGAAATGCACCCAACCGTGGCTCTCCGTATGGCACATCCCCGGTAGCGGCCGTAGGCATGCCTCGTGGATCGCAGCACCCGCATAATTTGTCGGGTCGCCGGAGCAAGGCTCGCGACAAATTGACAAAGTGGTATCGTGAGCGCTTAATCCTCTGAAAGTGTCTACGCATCGCGTCTAGTAGAGTCTTGATTATCGATGTGTTGTGCACCACATCTATAATCGTGAGGTCGCAGGACATTTAGGATTGGTTTCATTCTTCTCATTCCGAGATCGTGCCTTAGAGATGTGTTGTAAGTCGGACCCTCCGACGATCTCGCTTTTACCGCTTATGCCTCCGCGCAAGGCAACCAGAGCCCGTGGCAAGGCAGCCGAGGGTGCCGCTAGTGAGATACAGAGGAGTACGAGGCGCAGCCCTGACAAGACTGAGGTTGTGCTCGCACGGCGGGTTTTGTGACGCCGCCAAATTTCAAAGAGGTTAGAGCCGCAGAATGGCCGCCGAGACCGCTGCAGACTGAGCCTCCACCCCACACCGGAGCAGATGAGATAGGTACAAGGAGATGGCCCGCTTGCCGCCGTGGTCGTGGCTAGATACGAGGATAGGCCGATGCAGCAGCCCAGGGCCCAAAGAGCACCAGGTTCACCCCGAGCGATAGTTTGAGGCTACGGACTTTCTCGAAGTCAGAGTTCGCCGTAGTTTTAAGGGTCGAGGCCTGAGGATGATCCGCAGGAGTTCATCCGGCGCTACAAATGGTCGCGAGAGTGATCAAGGCTTCGAGACCGAGTCGGTGGTCTTAGGTTCGCATCGGCCGCGTGATACCGCAATGATCGGTTTGATTCGCGAGTTGTCCCGGGAGAGTACGCGCTGCCAGCAGATGGACGAAGTTCTCGCAGGCATTCTCACTCACTTCTTGCCTCCGCAGACGGCGAGGGCACGGCCGACGATTTATGATGCCGAGACAGAGGCGCATACCGAGAGTACAACGTGGAGTTTGACTCGCTGGCTCAGATGTCCCCGCTTTAGTGGCAACCACGAGGATGAGTGCACCGCCATGTCACCGCCTAGATGATTACTTGACAGAGGCTTGTTCGGTGTAGCTCTTCACCGCATGGACATTGCCCGCACGCAGCTCATGCACCAGACGTGAGGTACGGAGAGGTCGACGGAACGACTGGATCACAGAAGAGGCCAGACATCGTGGTCTTTACGACTTTCGAGGCGGACCGCCAAAGCAGACTAGTTTTGCACCCCGCCAAGACAGCAGTGGTCCTCCACCGCCTTCGTGGAGCGTCGTGGCTCCGGGTTCTGTTTCTGGAAGTAGGGGTGTTGGCGATGCGCACCCCTACCTCGCGTGGTCGATGCGTAGACCGCATTTCGGTGTGTCGTGGTGCCAAGGAGCTTGTTATTTTTGCAGCCAGCAGGCCATTTGGCGAGGAACTGTCCACCGCGGTAGCACGGATGTCACGACTCACCTTCGTGATCGCGGTCGTTCATCACCTTCACTAGCTACTGCGCAAGGTGGATCGTGATTAGAAAAGCCAGAGATGTATGTCCTTAACCTCCGTAGTTTTGTACGCTTGTTATGCTGATGTGTTTAGTGTTATGTTCTGATAGCTTTGTGCTAAAATGTGATTTAGAACATGGTTAGTTGGAAGGATAAGTACGGGGCATGGTAAGTGTGAACCCTAGATCGTCACGACGAGACCTTAGAGGTAAGGTCGCCTCGAGTAAAAGATTCGCTTTATGTTTGACCTTTATCGAGTGCGAGTATACGTGGGTTTTATTTGAGTGATCAGTCCACGGGTAATGTGAGATGGAAGTGGTAGCTTTCATGACGTGATTTAGCAGATTGTTCCGTGTCGGGAACAAGGGCTTGACGCGATCGTGGTCGGGTTGAGGACGTGATACGGTCAACCCGTGAGTCCGGATTGGTGGGGTCAGTTCGTGGTCCCGCCAGATGGTAGGGTCACGAGGGTGCTAGGCCCCGCTTAGTTAATCATCGATGAGTTCGTGGACGCTGCTCGACTGCAACGGTTCGTAAAGGCCGGAATGGCCTTAAAGAAGTTTGAGGTTAGTAAGATGACCAAGTTTCGAGGTAGTGACTCCGCAGATTTTTGGGAACTAAGTAATGACCAAGTATGGTACGATCGAGAGTTCAAGTGTTCGAGAAGGGCACGACGAGTAAGGAAGGAAGAGAACGCAGTGTTATTTCGCGCTGCCGCGGCCGCAACTTGTTGAGGAACTTCATCGATATCCGCTTGAGAAGGAACATTCGGACGAATGTTTCGGCGAGGGAGAATGTTATACCCGTATTCTCGTGGTATGTATGCGAGGACGACGCGAAAGCACGGCGTAAAAATTGGAAAGCGAAGAAAGAGGTGATTTTTCCACTAAAAGTTTGCGTTTTTGTAAAGAAAATGTTTGTTGATGGGAATTGGGTTCCAGATTTGGAATATGGGCTTCTTAAATTATATTAGAATTTTGAGATTTTATTTTCTGAATGGTCACTGGGCCCACGGAGAAATTTACTGCTTTGTGGGCCCGCTTGATTTTGAGATTTTGGCCATTTTGGATATTTTCGTAAGATGAATTATTTTGACTAGTAGGAGGGCGACACGTGTCACCCCCCCCCCCCCTAGGTGGCTTGGCCGAATCATCGTTGTGCACAACACCCTTGCTGTAGTCGCTTCGACTAAACGCTTTGTGAATTTGCGGCGGAAAATTCCGCTATGTCGCTTTGTATTTTTATGGATTTTTCCGAGCGACGAACATTTTGGACCAACGAGGGTGACACTTGTCACCTCGTGGACGCCTAAAGTGGGCGGTTTGGCCTCGACGAACGGCCTTGAATCGCGCTTGTTTTCGTGCCTTGTTTTCAGCGAGTGTTTTGTGGTGCACTAGGCTTGATCTCGCCTTACACTTGCCTTGCACATGGCTTGATCTTGGCCATTGGTTGGCCTTTGGTTTTCCTATAAATACCCCCTAAGCTTCAAGACTTCTTCATCCAAAATCTTCCAAGTCTCGAGTCCCTCTCCTCCCTTCGAGCGTGTTCTCGCCCTAAGCCTTCCTCCCCTCGAGTGGCCTCAGGCCGAGAGCCTCCTCCCCTGTGGTGCTAGCCGGGTACCCCTAGCCTAGTTGTTTCAGATAATACACCCCTCTTGGTAGAAATACTCTCCAAGTATTGTTATAATGCCCAAAATACCTTAGCCTTTACCTTGTTGTATTCTAAAAGTTACCTCTATACAGAGTCTTAAATACTACCTTTGTCCTTTTAGTCTCAAACCAAAACCCTAAGGAAATCTTAATAGTTGGTTGAAGTATTTGAGTAGAAGTTGGTTAGAACTTCTAAGGGTTGTTTGGAGCGATCGAGCGCATTTGAGTAGAGCTAAACCTTGCTCAGATCGACATTATAACTTGATAATTTTGGGCTTGTCGAGGTAAATATTCTTGTCCCTTATTGTAATTGGAGATTACATGTTGTAGGAATATATAGTTGAGGTATACTATATAGAATCAACATTATTGTGCGGCAATGTCTTTTGACTTAAGCTCGAATGTAAAGAAAAGAATCGAATCAGATTTACATAGACTATATTGCAGACTTGTGTAGATTGAGTAGAATTGTACACGCCCGTTAGATGAAACCCCTCGGTTGGCTTCGTAGCCGCCTCGATAGAGAGGAGATTTACGCTGTCATGTGGGAGTTTCAGAGAGAAATGGAACCGTATGTTTAAAAGTTAATAGACGCTTGGACCTTTTAGGTGAAAGTACTAAGAGTAGCGTATTCTACTCGAGAGTGGAAAGGGCTAGTGCGTTGTAGTACTTGAGCATTTTGCTTATCGTCGATACTCGCGAGGTATGTGAACCTCTTCCTACCCTTCGAGCATGATGTTTTGTAAACTATGTAGTACGGTAGACG
This sequence comes from Przewalskia tangutica, assembly GCA_029844215.1. Taxonomy (NCBI): domain Eukaryota; kingdom Viridiplantae; phylum Streptophyta; class Magnoliopsida; order Solanales; family Solanaceae; genus Przewalskia; species Przewalskia tangutica. The sequence goes on from JAQGDG010000108.1 coordinate 233,419, forward strand.
ATACGTGCTAAATGAGTTGGTTGGTTTAAAACATGTGTGTTATAATAGCTTTACGGGAAGTTAGTTATAACGACCTTACGTAGTGAAAATGGTTTATCAATGTTAGAAGTTAAGAGACTTGATCTTATAAGATAAAGAGACTTAACTTATTTGTTTTAATGTGGATGTTGTGTGAAACCTCATTCGCGAGTAATGAGTACTTGGTTTTTAAAGTGGATAATGTTTTACCGATTTCGGAATCGTAACGTATCGGCTGCACCACCGCAACGTTAATAAAGGAAAATGTATTGAATAATGACGTGTTGTATTAAAACCAAGTAGAAACCTCCATCCGCATGAAGCTAAGACGAGACAAAATGATATTACATTTTCTAGATCATGGTCATAATAAGATCGTTATAAACAAGAATAAACTACTCACATATATGACATATGTTACTCAATTGTTTTAAAAGAGATTAAGACTATGAGTTATGAAACCTTTCTAAAATAAGTGACTTGAGCATTTGAAATTAGGCAAACTTGAACGCTTGGAAAATAATGTTGTTACTTGATTTTACAAAAGGGAAGTGTCTTGTTTACTTAAAAGATAGTCACGATTTTTATACTACGTATCATGTGACTTATGTGAAAGTACTTTGAGTTGTGTGAAACTTGCCTATGCTTGGATGATAGCCTCATTGCATGTGTTGTATTTACGTTACCGCGCTCTCGATAGAGGCCTTGACTTGTCGAGAACTTACTGGACGTCGGGCAGCTGACGAGAATTCCACTGTATGTTTCCATTTTGATTATCGCTCTTGTTGTCGATGTTATACGGACATGTCTACACCGACGCAGACCGGCACGCGCTACGCGGGTTGATTACCCGATATATTGTTATTGTGGTTACATGGACATGTCTACACCGAGGTAGAATTCCGGCACGTGGCTACGCGCAGGTTGATCACCCAAGATATCATTGCTGATGTTATACGGACGGTTCACACCGGCGCAGACTCCGGCATGGGCCACGGGCATTGTTATTATTGTTGCATCACGGACATGTCTACACCGATGCAGAATTCGGCATGTGACCACGATGCAAGCATGATTGATGTCGCGGGCGTGAGACCCATAGTTATATCGAGTGACGACGCTGAGGCGCGAGTCCTCGACTTGATCGCGATGTCACAGATCAGATGTCAAGTTATCATACATGCTCTCCGCTTTATATAGATCGTTATGATTTAACCGCAGATTTTCGGGCCACATACTTGGTACTGTCAGATCGACCTCCTTCGGGGCCGCTCACGCCGCAGTAGAGTACATCTAGTGGATCCTCGCCTAGGATCACTCATCAGACGGAAGCTCCGCTTCTCCGAGGCTTATTCTTTCGTATGTGTTCCTCGAGTCAGAGGTTCTCAGACATTCGTGGTATGGCGCGGCCCCGTCCCGTCATAGTTGTTGTAAATCTTAGAGGTCTGTAGTAATCAGAGGCGTGGTTTGTAAAAAGGATTAAACTGCTCGCTTTGGAAAGAGTTGTATACATATATTTTATTGGAAGCGTAACCGCTTGGTCGACTCGCTTTATGATCATATATCTTGTTTCTTGTTAAAGTTTTATTTTTCCGCCGTTATCTCTCGATGTTGTATCACTAGGTGCCCGGTAAGGCACTACCACGCCCGGTTCTGTCTTGACAATAACAACTATGACGGACAGTGGCTTCGCCATACCCCGAATGTACAAGAACCTACAACTCGTGGAAACATACCAAAAGATAAGCCTCCGAGAAACGAGCTTCCCAATACACCGAATCGTGATCCTATGAGCGAGGATCCACAACCGATGTACTTACCGCGGCATGAACGCAGCCCCAAGGAGGTCGCATAACAGTACCAAGTATGTGAAATCAAAATATCAGAATGAAATCACATTTCATCATTTTATAAAACCATTTCGCAATGAGTAAACAATTATGTCAAGTAAGGGGACGCATGTCACGACCCGACTCGGCCGCGATCGTGCCCTACCCGCACCCTGCTCGTATACATCGAGAATAGCAATGAACATACACAACATAAACACATGTGTAAATAATATACAAGACAAAGCTAGCCGATAAGTGCCGCTTCCGTAATATAAACAAAGTCAAAAGTACAACTTTACAACTCGGCCTTATAGCCCAACCACATACGTGAATACGCACTTAGAATAATAATCGTATGGACAGGCCCCGCCATACCCCGAATGTACATAATCTACAACATCGTGACAAGACTGTACTAAAGAAAGACAAGCCTCCTGAGAACGGAGCTCCGACGTCCGATAAGTGATCCTAAGAATGTGGATCCGCCACTTGCTTACCCTTTCTCACAGATTAACGCACTTCGAGGAAGGGGGCCGCATACGCATGTACTAAGTATGTAAAATCGAAAGTACTGTAATTACAACATAAGTTTAATAGAAAGCCGAGACATGTATGATAACAAAATTACAAAGATACAAAGGCCTTACTAACAATGAGAGTAATAATAGTGTATACTTACAACGAAAAATAGGATCGAATCCTACTCGACTATTTCACCCGTGATAGTCCAGTGGACTCGCGTGAGGTATTCCTCGCATGGGACTATTTCACCCGCATAAGCCCTACTGACTCGCACGAGGTATTCCTCGATAGGTCGGACCCGCCCGCACGGGACTATTTCACCCGCATAAGCCCTACTTGACTCGCATGCAGGTATTCTCGCATCGTGGTTAGCAAATCCACTAAATATGCAATGCCACAAACCCGGGGAATGACCCCGCAACGAATAATATATCGCTAGCCCAAATCCGGCTATCATACGTAACATAAGCTCTAACGGCTTATCATACAATATATAAGCAAGTTAAGAAATCCCCTAACTTCTTACTATTCTTGTTCATATACACTCTCATTTTAGTTTACTTAAGGCACTAACATGTCTTTTATAAAAATCCGGGAATTTAACCCAAAGTACTACGTACTTCTATTCTTTTAAAATGACTCATTTCATTATAAAACTTCCAAGATACTAATAACCGTAGTATCAAGTTACAATTTCTTTTCAAGACAAGTCACAATACTTTTTAGAGTTAAAATATGGCTTCTAAATCAAGTGACTCGTGTCTTATAATACCTTAGGCAATTGATGCCTTAAAATCGAATTGCCTTCTATTAAATCAAGTCATTTATTTTTCCATAAAGTCAATATAACCAACTCCCCATAAAGTCGTTATATTCACTTTATACCTTAGTCATGTACAATTTCCTATCCAAGGGACTTATACGTTTTTAAAACGACACAAGTATTACATACTTTAGAATTCTTCAAGTCCCTTATCTTTAACAAGACTTAAGACATCTTTAATATTCTCAAAGAAGTGAGTTAATCTCCTAACTCACCCGACTTGGTATTTCATAAAACAAGTAAGGAATGTCAAAGTCTCAGACGCCTACCGCACTATATACGTGAAACTAGTCATGCTCAAAGGATAGGAAAAGTTCTACATACCTTGTCGGTCAAACCACTTGCCAAGTACAAAGTCCCGCCGTAGTATATCAACCTATAATATTCACAATACGCCTATTAACGCCTTACTTCAAATGTAGAATATTATAAGTGTAAAGTCTCCATTTTCTACGGAAAATCTGACAAAGACCTCCTTTGTTTTTACTCACTTTTCCACCTTTTTCAAGGCCGAAATACAATAACCAAACAGCCCCAATTGGCTCACAATTATATAGAAAGTAGTCCAATACAAATGAATAACTACACAGCCCCAATTGGCTCACAATTATATAGAAAGTAGTCCAATACAAATGAATAACTACACAACCCCAATTGGCTCACAATTATATAGAAAGTAGTCCAATACAATTGAATAACCAAACAATACAAACTACATTCCAAATTCGGCCACCTTGATTCAACAAATCCAATTCTTATCCAATTTCCATTTCAATCCAATTTAGTAGCATAACATGATATCAAGTCGCATTTGATTATCATAACCATAATCTTTATGTAAGTAACATGCGACGATTTCTAAAAACGACCAATTAGTAATCCAATTTCCAAGCGGCTTGTATAACATTTCGGATTTAACTACAAGAAATCCATAATACTTATAACTTCAACCTATCAACATCATGTTAGCAACAAGTAGAGCTAACAACAACAATATAAATATGTAATCTTGTAACACCTTTAAAAGACAAGATTATACCTTAACGATTCTTAATCCAACTCCAATCCGAAGTCGCTCCTTAGTAGTTTAGAGCCTCTCCAAGACACCTCAATCCGCTTGTTGAGACCCTTAGAACAATACCAACAATTATCCTTCAAAACTCCAAGCAAAACCTAGAAAGACCCTTTAGGTTTTCATTTGCGACTAACCCGAAAACAATCTTTTTCCAAGATTTTTCTATTGAGATGTGTTTACAAAACACCTAAGAACCTTGGTTTAAAGTGTGGAATCAAATGGACAAGAAACGAAATTTTTTCCCTTTCTTTCAGTGATGAACCCGAGACCCTCCTTTTTGTGTTCTTCAAATTGTGTAAATTTTTTCTAAGTGTTAAGACATCTCTTGCTACTAGTATTAAATAGAGAATTGGATGGTCAAGATAATTACAAATGTGAGGCTTAGATGTGGTCTTCCAAAATATCAAGACTTATGACCTTTGACTTTAGTCAAACTTCTCATGCTACACATGTTGCAAGACTTGTCTTGCAACAAAGGTCCAATGACCCTCTTGCCCTTGCACATTTCGACCAAGGCATCACATAAGGGGGGTGACACGTGTCTCCCTCCCATTCGTTACAATAACACAATTTCCGACAATTCCATAATTTCCGATAAATTTTACAAGTCTCAAATCTTAACACTTGTGGGTTCTTACTTACGTTCTTAAAAACATGTTCTGAAATTACGGGGTGTAACATTCTTCCCCCCTTAGAAACATTCGTCCCCGAATGTTCTTTCGGAGTCAAACTTACAATTAGCGACATGGCTTCCTTTCACAACCCCGACATACCAAAAATGCCACCCTTGGCCACATAAAAGCATTTAAGCAAAAGAAATACTCCAATTAAAACCTGACAAGTAAGGGAAAATGAAATACCTGAAGGTATAGGAAATAAGTGAGGATACCTCTTCAACATGTCCTCCTCCGCTTCCCAAGTTATCTCTCCTGCTATCATTTCTCCACGACTTTGACGGTTACATCCTGGTCCGCAGCCGCTCGACCGGCGATCGAGTATCGCCATGGACTCTCCTCATACGATAACCCCTCTTTCACATTGACCTCACTAGTAGGGAAAACTCTCGCTGGATCACCGATACACTTTCGCAACATAGAAACATGGAATACCGCATGTACCGCCTCCAACTCTGATGGCAGATCCAACTCGAGGCAACCTTGCCCACTCTACTTAACGATCCGGGTAGGCCCAATGTACCTTGGGCCGAAGTTTCTTCTTACCGAATCTCATCACACCTTTATGGGTGACACCTTCAAGAAGACCCAATCGCTCACTCGAACTCCAAATGCCGACGCCGATTATCCGCATATGACTTCTCGCCGACTGAGCCGCTATCAGCCTCTCCGGATAAGCTTCACCTTATCCACACCGCATCAAGTCCGGGCCAACTAATCGCCTCGCCCACGCCGAACCAACCGACGGGCGACTGCATTTCCGCCATATAAATCCTCGATGGCGCCATCCGTATATCGGAATGGTAGCCGTATTATAAGCAACTCCACGAGGCAAATGATCCTCCCCTACCATCAAATTAATCACGCAGCTCGCAAAGATATCCTCGAGTCCGATAGCGCCCGCCGCCGCCACAAGATGAGGATGAAATGTCGTGCTAAGACTCACATGTGTCCCAGACCTTCCGAAAGACTCTGGTTAGCCAGAACCGCTCTCTATCCGATATAATCGACACCGAACACCGCGCACCTCACTATCTCTGATGTACAATCCGCATAGTCCTCACCGAAACGCTGCCCCGACCGAAGGAAATGGGCTGATTTCGACACCACAACAATAACCCAAATGGAGTCGCATTTCTCCGAGTACGCAGGTAATCCCAGAACAAAGTCCATGTTGATCACCTCCCACTTCCAAGCTCGGAATCTCAATAGCCGCAATAAACCACCGGGCCTCCGTGCTCGACCTTAACTCGCCGCAATTAGGACATCAGGCAACAAAACTCGCCACGCCCCTCTTCGTGCCATCCCACCAATATAAACATCCGAGGTCATGGTACATCTTGGTCGACTTTGATGAATAGAATAACGAGCACCAGGCTTCCTCTGTAATCGCTGACGGTCCTCGATACATCGGAACACACAACCGCCTCAAATCTCAAGACTTATCAGCGCCACTCAATAGACTCTTCTCCTCCCAAGAGCCGCATCTCGACATCGTACTCAACACCGGGTCTCAAATCGTCGATCTTCACCTCATCAATGATGGAAGACTCGCAACCTCACGAACCCGCATCTACTATCGCCAGATCGATCAATCGAACCCCAAGGCTCGCTAATCGGTGGATCCGACGACCATGTCCTCGCTCTCCGGCCGCACTGATAGGCTCCCATCGATCTACGACTCAAGGCATCAAGAACTACGCTGGCTTTCCCTGATGGTAGAGAATATCAACATCATAATCTTTCAAAGAACTCTAACCACCGCCTCTGCCTCGTGTTCACTCCTCTCGTCAAGATATACCGAGGCTCTTGTGGTCTCAGATAAATATCCACATGAACCCCGCATAAATAGTGTCTCCAAATCTTCAAGGCATGTATAATCGCGCCAACTCCAAGTCACGGGTGGTAGGTAATTCCTCTCATGCTTCCAGAATCGCCGAAGCATAGGCTATAACCTTGCCGTGCCGCATCAAAACACACCCTAGCCCGATACCCGAGGCATCACAATAGATCACGCATCCATCTAACCCTCCTAAGAGTAAGAACTGAGCCAGAGTCAACCTTTCCTTCAACAACCGGAAACCCTTCTCGCAAGCCTCGCTCCATCGAACTTGGGCCGCTCAGTCACCTAGTCAACTGCTGAAATCGGCAAATCGCCCACAAACTCGCGATAATAACTCGCCAATTCTAAGAAATCGCGCACTTGGCCGGAGTAGTAGGTCTCGCCAAGACTTGACTACCTCAATCTTTGCCGATCTACCCAACACCATCAGCCCCAATAATATGCCCCAGAATGCCATCGAGGCCAACCAAAACTCACACTTGGAGAACTTGGCGACAATCACGGCCCGAGAATCCTGGCATACCTCAAGTGATCTGCATGCTCCCGCCTGTCCGTGAATACACCAGATGTCATCAATGAATACAATCACAAATGTATCCAAAATGGCTTGAACACCCGCTCATCAAATCCATAAATACCACGAGCGCTGGTCGCCGAAAGACATAACCTCAACTCATTGTGCCCATACCGGTCCCGAATGCGCTTTGGGATATTCGCTCGAACTCGAACTCGATGATAACCAAACCGCAGTCTATCTTTGAGAAACACCTCGCACTCGCAATCGTCAAACAAATCATCAATCCCGGGAGGGGTACCTATTCTTAATGGTTACCTTATTCACCGTCGTAGTCAACACACATACGCAGCTGCCCCATCCTTCTTCTTTACAAACAATACCGCGCTCCTCGGAGAGATACACTAGGCCTAATAAAGCCTTTCTCCAAAGAAATCTTTCACCGTCCTTCACTCCTCAACTCGAAAGCCATCCTCAGATGGCGAATGGAAATAGGTCGAGTGTCCGCAACGTGTCAATACAAAACTCGATCTCCTCTCAGAGGGATACCCAAGATCATCCGGGAACACATCCGAAACTCCCTAACCACCGCATCGATCAAGAACCGCACTCACCTTTGTATCAAATACCCGCACTGCATGATAGATGTATCTTTCGCACCATCTTCCTAGCCTTGAGGTAAGAAATAAACCTACCTCTCGACGCCGTGTTGCCCTCCACTGATAATCGCTCGCCAGAAACCGAACCGAACCAACCTGTCTTACAACCAACGTTGGCATAACAAGAAGCCAACCACCATACCCATAATGACATCAAAATCGCCATCTCCAACTCTATCAAGTCTGCAAGTGGTCCGACGATCAGAATAAATACCTGACAACCTCTATACACCCGCCAACTAACACCGAATCACCCATCGGCGTAGCTACCTCAAACGGCTCTATCGACACCGCCTATCCCGATTCTACCCGCAATGAGAGGACACATACGACAAGGTAGAACTCGGATCTATTAATGCATAAACATCACACCAAATCGCATGTACCGCGGACGCCGTGGAAGCTCTCCGATCCCGCGGTGGCTAGAGAATATATGCGTTCGGGACCGCTAGAATCGAACTACCACTACGACTCTCTACCGCGCCCGCTCGTCCGCGAGTACCACGCCTCCGGGCGCATAACCACGTAAGGAGAAGAAGACCAAAGAATCGATCCCGCTTACCGGCTGCATCACCCATGCCGCTCTAGACGGACAATCTCTTCAAATGGCCCACCGCCACAAGAGTAACAACCTCCGCAGAACACGACACTAGCTCGCGAGATCTATCAGACGAGCACACCGAGGCGGGTGGTCTCGATCGGCGAATCTCGCCTCCCCGAAACTCCTCAAGACTGGAGCCCCGACCGCCTCGATCGACCGCCGATCGGACCTCCCGCCGTAAAATCGCGGACGGAGCACTCGGCCTGGCCGGAAAACGGACCTCAGTCACGAGGCCGTCCGCCGAGAACCGCCCCGAGACCTCGATGTCTCGCCCTCTGGCCGGCTACGCTAACTGGGTCCTCCTCTCTCTATCCTCTATCCTCGTGCATAGGCTCGCATCCGGCGATGTCCATATCCGTCAAGAGCCACCCCAAGCATGTCAGAATCATATGACTGCCTAGCCCCATCACATAACGATGAACTCTATCCGCCATGCTAGCTACAATAGTGCGAGCATGCTCGCCAAGGAGTCAAACCTGTGTTGTACTCCCTAACAGCCTCTCCTGCTCGCCGCAAGGTCAAAAACTGCCTACTCGGGCTCTCCTCATCTCGAGGTAAAAAGTGATCCATAAAGGCCTCAGAACTCCTCCCAAACAGCCGGAAGAGCATCATCACCTCTCGAAGCAACCACTACTCAAACCAGCTTCAACGCAATATCGCGCAACCCAGAAGAGGCTAGTAATGCACTGCCTCAAGCCCTAAGAACTCGCATGGTCCGTAGAGTCGAACGAACTCCCGCGATCCTCATCGCACTAACCATAAAACTCGTGGATTACATCCGTAAAATCCCTCCGCAAACCGCTTCCGTTAGCGGCCGCTCGTTCGCTTGCCGCCCGCTACTATATCGTCAATAACCGAATCGCCTCGTAGTCTCTATACTCAGCACTGGCCGGGAACCTGAGGGTCCGTATCTAACCTCTCGAGCTACCGCCGCCTGGCCTTCTAAAATCGCAGCGTGGTCGAACTCGCCGACCGCTTACTACCTCGTGCATAGTCCGTGCTCGAGCCCGTAACCTCTCGAGTACCGCTAGCGCCTCCCGCCGCTTTGCCCTTCGGGCCCGTAGCCTCCGCGAGGCATACTGTTTCATAAGAAGAGGTCGAGAGGATTCAACCTAATAAGACAAATTTCTAATGCACGATCTCGCAGAGAGAAGAATGGAAACTAATCCTAAATGTCTCAGCCTCCCGATTATAGATGTGATGCACAACACACCGATAATCAAGACTCTCGACACGGCCTCAGACACTTTCCGAGGACTAATCGCTCGATACCACTTTTGTCACGACCGACCCGGCCGCGATCGTGCCCTACCCGGGCACCCTGCTCGTATACATCGTAGAATAGCAATGAACATACACAACATAAACACATGTGTAAATAATATACAAGACAAAGCAGCTTAAGGCCGCTTCCATAATATAAACAAAGTCAAAGTACAACTTACAACTCAGTTCTTATAGCCCAACCACATATGTGAATACGCACTTCAGGAATAACAATCGTGGACAGTGCCCGCCATACCCCGAATGTACATAATCTACAACATCGTGACAAGATCTGCACTAAAAGAAAGACAAGCCTCCGAGAATGGAGCTCGACGTCCGATAAGTGATCCTAAGAATGTGGATCTGCCACCGCCACCCTTTTCCTCAGCATTTAACGCAGCCCCGAGGAAGGGGTCAGACATATGTACTAAGTATGTAAACCGAAAGTACAGAATTACAACATAAGTTTAATAGAAAGTCTGAGACATGTATGATAACAAAATTACAAAGATACAAAGGCCTTACTAACAATGAGAATAATAATAGGTGTATACTTACAACGAAAATAGATCGAATCCTACTCCTGGGACTATTTCACCCGCATAGGTCCAGTGGACCTGCATGAGGTATTCCTCGCATGGGACTATTTCACCCGCATAAGCCCTACGGACTCGCATGAGGTATTCCTCGCATAGGCTGGACCCGCCCGCATGGGACTATTTCACCCGCATAAGCCCTACGGACTCGCATGAGGTATTCCTCGCATCGTGGTTAGCAAATCCACGGAAATATACAATGCCACAAACCCGGGGAATGACCCCGCAACGAATAATATATCACTAGCCCAAATCCGGCTATCATACGTAACATAAGCTCTAACGGCTTATCATACAATATATAAGCAAGTTAAGAAATCCCCTAACTTCTTACTATTCTTGTTCATATACACTCTCATTTTAGTTTACTTAAGGCACTAACATGTCTTTTATAAAAATCCGGGAATTTAACCCAAAGTACTACGTACTTCTATTCTTTTAAAATGACTCATTTCATTATAAAACTTCCAAGATACTAATAACCGTAGTATCAAGTTACAATTTCTTTTCAAGACAAGTCACAATACTTTTTAGAGTTAAAATATGGCTTCTAAATCAAGTGACTCGTGTCTTATAATACCTTAGGCAATTGATGCCTTAAAATCGAATTGCCTTCCATTAAATCAAGTCATTTATTTTTCCATAAAGTCAATATAACCAACTCCCCATAAAGTCGTTATATTCACTTTATACCTTAGTCATGTACAATTTCCTATCCAAGGGACTTATACGTTTTTAAAACGACACAAGTATTACATACTTTAGAATTCTTCAAGTCCCTTATCTTTAACAAGACTTAAGACATCTTTAATATTCTCAAAGAAGTCAGTTAATCTCCTAACTCACCCGACTTGGTATTTCATAAAACAAGTAAGGAATGTCAAAGTCTTGTACGTCTACCGTACTTGTTACACCCCGTAGTTCCAATGTATGTATATGAGGACGTACGTACGTAAATACGACATTAAAATTGGAAAGGAAGAAAGATGTGATTTTTCGACGGAAAAGTTTCCGAATTTTGAGAAGGAAAAATGTTCGTTAATGGGAATTGGATTCCCAGATTTGGTATTCGGACTTTTTGGAATATTTGAGAATTATGGAATGTTCTTTCCGAGATTGGTCACGCTGGGCCCACGGAGAATTTACGGCTTTGGGCCCACTTTATTTTCGGATTTTTGGCATTGGATATTTTCTAAGATGAAATATTTTGACGAGTAGGGGCGACACGTGTCACCCCGCAGTGTCCATGTTGGCCGAATTGGAGAAGGTCAAGGACGCTTAGGTGGACAAGTGGCCCATTTTCGCGCCACTTGTCCCATTTTTGTGGTAGCCAAATGGTTGGCCAACTACCCACACACATGTACCCCATCCTCACCACACACTTGCCTAGATCTTGGCCATTGATTTTCCTATAAATACCCCATTGTTTCAAGACTTATTTCATCCACACTTTGAGATTCTAAGTCACAAAATACTCCCTTTGTCGAGGTTCTCGCCCTACTCTCCCCTTGGTGTAGGAAAAATTCTTCAAGTGTTGATATAGTCCCAAATACCTTAGCCTAGTATCCCTAGTTGTATTCCAAGTTATTTCAATACTAGGAGTCGAAATTCTACTTTATTCCTTTAGTCGCAAAAACGGCTCCTAGAAAAATCTTCATAGCTTAGATGAAGTGTTAAGAGAAGTTATTTGGAAACTTCTAAGGGTTGCTTGGAGCGGGTGGAGCGTCAGAATCGAGCTAAACGCTGCTCGTGATCGACTTATAATCTTGGATAATTTTGGGCTTATCGAGGTAATGATCTACGTCCCTATCAGTAATTGGAAATTACATGTTGTAGTAGTTAATCATTGAGTATAAGATATATTGGAAGTATAATTATAAGGAATTGAACCGTATTTACATTGACCGTATTTGCAGTAGACTTGTAGTATTATTGTGGAGTAGAATTGTACACGCCCGTTAGACGTGTAACCCCCGAATTGTTGGTTTGCAGCGTGCCTCGCTTGGCGAGGAGTTTTATGTGGTCATGCGGGAGGCGCTGCTGAATTTTCCGTAGAATAAGGAATCTTGTATCTAGAATTATTCTACGAAGAGAGCCAGAGGTTGATAGACGCTTTGTGGCCTTTATAGTCAAGTACTACGAGTAACGATTCTACTTGAGGGTGGAAAAGGCGAGCAAGGTTAGAGTACTTTGGAGCGCTTTGCTAATTGTCGATAATCGTCGCGAGGTATGTGAACCTCTTCCTATCCTTTCTAGCATGATATTTGTGAAATATATTTAGCGCGGTAGACGCACATGTGTTTAAAGGAAGTTGATTTTCCTTTGTGTCCTTGACTTGATTCCAAAGTTAAGTGACTTGTTATGAAACATTAAGGACTTGAATTATGTTAAAAGTTGTAAAATCTCACTCATGATTAATGGGTGTGTGGTCTTTAAAGAATAAAGTTATCTTGATTTAAAATAAGAATGGTTTTATCATTGGATTTAAAATGATAACTTGAATTATAAACAACTTGATTTTGGGAAAGGAGAAGTAATTTGATTTAAAGGTATAGGTTACTTGTTTTTAAAAGAGTAAGACACTTGGTTTAAAAAGTATATTGCTACTTGACTTTTAAAGGAGAAGTGCCTTTGTTTTAAAAGAAGGTATGGAAATTGTTTTGGTTTTACTTTGATGTCTTTTGACTTGAGTTTAAATAATAAGAATCGAAGTATTTCAAAAGAGTTATTAACCATTTTTGAAAGAAAATCAATACTTTGTTTTAAAAGCTTAAGTGTTATACTAGCTTTATGGGAAGTTAGGTATAACGACTTAAGGAAGATAGAAGGAACGGTTTACTTATTTTTTTTTATGAAAGTCTTGTATTGATTCTGGAAAGTGTAGTAAGATGGTTTGATAAGTAGACATGTTAGGATGCTACGTGTGTTAGTGTCTTGTGATGTTTGTATAAAGGGGTTTCTTGTTGTGCTTATGTTGTTTAACGATAAGTCGTTATGTTAGTATTATATCACTCACCTCTTGACATGATTCCGGTTAAGCCCTCCGACGCGGGTAGACTCAAAGTGTCTGTGTGACCTATGATTCGAGAATACCTAAACGCGGTTTGTGACCTATGCGAGCTACGAGAGTTCCGAGTTAGTGTCGGCCTTTATGGTCACGCGGTCTATGTGGGCTACGCGGATCGCGAGTCCGTGACGCCGCCGGGAGTAGCTACCGACGCGGGAATACCTCATGCGGGCCATCGGAGTGGCTTATGCGGAGTCGCGGAAGTTCGAGGACTAGACGCGCACATTAGATATCGCGCGAAAGTGGCGGCCGATCATGTGGCGGTTCAGACAAATCTCATGATACGCTTTATGACCTTGTTGGTACTGCGGGTTTTAGTAGCCGGCTATGCCTTCATACTTACTCCGCACGGTTTTATTATGACACGTAGGACACGTGTTCATGTGTATTCCTTGATGCTTTTATATCATAGATCGCCAATGAGGAAGATATTCCACGGGCATGATTGATGTTGTGGGCGTGAGACCCATAGTTGTATTTGAGTGATGACTTTGAGGGCGAGTCACGACTTGACATGATCGCTTATTTATCAGGAATCGTAGTTTGGTTATCATACATGTCTCCCGCTTTATATAGACTACTATGATTTCATTTACGTATTTTCGCCACATACTTGGTACCGTTGTCTCGACCTCCTTCGGGCTGCGTCATGCCGCAGGTAGGTACACCAGTTGATCCTCGCTCTGTGGTCAGCGATTCGGCGTTGGGAAGCTCCGCTTCTCGAGGCTTATCACGTATAGTCCTCGTTGTAAGTGCTTACATTCAGGTACGGCGGGCCCCGCCCCGCCATTGTTGTCATATCATTCTGCAGGTCTCAGAGTAATGCTGTGGCGAATTGTAAAAAGGGATGTAATCGTCTAGTTGTTATATATTTATGCCTAAGGCAACTTTTCTCGATAACTGCTTTACACTTCACTTTATTCATGTCTTGTTTTATATTCCGCGATTACTCGATGTATGGCTACTGGGTGCCCGGTAGGCACTACCACGCCCGGTTCGTCGTGACAAAAGTGGTATCGAGCGCTTAATCCTGAAAGTGTCTACGCATCGTATCTAGTAGAGTCTTGATTATCGGGTGTTGTGCACCACACCTATAATCGTGAGGTCGCAGGATATTTAGGATTGGTTTCATTCTTCTCACTCGAGATCGTGCCTTAGAGCCGTGTTATTAGTTGGACTCCTCCGACGATTCTTTTCACCCGTTATGCCTCTACGCAAGGCAACCAGAGCCTGAAGGGCAAGGCAGCAGAGGAGTCGCGAGTAGAGCACGAAGGTTACCGTGGCACGCCCATTCATTATCTGAGACAACGCTTCATTCGGGGAGTTCTGCGACGCCGCTAGCCCCAGGAGAGTTTATAGCAGTAGCAGTAGGTACTGAGACCACGATACCTGATCCTCTAGTCCCACGGCCAGGAACAAAGGATATGAGTTACAAGGAGATGACCCAGTTACTAGCTAGTCCGTGGTCGGAATGAGGACGACGGAGCCGGTGGTTCCGACAGCATCAGAGTTCACCCTAGATCCGATAGTTTGAGGCATCGGCTTTGAGTTGCACCACCCGAGTTCTATGGATTGAGGACCGAGGAAGATCGTCGAGTTTATTCGATTCGGCGGATCATGAAAGTGATTGAGACCTCGCAGGCATTTCTTACACTTTTTGCCCTCGCTGACGGCGAGAGCTCGCGGATAGATTTATGAGGTTGAGGCGTACCCGCGAACGGTTCGGGAATACAAAGATAGAGTTTGACTTATCGCTCGTTATGTCCCCGCTTTAGTGGCGCATACGGAGGATAGAGTGCACCGATATGTCACAGACATGACGATTATCTAGCAGAGAGTTGTACAAGAGTAGCTCTTCAGTCAGACATGGACATTGCCCGCGTACATGCTTACACGCAGCAGACTGAGGAACGTAGAGATCGACGGACTAACCAAGATCAGCAGAAGAGGGCCAGAATAGCAGGGTCCTTTGGTAATTTTCGAGGCGGACCTTCTCAAGCAGCAGACTGGTTATGCGCCTCCGCCAGTACAGAGTGGTCCTCCACAGACTTCAGGACGTTCGGGGTATTTAGGAGTTGGTCAGAACTCCAGGGTTTCTGGTTCACAGATTTATATAGGTTCCAGCCAGCCAAATTCAGTTTTCCCTCTATGTTCACTATGTGGTAAACGTCATCCCAGGAAATGTCGTCTTTTTACTAATGCTTGTTTTACCAGTGGCCGTCAGGGACATGTGAGGAGAGAATGTCCTAGTAGGAGGGATACAGGTGGGATGACTTAGCCTACCGTGTCGGGCCATGATTCAAAGTGGTTCGCAGAGGAAGGGTGTTAGCGCAGAGGCCACCCCACCTCGATGTGGCCATTGTGGTAAGTGACATTGTGGAGAGTGTCGACTTCTTCGACAAATTGTTTTGCTCTCGACCAGCAGGCCATCTTGCGAGAAATTGTCCGACCAGATGTGGCGCGATGTAGAGACTCACCTTCGTGATCGCTAATTCATCATCTTCCCTAGCTATGCACAACGGTGATTGATTAGAACGACAAAGGAAGTGAAGCGGAGATGCAGTATATCCTTAACCCTCTAGAGATTTGTATGTGTGATAAGATGAGTATACCTTAAGTGTTATGTTCGATAGCATTGTGTTAATTGTGATTAGAAAACACGGGTAGTTGTAAAGTGGTAAGTCCGGGACGAAAATGGGGAGCCTTAGAATTTATAATATTTGGGACCTTGGATGCAAGGCCGCCCCGAGTGGATGATTTTACGGTTGGTCTTTGTCAAGTACTCGATAATCGTGGTGTATTTATGGGATAATTCCATGGGTAGTGTGAGATGAAAGTGGTAGCTTTCATGACGTGAATTGGTAAGATTGTTCCGATCGGGAACGAGTTTAGTACGTAGTGGGGCGGGTTAAGACCATATCGCGTGTCAACCCGCAGCCCGGATTGTGGTGGGGTCAGTTTGCGGTGGTCCCGCTAGATGATAGGGTCCCGAGGGTGTTAGGCCTATGTTTAGGTAACCATCGTGACGAGTTCGTGGAAGCGTCGACCCGATGGTCGGGCCGACGAGGTCACCATCTTGTCTTTCGGCCAGACCGCTTACTCGGCAGGTTATGCGAGATGTTATATCGTGAAGGTTGTAAGGTTGCACGAGGTGCCTACTTTCACCTTATGACAGCATGGAGCCTAGTTTACTACCGCTTTTTTCTCGGAGGTTTTACCAGCAGGTTAGGAACTCGTGAGTCTTAGTATCGCGTTCGCCTCTGCCGGTGTTTGGATTTCGTGGTAGTGAGGATTGTTGCCTCCGTTGAGGGAGTGTTTTATAGCTACCATTTCATGTTCGGATATTGCCTTATGACGCCTTGTAGGCGGAAGTGTAAGTTTGTCGATTGGTTCGATGTTGGCAAAGTTCGGATAGTTGGTTCATACTTGTTTCGGGATGTGGATAAGTGCTTATCCGTAAGAGATTTTTGGCACCGAGTCACCGTGGTCGTGCGGATAGTCGGCGACGACACTTAGAGTTCGTGCCGACGGTGGGCCTTCTTGAAGGTACCACCCCGGAAAGGGTATGACGAGATTTGGAACCGGAGCGAGCGTAAATGTGGTAAGTCAGAAAGAGTTCGAGTGCACGGTAAGGCACGACGAGTAAAGGAAGAACCGAGGCATGTGTTAAGAACATAGTTGTGATCATTTCGTTTGTAAAGTGAAGGTGCAAGAGAGTATCTTTTAGCCCTTGGGTGGGAATTTTTGTGATGTTAGAGGTGATTCCTCGTGGACTTTGATGTAAGTATTTGCGCGTGTTTTCTGCGCGCCACGTGCGCATTTGCAAACCGTTAAGCTACGAGGAACTTGATCGTTATCTGTCTTGAGAAGGAACATTCGGGACGAATGTTTCTAAGGAGGGGAGAATGTTACACCCCGTAGTTCCAATGTATGTATATGAGGACGTACGTACGTAAATATGACATTAAAATTGGAAAGGAAGAAAGATGTGATTTTTCGACGGAAAAGTTTCCGAATTTTGAGAAGGAAAAATGTTCGTTAATGGGAATTGGATTCCCAGATTTGGTATTCGGACTTTTGGAATATTTGAGAATTATGGAATTTTATTTCCGAATTGGTCACGCTGGGCCCAGGAGAATTTACGCTTGTAGGGCCCACTTTATTTTCGGATTTTTGGCATTGCGGATATTTTCGAAGATGAAATATTTTGGGCGTAGGGGCGACACGTGTCACCCCGTGTCCATGTTGGCAGAATGGAGAAGGCCGTGGGACGTTTTAGGTGGACAAGGCCCATTTTGTGGTGGCCACTTGTCCCATTTTTGTGGTAGCCAAATGGTTGGCCAACTACCCACACACATGTACCCCATCCTCACCACACACTTGCCTAGATCTTGGCCATTGATTTTCCTATAAATACCCCATTGTTTCAAGACTTATTTCATCCACACTTTGAGATTCTAAGTCACAAAATACTCCCTTTGTTGAGGTTCTCGCCCTACTCTCCCTTGGTGTAGGAAAAATTCTTCAAGTGTTGATATAGTCCCAAATACCTTAGCCTAATATCCCTAGTTGTATTCCAAGTTATTTCAATACTAGGAGCCCAAAAATTCTACTTTATTCCTTTAGTCGCAAAAACGAAGCCCTAGAAAAATCTTCATAGCTTAGATGAAGTTAAGAGAAGTTATTTGGAAACTTCTAAGGGTTGCTTGGAGCGGGTTGGGCGTCGAGAATTGAGCTAAACGTTGCTCGTGATCGACTTATAATCTTGGATAATTTTGGGCTTATCGAGGTAATGATCTATGTCTCCTATTGTAATTGGAAATTACATGTTGTAATAGTTAATCATTGAGTATAAGATATATGGAAGTATAATTATAAGGAATTGAACTGTATTTACATTGACCGTATTTGCGAGACTTGTAGTATTATTGTGGAGTAGAATTGTACACGTCAGGTTAGACGTGTAACCCCCGGAATTGTTGGTTTGTAGCAGCCTCGTTTGAGGAGTTTTATGTGGTCATGTGGGAGGTGTCGCTGAATTTTCCGTAGAATAAGGAATCTTGTATCTAGAATTATTCTACGAAGAGAGCTAGAGGTTGATAGACGTTTTGTGGCCTTTATAGGTTGAAGTACTACGAGTAACGATTCTACTCAAGGGTGGAAAAGCGAGCAAGGTTAGAGTACTTTGGAGCGCTTTGCTAATTGTCGATAATCGTCGCGAGGTATGTGAACCTCTTCCTATCCTTTCTAGCATGATATTTGTGAAATATAGTTAGTGCGGTAGACGCACGTGTTTAAAGGAAGTTGATTTTCCTTTTGTGTCCTTGACTTGATTCCAAAGTTAAGTGACTTGTTATGAAACATTAAGGACTTGAATTATGTTAAAAGTTGTAAAATCTCACCATGATTAATGGGTGTGTGGTCTTTAAAGAATAAAGTTATCTTGATTTCAAAATAAGAATGGTTTTATCATTGGATTTAAAATGATAACTTGACTTATAAACAACTTGATTTTGGGAAAGGAGAAGTAATTTGATTTAAAGGTATAGGTTACTTGTTTTTAAAAGAGTAAGACACTTGGTTTAAAAAGTATATTGCTACTTGACTTTTAAAGGAGAAGTGCCTTTGTTTTAAAAGAAGGTATGGAAATTGTTTTGGTTTTACTTTGATGTCTTTTGACTTGAGTTTAAATAATAAGAATGCGAAGTATTTCAAAGAGTTATTAACCATTTTGAAAGAAAAGAAATACTTGGTTTTAAAGCTTAAGTGTTATACTAGCTTTATGGGAAGTTAGGTATAACGACTTAAGGAAGATAGAAGGAACGGTTTACTTATTTTTTTATGAAAGTCTTGTATTGATTCGAAAGTGTAGTAAGATGGTTTGATAAGTAGACATGTTAGGATGCTACGTGTGTTAGTGTCTTGTGATGTTTGTATAAAGGTTTCCACTTGTTGTGCTTATGTTGTTTAACGATAAGTCGTTATGTTAGTATTATATCACTCGCCTCGACATGATTCCGTTGTCGCCTCCGTCGCGGGTAGACTCAGCGGGTCTGTGTGACCTATGATTCGAGAATACCTCATGCGGGTTTGTGTGACCTGCGCGAGCTACGAGAGTTCCAGTTAGTGTCGACCTTTATGGTCATGCGGTCTATGTGGCCATGCGGATCGCGAGTCCAGGACGTTGCCGGGAGTAGCTACCCTCGACGCGGGAATACCTCACGCGGGCCATCGGAGTGGCTTATGCGGAGTCGCGGAAGTTCGAGACTAGACGCGCACATTAGATATCGCGGGCGAGTGGCGGCCTTCGATCATGTGGCGGTCTAGACAAATCTCATAATACGATTTATGACCTTGTTGGTACCGTGGGTTTTAGTAGTCGGCTATGCCTTCATACTTACCTCAGACGGTTTTATTATGACACGTAGGACACGGTGTTCATGTGTATTCCTTGGTGCTTTTATATCATAGACTGCCGGCAGTGAGGAAGATATTCCACGGGCATGATTGATGTTGTGGGCGTGAGACCCATAGTTGTATTTGAGTGATGACTTTGAGGGCGTGAGTCCCTGACTTGACATGACTGCTTATTTATTTTGAACTGTAGTTTGGTTATCATACATGTCTCCTGCTTTATATAGACTACTATGATTTCATTTACAGTATTTTCAGTTTCACATACTTGGTACCTGTTGTACTGACCTCCTTCGGGGGGCTGCGTTCATGCCGCAGGTAGAGGTACACCAGTGTTGATCCTCGCTCTTAGGGTCACAGTTCAGCGTTTGGGAAGCTCCGTTTCTCCGGAGGCTTATCAGTGGTATAGTCCCCTGTCGTTGTAAGTGCTTACATTCAGGAGTATGGCGGGGCCCTGTCCCGCCATTGTTGTCATATCATTCTTAGAGGTCTCAGAGTCTGTTGTGGCGAATTGTAAAAAGGGATGTAATCGTTTCTAGTTGTTATATATTTATGCCTAAGGCAACTTTTCTCGAATAATCGCTTTACACTTCACTTTATTCATGTCTTGTTTTATATTCACGATTACTCGATGTATGGCTACTTGGGTGCGAGGTAAGACACTACCACGGGCGGTTGGTCGTGGCGAGACTATATACGTGAAACTAGTCATGCTCAAAGGATAGGAAAAGTTCTACATACCTTGTCGTCAAACCACTTGCCAAGTACAAAGTCCCGCTCGTAGTATATCAACCTATAATATTCACAATACGCCTATTAACGCCTTACTTCAAATGTAGAATATTATAAGTGTAAAGTCTCCATTTTCACGGAAAATCGGACAAGACCTCCTTTGTTTTTACTCACTTTGCCACCTTTTCAAGTAGAAATACAATAACCAAACATTTAATTGGCTCACAATTATATAGAAAGTAGTCGATACAAATGAATAACTACACGCCCCCAATTGGCTCACAATTATATAGAAAGTAGTCCAATACAAATGAATAACTACATTTCAATTGGCTCACAATTATATAGAAAGTAGTCCAATACAATTGAATAACCAAACAATACAAACTACATTCCAAATTCGGCCACCTTGATTCAACAAATCCAATTCTTATCCAATTTCCATTTCAATCCAATTTAGTAGTATAACATGATATCAAGTCGCATTTGATTATCATAACCATAATCTTTAAGTAAGTAACATGCGACGATTTCTAAAAACGACCAATTAGTAATCCAATTTCCAAGCGGCTTGTATAACATTTCAGATTTAACTACAAGAAATCCATAATACTTATAACTTCAACCTATCAACATCATGTTAGCAACAAGTAGAGCTAACAACAACAATATAAATATGTAATCTTGTAACACCTTTAAAAGACAAGATTATACCTTAACGATTCTTAATCCAACTCCAATCCGAAGTCGCTCCTTAGTAGTTTAGAGCCTCTCCAAGACACCTCAATCCGCTTGTTGAGACCCTTAGAACAATACCAACAATTATCCTTCAAAACTCCAAGCAAAACCTAGAAAGACCCTTTAGGTTTTCGTTTGCGACTAACCCGAAAACAATCTTTTTCCAAGATTTTTCTATTGAGATGTGTTTACAAAACACCTAAGAACCTTGGTTTAAAGTGTGGAATCAAATGGACAAGAAACGAAATTTTTTCCCTTTCTTTCAATGATGAACCCGAGACCCTCCTTTTTGTGTTCTTCAAATTGTGTAAATTTTTTCTAAGTGTTAAGACATCTCTTGCTACTAGTATTAAATAGAGAATTGGATGGTCAAGATAATTACAAATGTGAGGCTTAGATGTGGTCTTCCAAAATATCAAGACTTATGACCTTTGACTTTAGTCAAACTTCTCATGCTACACATGTTGCAAGACTTGTCTTGCAACAAAGATCGATGACCCTCTTGCCCTTGCACATTTCGACCAAGGCATCACATAAGGGGGGTGACACGTGTCGCCCTCCCATTCGTTACAATAACACAATTTCCGACAATTCCATAATTTCCGATAAATTTTACAAGTCTCAAATCTTAACACTTGTGGGTTCTTACTTACGTTCTTAAAAACATGTTCTGAAATTACGGGGTGTAACAACGCATATCCCCAGAATAGTCACTCACACATAACTATGGGTCTCACGCCCATAATACCACACATGCCCGTGGAACTCATTCCTCACTGCCGGCAGTACATGATGTAAAACAACACCCATATGTGAACCTGAACACTAGATCCTGCCTGCGTCATCAAACCGATCGGGCCAAGTAGAATAGCCAACTACCAGTCCAAAAGCTAGTCATATCCCTTCACGGGCAAGGTACGGAAGCCAACTACCAGTCCAAAAGCTAGCCACGCAACTGGCCGAGGCAAGTATCTTAAGCTAACGTCTGATAGCCTACCGTCTCACAAGATATGGCCGAGGCAAGTATCTTAAGCTATCTACCGAGGCTCTGACATGCGAGAAAATGGCGAACAAGTATCTAAAGTGTGCCTGAACCACACGTACAAATCAAGCCCGTGATCGCTCGTCACCGTGGCAAGCTTCATGGATTAGCGGTCCATGGACTAACAACCTGAACCTCATAATGACCGCATGCCCCGGCATCTCACCTCGGAAGTCATGGCCATGAAACCATCCCATCGGACGCGTGCGTGGAACATCCATCGCGTCGATGTCCAAAGGAAATAAATCGAATAGCCGCCCTCCCGAGTCACGGCGATATAAACAACCGATCGATACTCAAAGTGGGCGTACTCGTGGACCACCCAACGCCGTGAAGTCGATCAATCAATCGGATAAATGGCCTGCAGAGTCACGTGAAGTATCAACAAAACACTTGCACATCAAAGACTATCACAACAAGCATAGGCAAGTTTAACATACATTCATTTTAATCAACAATCGGGTTTCAAACCCAAAATACTACATACTTTCATTCTTTCAAAAGACCTCTTTTACGTAAAAGCCACATGATACTAATACTCGTAGTATATAAAGAAAACACGTTTTCCTTTCAAACCAAATTACTCCACCTTCCGAAAATCTTTATAAATTTTTAAAATCAAGTACTTATACTTAAATCAAGTTACTTCTCCTTTTCCAAAACAAGTCGTTTATAAGTCAAGTCTCTTATCTTTCAAGATCAAGTCTCTTAACTTTCAAAATCAAATCTTTCTTTTATTTTCATAAAGTCGTTATAACTAACTTCCCATAAAGCCATTATAACACTTTTTGTTTTAAACAAACAAAATTCATTTCACACACGTACGTCTACCATACTATATAGTTCACAACAATCATGCTCAAGAGTATAGGAAGAATCACATACCTTTTTAGCTTAAACCACAAGCCAAGTCAAGTATGCCGCGCGTAGAAGATCCACCTATAACAACCACAATACATCTATCAACTTCTAGTTCTCTTCATAGAATATTCTAAATACAAGATTCCTTATTCTACAGAAAAATTCGGCAGAACCTCCCCCCCCGCTATCACATAAATCTCCTCCCCTATCAAGGCCTCGCTACGGGCCAACAACTCCTGGGGATTACGCGTCTAACCTGACGTGTTCAATTCGCTTCACAATAATACTACACAAGTCTCTGAAGTGCAGTCGATGTAAATACGGTTCAAACCTTTATAATCATCCTTCCAATATAATCTACTCAAGTATAACTACTACAACATGTAATATCCGATTACCATAGGGACATAGATCATTACCTCGATAAGCCCAAAATTATCCAAGTTTATAAGTCGATCTGAGCAACGTTTAGCTCAATTCATACGCTCCAACCGGCTCCAGGCGACTTAGAAGTTTCTAAACAACTTTTCTAAACACTTCAACCAAGCTATGAAGGTTTTTCTAGGGTTTCATTTTTGCGACTATTGGAAAAAAGTATCATTTCCGGGCTCCTAGTATTGAAACAACTTGGACTACTACTAGGGATACTAGGCCAAGGTATTTGGGATTATACAATAATACTCCAAGTATTTTCTTCACAAGAGGGGAGGGGGACGAAATCAACTTACAAAGGGAGGGAAAATATTTTGCTTTGGAAAGCTCTTAAGTGTGGATGAAATACTCTTCAACCTAAGGGGCTATTTATAGAGAATTCAAGGGTTAGGATCAAGGTAAGTGTAGGGTCAAGATTGGGCCATGTGTGTGTGGGTCCCACCACACCACATGGCCAACGAAAACAAGGGCCAAGTGGCTTGCCACTCGTAAGGCTATTTCGGCGAGGAATGTGGCTAGACAACGTCCCTCCAAATAACCAGGTGACACATGTGGTTGACACGTGTCGCCCCCCGACTCGTCCAAAATATGTCGTCTTCCGAAATATCCAACATCCCGACAATCTCAAAAACAAACCTGGCCCACCAAACCCGTAAATTTCTCCCGTGGGCCCCACGTGACCATTTCCGAAAATAAAATCTCAAAATTCTAATATAATCCAAGAAGCCCAAATACCAAATCTGGGAATCCAATTCCCATTAACGAACCTTTTTCTTTACAAAAACCGGAAACTTTTCCGTCGAAAAATCACATCTTCCTTTCTTTCCAAAATTTCTGTCGTATTCTCGTACGTACGTCCTCACATACATACCCTGGAACTACGGGGTATAACAACAGACCTCTAGGAATAACAACTGTGGTGGGACAGGGCCCCGCCATACCCCTGAATGTACATAATATCCACAACATCAGGGAAAACCGTACCGAAAAGACAAACCTCCAGAGAAATGGAGCTTCTGACACCTGATCAATGATCCTAAGAATAAGGATCCACCACCTACTTACCCCTACCTGCGGTATGAACGTAGCCCCCGAGGAAAGGGGGTCAGTATACAGTATGTACCAAGTATGTAAAACTGTAAAGTACTGTAAATACATTATAAGTCTAAAATAAAGCTGGAGACATGTATGATAATCAAATTACAGTACATTGTGCCTTACTAACAATGAGAGTAACAAGTATATACTTTACTGTATAAAAATAGGAGGCTCATGATCAAAGTAGGGTCATCCGCCCGTAGTATCATTAAGCAATCCTACTCCTGGGACTATTTCACCCGCATAGGTCCTAAGGACCCGCAATGGAGCGATGCGCTCCGCATGGGACTATTTCACACGCTTGGGCCCGCAATGAGTACAAATGCCGCACTCGCATCATGGGTAGCAAATCCATGGAATTAGTTGTCACGACCCGAACCCGGGCCCGTGACTGGTGCCTTACCCGGGCACCCAAGTAGACATACATCAGAGTAACCAGCGGAAAATAAAACAAGACATGAAACAATATGAAGTGAAAGCTTTTTACGAGAAAAGTTGCCTTTCGGCATATATATATAAATTTGAGCGATTCGTCCCTTTTATAAACCACGCCACAACGATTACACGGACCTCTAAGAATGTTATAACAACAATGGCGGGACGGGGCCGCCATACCACGAATGTAAGTACCTACAACTACAGGACTATGTCACGACCCAGGCCGCGATCGTGCCCTACCAGGCACCCTGTTGGTATACATCGAGAATAGCAATGAACATACACAACATAAACACATGTTTAACAATAAAACATCCTGTGCTAGCCAGATAAGGCGCGCTTCCAATATATAACATAATCAAAAGTACAAGCGTAACATCGGCTTACGGCAACCACAAATGTGAATACGGACCTGCAGGAATAACAAGCGTGGCGGGACGAAACGCCATACCCACGAATGTACATAAATCTACCACGCGAGGAAAAGACTGTACAAAGAGACAAGCCTCGGATAAATGGAGCTTGACGTCGATAAGTGATCCTAAGAATGAGGATCCACCGCTCTTACCCTTTCTGGCGTGAGCGCGCCCGAGAAGGGTCGATTACACAATATGTACTAAGTATGTAAAGCGAAAGTCTTGTAATTACAACATAAGTTTAAAACAAAGTCGTAGACATGTATGATAACAAAATTACGATCACGGTGCCTTACTAACAATGAGTAAATCAAGGGAATACGTCTGGCATCACGATAGGAGACTCGATCAAATCATGGGTAGCGAACCCGTAGAAACAGTGGTATAACGTCTTAGGATTCTTACCCCTCATTTATACTCTTACCCCGCGGGTGGTATAACGTCTTGGGGTTTACCCTCATTTACACTCTTACCACTGAGAAGGTAATAAAGCGGGTGGTATAACGTCTTGGGGGTTTAC
This sequence comes from Przewalskia tangutica, assembly GCA_029844215.1. Lineage (NCBI taxonomy): Eukaryota > Viridiplantae > Streptophyta > Magnoliopsida > Solanales > Solanaceae > Przewalskia > Przewalskia tangutica. The sequence goes on from JAQGDG010000108.1 coordinate 259,600, forward strand.
CCTAGTTTATACTCTTATCACTGGAGAAGGTGGTATAGCGTCTTGGGGTTTACCCTCACTTATACTCTTACCCTACCTCTGCGTCGTACAATAAATAAGCAAGTTAGAAATCACTAACTTCTTATTAGTCTTATTCGTCTACACTCTCATTTTAGTTTACTTAAGGCACTAATATGTTATAATAAAGCCGAGTTTAACACATAGTACTACGTTCTTCCAAACTTTTAATAATGACTCATTTTTCATATAGAACTTCAAGATACTATAAACCGTAGTATCAAGTCAAAATTACTTTTCAAGACAAGTCACAATACCTTTAAACATAAAGTTAGGTTTCTAAATCAAGTGACTCCTTTTATCATAAAACCAGGCGATTGATGCCTTAAAAATCGAATTGCCTTTTCATTAAAATTAAGCCATTTATCTTTCCATAAAGCAAACATAACCAACTCCCTAAAAGTCATTACGTTCGCTTTATACCTTAGCCATATACAATTTCCTATCCGAGGACTTATCGTTTAAAGCGGAACAAGTATCACATACTTTAAAATCTTGAGTCCTTAACTTTATTAAAACATTAGACATCCTTAATACTTTCAAGAAGTGAGTTAATCTACTAACTCACCCGGCAGCTATTCATAAAACTAGTAAAGGATATCAAGGTCATGTATTCTACCGTACTATATCGTCTGACTAGTCATGCTCAAAAGATAGGAAAAGTTCTACATACCTCGCGGGTCAAACCAACTTGCCAAGTACAAAGTCATGGTAGAACGTCGACTATAATATTCACAATCGTCTATTAAGGCCTTACTTCAAGCGTAGAATATTATAAGTGTCAAGTCGCTAAATTCTACGGAAAATCGGACATCACCTCCTTTGTTTTTACTAACTTTGCCACCTTTTCAAGGCGAATACAATAACCAAACACGCATACATTTAAGGCGCAATCAAAGCAATTAATCAATAGGGGATTACATCGACTAGGCGTGTAAAATTCCGCCCCACAGCGATAACAAACTAATACAACTACTAGTCCAATTTGGCCATAATGAATACAACAATACCAATTCTTATCAATTTCCATTTCAATCCAAATTGGTAGCATAACATGATATCAAGTCGCGTTTGATTATAACTACCATAATCTTCAAATAAGTGACATGCGGCGATTTCTAATAAGCGACCGATTAGTAATCCAATCTTGAGTGGCTTGTATAACATTTCGGATTTAAGCTACAAGCAATCCATAATACTTATAAACTTCAACATATCAACTTCATGCTAGCAACATGTAAAGCTAACAACAACAATATAAATATATAATTTTGTAACAATTAAAAGACAAGATTATACCTCGATGAAACTTAATCGACTCGATCAGAGTCGCTTCCTTAGTAGTTTAGAGCCTCTCCAAGACACTTCAATCCACTTGTTGAGACCCTTAGAACAACACCAACAAATATCCTTCAAATCTCCAAACAAAACCTAGAAGGACAACTAGGTTTTCGTTTTGCGACTAACCCGTAAACAATCTTTTTCCAAGATTTTTCTATTGAGATATGCTTACACTATCCTCAAGAACCTTGGTTTAAAGTGTGGAGCTAAATGGATCACAAACAAAGATTTTTCTTTTTTTTTTCTATAGTGAACCCGAGAGCAAGGCTCTTGTTCATCCAATTTTTGTGAAAATTTTCTAAGTGTTGGCACTAGTAGTGCTACTAGTAGTATTATATAGCACCTTGGAGGTCGAATACAACCGTTTGGGTGGCTAGGATAAGCTCTTACTAAATATCAAGACGCGTGGGTCCTTTGACTTAGTCGAGATTATCAAGCTACAAGTTGCAAGACTTAGTCATCCAAGACTATGGTCGATGACCATTATGGCCGTGCCTAAATCGACGAGGCATCGATAAGGGGGTGACACGTGTCGCCTCCCGTTCGTCCAAAAGTCGTTTCAGGCAATTTCATAATTAGATAAATTTTTACAAGTCTCAAATCTTAACACTTGTGAGTTCTTACGTCGTTCCTTAAAATATGTTTTGTAAATACGGTGTAACATTCTTCCCCTTAGAAACATTAGTCCGAATGTTCTTTGAGTCAACTTATAATTAGCGACATAGTTTCCTTACACAACCGACGTACCAATCTGCCACACATGGCCACATAATAGCATTTACACAAAACAAATGCTTGATAAAAACTTGACAAGTAAGGAAAGCGAATTACGAAGGTGCAGGGAATAAGTGAGGATCTTCGCCAGCGTATCCTCCTCCGCTTCCCAGTCATCTCCTCGGTTATTATTTCTCCACGAGGACTTTGTGAAGCTACATCCTTGGTCATGATGCGACTGGCGATCGAGTGTCGCTATGGGACTCTCCTCATACGATAACCCTCTCACACTGGACCTCACTAGTAGGAAAACTCATTTGGATCAGATACACCTGCAACATAGAAACATGGAAGGCCGGATGTGCAGTCTCAACTCGATGGCAGATCCAACTCGTAGGCAACCTTGCCCACTCTGCGGACGATCTGGTAGGGCCCGATGTACCTTGGTGAGTTTCCTTCTTACAGAATCTCATCACACCGCCGTGGGTGACACTCAAGAAGACCCGATCGCTGCACGAAACTCCAAATCTGCGCCGATTATCTGCGTATGACCTGCCGACTACGAGTACTGCTAGTCTCTCTGGATAAGATTTACTTTATCCACAACCTCTTAGAACCAAATGCGGGCCAACTAAGCATACCTCGCCCACGTCGAACCAACAATCGACTGCATTTCCGCCGTATAAAGCCTCGTATGGCGCCGTCTGTATATCTTTGGAATGGTATTGTTGTTATAAGCAAACTCCTGAAGTCAAATGATCCTCATACCCACGAAATCAATCACGCAGCCTGCGGCATATCCTCGAAGTATGCGGATAGTGCGCTCTGCTGCGTCGATCACGAGGATGAAAAGTAGTGAGACTCGCATGTCCCTAAACCCTACGGAAAGACATCCGAAGTTAGCGCAGAGCTGGGCTCCCCTATCGGATATAATTGACACCGAGACACCGTGCAGCCTCACAATCTCTCTGATGTACAATCTGGCATAGTCCTCAGCCGAAAACGTCGTCCTGACTGGAAGGAAATGGGCTGATTTCGTCAGCCTGTCAACAATAACCCAAATGGAGTCGTACTTCCTCCGAGTACGAGGTAACCCTGTAACAAAGTCCATGTTGATCACCTCCCACTTCCAAGTCGGAATCTCGATAGCGCGATAATCCATTCGGGCCTCACGGTGCTCGACCTTGACTGCGGCAATTTGGACCTTTGTCGACAAAATTTGCCACGTCCTCTTCGAGCCATCCCACCAATACAAACATCGAGGTCATGGTACATCTTGGTGACCCGGATGAATAGAATAACGACAACATGTGCCTCTCCGAAATCTGGCGAAGTCTGACACATCGGAACACACGGCCAAGCCCTCAAATCTCAAGACCCATGAGCGCTACCGAATAGACTCTTCTCCTCCCGAAGAGGCTGCGTCTCGATACCGTGCAACACGGTCCTCAAGCCGCGTCTTTACCTCATCAATGATGGAAGACTCGCAACCTCGCGAACCGCACCCGCTATCGTCGGTATCGATCAAGCGAACCCCAGGCTCGCTTAGCGGTGGATCTGACGGACCGTATCTGCCTCTCCGATTGTACCTCTGGCGAACTCCCGTCGATCTACGACTCAAGGCATCGGCAACTCGTTGGCTTTCCGGATGGTATAGAATATCAACATCATAGTCTTTCGTGACTCTAACCACCGTCTCTGTCTCAAGTTCAGCTCCTCTGCTGAAGATATCTTTGGAGGATCTTGTGGTGCGTATAAATATCCACATGAACCCCATACAAATAATGTCTCCAAATCTTGAGCATGTATAAGCTGCGACCAACTCTAAGTCATGGGTAGGGTAATTCCTCTCATCTTGTGCTTGGGAAGCATAGTCTATAACCTTGTCGTCTTTGCGTCAAAACACACCCTAGCCTGTTATACCCTTATTTCCAAGAGTATGTCGTAAGGGCGTCGTAGAAAATTTGTGCCTTAAAGTGTAGGGCCAAAATTATTTGTTCCTGACACCGTTTAGAGTCGTTTTTCGCCGAAGCGTTTTACTGACTTGCGAAGGAAAATTAGGCTATATCGTTTCTAATTTTTGGATTTTTCAGAGATGAACATTTTGGGCCAACAAGAGGCGACACTTGTCACCTCTCATTGGCGGATAATGAAGCGATAATTGGGTGAAATTGGAGAGTGTAGTTGGTAGGATATTTTGTGTGTTGATTGATAAAGTGGGACCAGCACGCTTGTCCCAATCTTGGCCTTACACTTGCTATGAACTTGGCATGATCTTGGCCGTTGGTTGGCCAGCTTGTCTATAAATACCCCTAAGTTTGAAGACTTCTTCATCCATTCCTATATTTCCTAAGTCTAAAATTCCTCCACTTCCGTGTGGTGTTTCGTCAACACCCCTTCCCCTTTGTGAGGCCTTGTGGCGAGAGCTCCTCCCATGGCGAAAGTACCCCAGTGGGGTAGGTGAGGGTATACACCCACTTGTGGTGTTGTCTCGTATAAATACCCCTCTTGGTAGAAATACTCTCAAAAGTATTGTTACTATACCCAATTACATTAGGTATACCTTGTAGTATTCTAAGGTTATACCTATCTGAAAAGCCAGTAATACTATTATACTTCGTCAGTCACAAAACCGAAACCCTAAGGAAAATCTCCATAGTTAGTTGGAGTATTATGTAGAAGTTGGTTAGAACTTCTAAGGGTGGTTTGGAGCGAGTTGGAGCGCACGGAGTTGGAGCTAAACCTTGCTCAGGAGCGACATTAAACTCAGATAATTATGGGCTTATCGAGGTAATTATCTTGTCCCCCTATTGTAATTGGAAATTGCATATTGTTGGAATATATAGTTGAAGTATACTATATATAGAACTGAACATAGTTGTGTGGCAATGTCTTTGGACTTAAGCCTGAATTTAAAGAAGAGAACTGAACTGTAATTACGTAGGACTGTATTCTGATGAAACTTGTGTAGTTGTGGGTAGGGAAGAGTGCCCAATTTCCCGTAGGATCTTGTATCTAGATTTATTCTACAGAGTAGTCTAGACTTTGATAGACTTGTATAACTGTATAGGTTGAATGTTCTGCAGTGGCATGTGCTCTTGAGAAGGTGGACCAAAGCTAGGGTTATAGCCGTGGGCGATTTGCTAATAGTCGATAATCGTGAGGTATGTGAACCTCTTCCTATCTCTTCGGCATGATATGTGTATAACTATATAGTACGGTGAGCGTGCGTGTGTTAATTAAGCGTAGTTATGCAGCAATGTCTTTTGACTTAAGCGAATAATAATAATCTTGAAGTAGTTCAGAGAATTAAGAAGCTTTTTAATAGAAGAGTAATACTTGGTTTTAAAAGCTTAAGAGTTATACTAGCTTTATGGGAAGTTAGGTATAACGGCTTAAGAGAGATAAAGCGAATGATTTATTTATTTTAGAAGTTAAGAGACTTGATCTTGTAAGATAAGAGACTTAACTTAAATGAATTATATGAATTTTGTGTGAAACCTCATTCGTGAGTAATGAGTACTTGGTTTTTAAAGGGATAATGTTTCTTGATTTGGAAATCGGAATGTGTATCGACAAACCACTTTGCAGCGTTAATAAAGGAAATGTTTTGATTAATGAAGTATTAATAAAACCGGTGAAACTTCCATCTGCATAGAAGCTAAGATGAGACAAAATGATATTTCTAGATCATGGGCTTTGTAATAATATTGTTATAAACAAGAATATCCTACTCGCATATAAGGCTTATGTTTCTCAGTTGTTTAAAGAATTATATTCTTAAATGAATAAGACTATGAACTCTGAAACCTTTCTAAAATAAGAAACATGAACATTTGAAATTAGGCAAACTTGAGCGTTTGGAAAATAATGTTGTTACTTGATTTTACAAAGGAAGTGTTTAGTTCACTTAAAAGATAGTCACTCTATTTTATACTACGGGTATTGCGTGACTTACGTGAAAAGCGGATCTTTTAAAGAGTTAATATATGAAGTACTTTGGGGATAAAAACCGATCTTGTTAATCATATAGTAGAAAGTGCCTTGTGTGTATAACTTGATTGTGTTGGGTTGTGATAGCCTTGTAATACTTTCTTGTTAATTTGTTAAGTAAACATGCTAGGATCTTCGTGTGTTAGTATCTTGTGATGTTTGTGTAAAGGGGTTTCCCGATTGCGCTCAAATTGTTTCACTATCGGATATGTTGGTATTGTACCACTCGCCTTGACTTGTTTAGGAGGTTAAGGCGCCTCAGTGCGGGGTAGACTTCGGTAGTCTGTGTGACCTATGATTCGAGAATACCTCATGCGGGTCGGGGGCTATGCGGAGCTACGAGTTCGAGTTAGTGTGCGGCCTTATTGGTCATGCGGTCTATGTGGCCATGCGGTGCGAGTCGGCGGATCTTGAGGAGTAGCTACCCTCGATGCGGGGTTATACCTCATGCGGGCTATGAGTTTGGCCTATGCGGTCTTTGCGGAGAGTTCGAGCTAAACGCGCATTGTTAGATGCTGCGGGCGAGTGGCGGCTTTGATCATGTGGCGGTCTAGACAGATCTCGTGATCTGATTTATGACCTTGTTGATGCGTAGGTTTTAGTAGTCGGCTATGCGCCATTACTCGCCTGTCACGGTTTTATTAGGACACGGTGGGACACGGTGTTCATGTATTCCTTGATCTTTGTTACATCATAGGCTAGGCGGTGAGGAAGGTATTCCGGGCATGATTGATGTTGTGGGCGTGAGACCCGTAGTTATATTTGAGTGATAACTTTGAGGCGTGAGTCACGACTTGACATGGCTTATTTATTGTGAGCGTAGTTTGGTTATCATATATGTCTCTGCTTTATATAGACTACTATGATTTCTTTTCTGATGTTATTTTCAGTTTCACATGCACCGGTAAATTTTTGTTGTGCGACCTCCTTGAAGCTGCGTTAAATCATGGTAAAGTACACGATCATTGATCCTCGCTCTTGGAGTCACGATTCGGCGTTTGGGAAAGCTCCGTTTCTCAGGAGGCTTATCGATGTATAGTCCGCATCGTTGTAGGTATTTACATTCGGGGTATGGCGAGGCACTGTCCGCCATTGTTGTCATATCATTCTTAAGTGCATGAAATCTTGTTGTGGCGAGTTGTAATAAGGATATAGCTATTGATTTTAAATTGATGTATATATATGCGAAAGGCAAGTTTTCTCAATTCATTTCTTACTTCATAATATTTTCATGTCTTGTTTTATGTTCGTGATTACTCGATGTATGGCTACTTGGGTGTCGGGTAAGGCACGACCACGGGCAGGTTGGGTCGTGACAAAGTGGTATCAGGCGATTAATCCTCGGAAAGTGTCTGAGGCCGTATCGATGAAGTCTTGATTATCGGTGTGTTGTGCACCGCGATGTCGAGGAGGCTATAGGATATTTAGGATTGGTTTCTATTCTTCTCACTCTGAGATCGTGCCTTAGAGGCATGTTGAAAATTTGGACCCTCTAACGTATTTCTTTCCATACGTTATGCCTCGCGTAGGGCAAACCGGGCCGGGAGGCGAGCGAGAGGAGGCTGCGAGTAAATCTGAGAGAAGAGGTTCAGAGGCCCAATCTTTACCTAGGTAGTGCTTCATTCGGGAGTTTTGCGGCGTCACTAGCCCAATGAGTTTAGCGGCGGCGGTTCCTCTGCGGCCGCGACATTGAACGCCGATTCGCGGCCAGGAGCAGAGAATATAGATTGCAAAGGCGACCATTACTAGCTATGGATTTGGCTACGGAGGGTATACCAATGTCTGCGAGTCTTGATGAATATCTAAGAGGTTGTGCAAGTAATTCTTGATTGAAGCTTGAGCATAGCCTGCATGCGGGCTTATCTGCGGCGGCGAAAGCGTAGAGATCGATGGGTTAACGAAGGGCGAAGAAGGGCGGGCGGAGTCCTTTGGTAACTTCGGCGATCGCCTCGCGGTGAATTAGATATACCGTCCGCGGTCGAGTGGTCCTCGCGGATTTGGGACTTCGGAGTATGCGGGAGTTGGTGAGAACTCCGGGCTTGGTTCACGGTGTAATGACGTCATCGGGAATGACATCTTTTAGATTGGTACTTGTTGTACCTATGACCGTCAGGGTCTGATGTCGAAAGAGTGTCCTAGTAGGAGGACTTAGCCTTCAGGATCGGGGGCTAGTTCGTCATCTTCCCTAGCTATCGCCTACACGGCGGGTTTGATTAGAACGACTAAGAGTGAAGCGATGAATGCGGCATATCTTTAACCTACAGAGTTTTATTTATGTGATAAGGTGAGTATACCTTAAGTGTTATGTTGAGATAGCATTGTGTATATTGTGATTAGAAATCATGGTTAGTTAACCAAGTAAGATTTGGGGATAGAGAAGTGTAAGCCTTAGAGCTTTTCGTGAAAACCTTTGAGGTGAGGCCATCTGGTAAAGATGTATTGTTATGTTTGATCCTTGCTCGGAGTGCATAGTGCGTGAGCTATGTTTGGGATAGGTCCTAAGTAGTGTGAAATGAAGAGGGTAGTTGAGCTAAGAGGCGCTGGGTTTAAGTAGCGTGATTAGTGAGGTTGTTAGGATCGGGAGCTAGTGTTGTGCGGCGTTGGGTCGGGTTGAGGCCACGTTGCGGGTCGACCAGCGGCATATATGGTGGTGGGGTCAGTTTGTGGTGGTCGCGCGTGTTAGGAGTTATGAGTGTGTTAGGCCCAAGTTTATTTAACGTGTCACGAGTTCGTGGATCGTTCAACGATGGTCGGGCGATGGGGGCAGCCCGTCGTGTTCTTGATCGGGACGATTACTCGGCTGTGTTGGTATATCAGGAAGGTTGTAAGGCTGCACGGGGTGCCTCTACCTTATGACAATGACGAGGCCAGTGCAGGTTTCTTTCGTAGATTTTACGAGCGGGGTTGAGAACTTCGGTGAGTCTCGAATCGCGTCGCCTCGGGCAGTGTTTGGATTCGAGGGTAGTTGTAGAGTTGTTGTCTCCTGTGGAGGGAGTGTTTAAGCTACCATTTCAGTGTTCGGATGTCGCCTTATGAAGCCTTGTAGGGGCGGAAGTGTAAGTTGCCGGTCGATTGGTTCGATGTTGGCAAGGTTCAGATAGTTGGTTCGAGCATTCCGGTAATTTGTGGATAGGGTGTGATGAGTTTTGGAAAGCGGAGGAACTTAGCGAGTTACTTTGGGCCTTTTGAGTTCATGTGAAGAGTAGGCGGGTTGCCTATATGTTAGCATTCTTGCGTCAGACTTAGGAAGCGATCGTCCGATCTTTCGTATTGTTATGTTGGGAAAGTATCTGTCACGACCGATTCGGACGTGGTAGTGCCTTACCGGGCACCTAGTAATCTGACATCAGTGTAATCGGAACATAATACACATACATGAAACAAATGAAGTACAAAAGCAGTAATTTGAGAAAACTTGCCTTTGGCATATATATAAATAACAACTTTTCCAACATGAGCAGTTTTAATCCTTTTTACAAACCACGCCTGTGGCGTACTACGAGACCTCTGAAATGATCGACAACAATGGCGGGACGGGGCCCGCCGTACCACACAAATGTAAGCACCTGACAACAGGGGACTATACGGCTGATAAGCCTCGGAGAAATGGAGCTTTCCAGCGCGTGAGCTGACCACTAAGGCGAGGATCGATGGCGGTGTACCTTTACTGCGGCATGAGCGGCCCCGAAGGAGGTCGATCTGACAGTGCAGTATGTGAAACTAAAAATCGTAAATGAAATCATAATAGTCTATAAGCGGGAGACATGTATGATAAGCAAACTCTGATTCACAATAATAGCGATCGTATCAAGTCGGGGACTCGCCTCAGTCATCACTCGAATATAACAATGGGTCTCACGCCCGCGCATCAATCATGCGTGGAATACCTTCCGCCAGCTGGCGGTTTATGATATAACGACACGAACACCGCATGAACACGGGTCCCACGTGCCATAATAACTGCGTCTGAGGGTAATCTGAAGGCATAGCGAGCTACTACGCCCAGCAGTACCAAAGGTCATGAAGCGTATCATAAGATCTGTCTGGGCCGTCGCATGATCAAAGGCGACCACTTGCCGCGATATCTAATGTGCGCGTCTAGCCCTGGAACTTTCCATGACTCGCGTAGGCCAATCAGATCGGCCGCGTGGTATAACCCGCGTCGGTAGCTACTCCCGGCGGCGTCTGGACTCGCCCGTCGCGTAGCGCGAGACGCGTGACCACGAGGCGCGTCTAACACGGAACTTCCGCGATTCCGCATAGGCCCCCTGGACCCGCGTAGGTAGTCTCGAATCATAGGTCCGTCGACGCTTTGATCTACCCGCGTGGACGGCAACCCGGAATCATCTCGAGATGAGTGATGTATAATACTATCATAACGACTTATCGTTAAACAACATAAGCGCAACAAAGGAAAAACCCTTTACACAAACATCACAAGATACTAACACGCGTGGCATCTAGCATGTTTACTTATCAAATCAACAAGAAGGTATTACAAGGCTATCACGAACCAACCGATCAAGTTATACACGCGGTACTTTACACTATATGCTAACAAGTTGGGTTTTATCCCCAAAGTACTTCATCGTTAACTCTTTAAAAGATCGTTACTTTCACAAAGTCACACAATACGTAGTATATGAAAATATAGTGATTATCTTTTGAAGTAAATCAAAACACTTCTCTTTGTAAAACTCAGTATGACATTATTTTCCAAGCGTCCGAGTTTGCCTAATTTCAAATGTTCATGTTTCTTATTTAGAAAGGTTTAAGTAGTTCATAGTCTTATTCATTTAAGAATATAATTCTCTTTTAAACTATCGAAACATAAGTCTTATATGTGAGTAGGATATTCTTGTTTACAACAATCTTATTCAATGACCGTGATCTAGGAAATATCATTTTGTCATCTTAGCCACATGCGGATGGAAGTTTCTCTTGGTTTTAATAATACTTAATCTGTCAAAACATTTCCTTTTATTAGCAGCTGCGATGGTTTGTCGATACACATTCTGATTTCCAAAATCGATAAAACATTCTTAAGGCGTTATACCTAACTTTCCATAAAGCTAGTATAACTCTTAAGTTTTCAAAACAAATCAAGTATTACTTAACTACTCTCAAAATGATTCAAAACTCTTTTGAAATACTTCAAGTTCTTTATTAACACATAACAAGCGGTTATAGTTCAAATCGATTTACCTTTTAAAAACCACATGTATTTTCTTACCAACGTAAAGCGTTATAACCGACTTCCCATAAAGCGTTATAACAACATGTTTTACACAATCAAATACATTTGAAATGCGTATGCGTCTATCGTACTACATAGTTCACACATATCATGCTAGAAGAGATAGGAAGAGGTTCACATACCTCGCGGCAGTATCGACTAATAGCAAAGCGCTCAGTACTCCCAGTATGGCTACTCACTAAAGCCAAGTAGAGCGCCACGCGTAGTACTTGACCTATAAGGCATGCGCATTAACATAAAGATCTTATCGTTGAACATTCTACGAAAATTCGCGCCTCACCCCGCATGGCGTAAATCTCCTCCTCTCACGGGGCGGCTGCGAAGCCAACGAGGGTTATCATCTAACGACGGGTACAATTCTACTCCGCGGTACTACTACGAGTCTCTTATGTCTGATCGATTCGATTCTTGGGCTTAAGTCAAAAGACATTGCCAACTAACCACGTTGATTATATATAGTATACTTTAACTATATATTCTAACATGTAATTTCAATTACAATAGAGGACAAGATATTTACCTCGATAAGCCCGTAATTATCCAGTATAAAGTCGATCTGGGCAATCGTTTGGCTCGACTCGGCGCTCAACCGCTCTAAACCACCGCAAGTTCTAACCAAACCACACAATACTCACGGACTATGGAGATTTTCCTATGGTTTCGGTTTTGTGGTGGGAAGTATAATAGTATTTCAGGGCTTTTAGTATAGGTATAACCTTAGAATACTACAAGGTATCTGGCTAAGGTAATTTGGGCATTATAACAATACTTTGAGAGTATTTCTACGCCTGAGGGGTATTATCAAAGCAACTTGGCTAGGGGAGGGTGTACCCTCGGCGAGGCCTCTAGGAGAGGGAGGCCTCTTGGCGAACTCAACACTAAGGGAGGAGAAGATTTAACACTTAGAAACATTTAGGAAAGGATGAAGAATTCATCAAAGGGAGAGGGTATTTATAGCCTGACCAAGGCCAACCAATGGCCGAGATTGAGCAAGTGCTACACAAGTGTAGGGCAAGATATGCCCAAGTTCCCCTGAGTCCTACTCCTTAAAACCCTGCAAATATCTGCGAAATATCTACCACTTGACCTCACGAATCGTCCCGTATGCGCCGCTTGCCCTGATGAGAGGGTGCCAAGTGCAGCCTCTCGTTGGTCCAAAATGTTAGTCTCTCGGAAAAATCCATAAAAATAAGAAAAGACATAGCGGAATTTTCCGCCCGCGAAGTTATGTAAAGCGTTTAGTCGAAAAGCGACTCTGGCAGGGTGTTGTGCAAAAATGCCATTCGGCGAGCCACTGGCGGGGTGACACGTGTCGCCCTCACAGCCCCAAAATAAAACATCTTAGAAAATATCCTGATGGCCAAAATCTAAAACAAAGTGGGCCCCACAAAAAGTAAATTTCTCGTGGGCCCAGTGACCATTTCGAAAATAAAATTCCATAATTCTCTAATATTCGGGAAGTCAGAATACCAAATCACGGGAATCGATTCCCGTTCGCGAACCTTTTCCTTCACAAAGCGGAAACTTTTAGTGGAAAAATCGCCTCTTTCTTCCTTTCCGATCTTTACGCGTATTCACCGTCGTCGTCCTCGCATACATACCACGGAACTACGGGGTATAACATTCTTCCCCGCCGAAACATTACGTCCGAATGTTCCTTCTAAGTCTCAAAGCGAGCGCGTGCGATATAGTCTTCTTATACTTACGAAACAATCGCCACGGTGGCCGCGAAATACCAGCAAAATACCTACATCCAAGTCCGAGGAAACACCTCTAACATCGCCACAAATAATACTACTTTTGTCACTTTGTCGCGAGCGCTCCGGCGACCCAACAAATGGTGCCGGAACGCGTCGATCACTGAAGGCGTAAATGCGCTCGAATTCTTACCATATTTACGATCGCTTTGGTATCCAAAACTGGGGTTACTATCTCTACGAGGTCATCGTTAAGCGGGAACATTCTGGATGGATCTTGATACTTTCGAACATAACAATCTGAAAGACCGGGCGTCCTTCCTCCTAAGTCGGACGGCAAATGCTAACATATAGGCAACTGGCCTATTCTTCATGAACTGCAAAGGCCCAAGTAACTCGGGCTAAGTTCCTACTGTTTCCAAAACTCGTCACACCTGTCAGGGTGGTACTTTCAAGAAGACCGACCGTCGGCGAACTCTGGCGTCGTCGTAGATTATCGCATACGATTCCTGCGAGCTGCGGAACTTCTTCAGACAAACACCATTATCCGCGTCTGCTGGAACAAAGTGAACCAACTATCGAACCACCTGCCAACATCAGACAATCGGCCGCAACTTACACTTCAGCCTGCAAGTCTCGTAAGCGACATCGAACAACGAAATGGTAGCTCAAGCGCTCCATCGCGGAGACAACAATCCTCAAACTACCCGCGAAATCCACGCGCATGGCGGCGAATGCGGTCTGAGACTCGCTGAGTTCTTAACACGTCTTGGTAAAACTTCCGAGAAACAAAGGCAGTAGTAACACAGGCTCGGTATGCATCATAAGGTGAAGGTAGGCACCGTGCGACGCCTACAACCTTTACGATAAATCAACAACGCCAAGTGAGCGGTCGGCAGAAGAACACGATGGGCTGCCCCGTCGGCGACCACCGATCGACGCGTCCGCGAACTCGTCGTTGGTTAACTAAACTTGGGCCTAGCACCCTCGTGACCTACCACGGCGGGACCACGCGGCGAACCGCGCCGTACGTGCGCGGGTTGACGCAGCGTGGCCTCAAACCCGACGCGCGCGATACTAGCTCCGTCGAACGATCTCGCTAATCACGTTACGAAAACCTAGTGGTCTTCTTAGCTCGACTACCTCTTCATTTCACACTACCAGGGACTATCCCAAACCACTCACGTCTGCGATGCACTCTATAAAGTCAACATAAACATCGTCTCTGCAGAGATGGCGCTTACCTCTAAGGTCTTTGCGTATAAAGCTCTAAGGCTACTTTCTCTATCCTCCAAATCTTACTCGGTTAACCCAGCGTGATTTCTAATCACAACTAACACCTTGCTATCGAACATAGCACTTAAGGTATACTCGCTTAAAAGTTCTTGAAGGACGCTTGCTGCTCACGGCCTCTTACTGCATCCTTGGTTAACGTCGATCTCTACGTTTCTCGGCTGCTGCGCATAAGCCGTCTACGGGCCATGCTCGAGCCCAATGAAGAATTACTCTTGCCTGACCCTTTCTTAGGTAGTCATCAAGACTGCGTGATACATCGGTATAATCTCTGGTAGCCAAATCCATGGCTAATGTGAGTCGCCTCTTTGCGATCTAAATTCTCTGTTCGATCATTGGGCGAAGGTTCAAATATCATGGCGCGATGGAAGCTGCCGTCGCCGTGCTAAACTCATTGGGGCTAGTAACGTCGCGAGAAATCCACTGAATGAAGCACTACCTAGGTAATGATTGGGCTGTGCCCTCATGACCCTCTGTATTCTACTCGCGGCTCCTGCGCTGCCTTGCTCTGGGCGGGTTGCCTGCGCGGAGCATAACGGTGAGGAAAGAAATACGTTTAGAGGTCGACTTAAAACACTGGCTCTGAGCACGACCTCGAGTGAGAAGAATAGAAACCGATCCTAAATATCCTATAGCCTCACGATTATTGGCGTGGTGCGCGACAGCGATAATCAAGACTCTCTTGGATACGATGCAGTAGACACTTTCAGAGATTAAGCGCTCACGATACCACTTTTGTCACGACCGATTAGGGCGTGGTAGTGCCTTACCGGGCACCACTAGTGATACAACATCGAGTAATGTCGGAACATAAAACAATACAAGACATATTATGAAATATGAAACAATAATCTGAGAAAAACTTGCCTTTCGGCGTATATATAAATAACAACTTTTTCCAACGTGAGCAGTTTTAATCCTTTTTACAAACCACACTTGTGATCTACGGACCTCTAAGAAATGATACGACAACAATGGCGGGACGGGGCCCGCCATACCACGAATGTAAACACCTGCAACAACGGGGACTATACAGTGATAAGCCTCGGAGAAAGCGGAGCTTTCCATGTGAGCTGTGACCACTAGGCGAGGATCGATGGCGGTGTGCCTTTACTGCGGCGTGAGCGGCCCGAAGGAGTCGATCTGGCCAGTGCAGAGTATGTGAAACTAAAAATCGTAAATGAAATCATAATAGTCTATAAAGCGGGAGACATGTATGATAGCAAACTACGATTCCATGATAATAGCGATCGTATGTCAATCGGGGACTCGCGCCTCAAGTCGTCACTCGAATATAACAATGGGTCTCACGCCCGCAGCATCAATCATGCGTGGAATACGCCCCGCCACTGGCGATTTATGATATAACGACACGAGAACACACATGAACACGAGGTCCACTGTGCCATAATGCTGCGTCACGGGGTAAATGCGAAGGCATAGCCGACTACTAACGCCTGATACCAACAAGGTCATGAAGCGTATCATAAGATCTGTCTAGGCATCGCATGATCAAAGTGACCACTTGCGCGATATCTAATGTGCGCGTCTAGCCACTGGAACTTTCGCGACTCGCGTAGGCCAATCAGATCGGCCCGCGTGAGGTATAACCCGCGTCGGTAGCTACTCCGGCGGCGTCTGGACTCGCCGTCCGCGTAGCCACAGACCGCGTGACCACGAGGCGCGTCCTAACACGGAACTTCCGCGATTCGCGCAGGCCCACTGGACCGCGTAGGGTAGTCTCGAATCATAGGTCCGTCGACCACTGAGTCTACCCGCGTCGGAGGCGACAACCCGGAATCATCTCGAGAGATGAGTGATGTATAATACTATCATAACGACTTATCGTTAAACAACATAAGCAACAAAGGAAAAACCCCTTTACACAAGCATCACGAGATACTAACACGTAGCATCTAGCATGTTTACTTATCAAATCAACAAGAAGGTATTACAAGGCTATCACAAACCAACACAATCAAGTTATACCACGCGGTACTTTTTACTATATGCTAACAAGTTAGGGTTTTATCCCCAAAGTACTTCATACATTAACTCTTTAAAAGATCGTTACTTTCACAAAAGTCACACGATACCGTAGTATATGAAAATATAGTGATTATCTTTTGAAGTAAATCAAAACACTTCTCTTTGTAAAACTCGATATGACATTATTTTCCAAGCGTCCAAGTTTGCCTAATTTCAAATGTTCATGTTTCTTATTTAGAAAGGTTTAGTAGTTCATAGTCTTATTCATTTAAGAATATAATTCTCTTTTAAACTATCGAGAAACATAAGTCTTATATGTGAGTAGGATATTCTTGTTTACAACAATCTTATTACAATGACCATGATCTAGGAAATATCATTTTGTCTCATCTTAGCTTACATGCAGATGGAAGTTTCTCTTGGTTTTAATAATACTTAATCTGTCAAAACATTTCCTTTTATTAGCAATTGCGGTGGTTTGTCGATACACGTTCGATTTCCAAAATCGATAAAACATTCTTAAGGCGTTATACCTAACTTTTCATAAAGCTAGTATAACTCTTAAGTTTCAAAACAAATCAAGTATTACTTCTCTCAAAATGATTCAAAACTCTTTTGAAATACTTCAAGTTCTTTATTAACACATAACAAGCGATTATAGTTCAAATCGATTACCTTTTAAAAACCACATGTATTTTCTTACCAACATAAAGCCGTTATAACCAACTTCCCATAAAGCGTTATAACACTTTATGTTTTACACCAATCAAATACATTTAGTACGTATGCGTCTCTGCGTACTACATAGTTCACACATATCATGCTAGAAGAGATAGGAAGAGGTTCGCATACCTCGCGACAGTATCGACTAATAGCAAAAGCGCTCAAGTACTCCCAGTATCGGCTACTCCTAAAGCCAAGTAGAGCAGCGCCATGCGTAGTACTTGACCTATAAGGCCTGCGCTTATTAACATAAAGATCTTATCGTTGAACATTCTCTGAAAATTGGCGGCCTCCCCACATGACAGCGTAAATCTCCTCTCGGGGCGGCTGCCCGAAGCCAACCGGGGGTTATACATCTAACGAGCGGGTACAATTCTACTCGCGACTCTTACACAAGTCTCGCATGTCTGATCGATTCGATTCTTGGGCTTAAGTCAAAAGACATTGCCAACTAACCACGTTGATTACATATATAGTATACTTTAACTATATATTCTAACAACATGTAATTTCAATTACAATAGAGGACAAGATATTTACCTCGATAAGCCCGTAATTATCGAGTATAAAGTCGATCACGGGCAATCGTTTAGCTCGACTCGGCGCTCGACCGCTCTAAACCACCTTAGAAGTTCTAACCAACTTACACAATACTCAACGGACTATGGAGATTTTCCTAGGGTTTCGGTTTTGTGGTGGAAGTATAATAGTATTCCGGGCTTTTAGTATAGGTATAACCTTAGAATACTACAAGGTATCTGGCTAAGGTAATTTGGGCATTATAACAATACTTTGAGAGTATTTCTACACCTGAGGGGTATTATCTGAAAGCAACTTGGCTGGGGGTGTACCCCTCGGCCAGAGCCTCTAGGAGGAGGCCTCTTGGCGAACTTCAGCACTAAGGGAGGAGAAGATTTAACACTTAGAAACATTTAGGAAAGGATGAAGAATTCATCAAAGGGAGAGGGGTATTTATAGCACAAGCCAAGGCCAACCAATGGCCGAGATTGAGCCAAGTGCTACACAAGTGTAAGGCGAGATATGCCCAGTGCCCCTAGTCCTACTCCTTAAAACCCTCGCAAATATCTGCAAAATATCTACCACTTGACCTCACGATCGTATGCGCCGCGCCCGCTGATGAGAGGGTGCCAAGTGCGCCTCTCGTTGGTCCAAAATGTTCGTCTCTCGGAAAAATCCATAAAAATAAGAAAAGACATGGCGGAATTTTCCGCCCATGAGTTATGTAAAGCGTTTAGTCAACGACTCTAGCAAGGTGTTGTGCAAAAATGCCATTCGAGCCACTGGCGGGGTGACACGTGTCACCCTCTATTGGCAAAATAAAACATCTTAGAAAATATCCTGATGGCCAAAATCTAGAAAACAAAGTGGGCCCACAAAGCCGTAAATTTCTCAGTGGGCCCACGTGACCATTTCAGAAAATAAAATTCCATAATTCTCTAATATTCCAGGAAGTCCGAATACCAAATCTGGGAATCCAATTCCCATTAACGAACCTTTTTCCTTCACAAAAACCGGAAACTTTTCCGTGGAAAAATCGCCTCTTTCTTCCTTTCCAATCTTTCTGTCGTATTCTCGTACGTACGTCCTCGCATACATACCCTGGAACTACGGGGTATAACAGTATCGGAGATCCATCCAGAGTGTTCCCAGTTAATGATGACCACGTTAGGGATAGTAACCCCGAGTTTTGAAGCTGACGATGCTCGAAATGTGGTAAGAGTTAGTGTATGGCGACCTCGGGGATCGCATGCAGTCCGGTACCATTTGTTGGGTCGCCGGAGTGACACTAGAACCTCGCGGCAAAGTGACAAAAGTGGTATCTACGACGAGTAAAGGGAGAAGCAAGCATGAATGGCGAGCATTGATGTGATCATTTCTTTTGTAAAGAGAAGGTGCGAAGGAAGTATATTTTAGACCCCGGAGAGAGGTGTTTGTGGTAATGTTAGAGGTGTTTCCTCGTGGACTTGGATGTAAGTATTTTTGCGCAAGTTGTTTCTGTGGCCATGTGTAGCAAGGATTGTTTCGTAAGTATAGTAGTGAAGACTATACTGGCGCACGTTTGTTTTTGAGACTTAGAAGGAACATTCGGGACGAATGTTTCTAAGGAGGGGAGAATGTTATACCCCGTATTTCCAAGAGTATGTACGTAAGGACGTACGTAGAAAATTTTGTGCCTTAAAGTGTAGGGCCGAAAATTATTTGTTCACAACACCCGTTTAGAGTCGTTTTTAAATGACGTTTTACCCTGACTTGCGAAGGAAAATTCGGCTATATCATTTCTAATTTTGCGGATTTTTCCAAGAGGCCAGAACATTTTGGGCCAACAAGAGGCGACACTTGTCACCCTCTCATTAGCGGATGTGGGGCGTGTAATTGGGCGAAATTGGAGAGTGTAGTTGGTAGGATATTTTATGTGTTGATTGATAAAGTGGGACCAGCCAGCTTGTCCCAATCTTGGCCTTACACTTGCTATGCACTTGGCATGATCTTGGCCATTGGTTGGCCTTGGCATCTATAAATACCCCTAAGTTTGTAGACTTCTTCATCCATTCCTATATTTCCTAAGTCTAAAATTCCTCCACTCCCGTGTGGTGTTTCGTCAACACCCCTTCCACTTTGTGAGGCCTTGTGGCGAGAGCTCATCCACTTGGCGAGAGTACCCCACAGTGGGAGTAGGCGAAGTATACACCACTTGTGGTGTTGTCTCGTATAAATACCCCTCTTGGTAGAAATACTCTCAAAGTATTGTTACTATACCCAATTACCTTAGCCGTATACCTTGTAGTATTACAGGTTATACCTATCTGAAAAGCCAGTAATACTATTATACTTCAGTCGGTCCACAAAGAAACCCTAAGGAAAATCTCCATAGTTAGTTGGAGTATTATGTAGAAGTTGTTTAGAACTTCTAAGGGTGGTTTGGAGCGGGTTGGAGCGCACGGAGTTGGAGCTAAACCTTGCTCAGGAGCGACATTAAACTCGGATAATTATGGGCTTATCGAGGTAATTATCTTGTCCCCCTATTGTAATTGGAAATTGCATGTTGTTGGAATATATAGTTGAAGTATACTATATATAGAACTGAACATAGTTGTGTGGCAATGTCTTTGGACTTAAGCCTGAATTTAAAGAAGAAGCTAGGCGTAAATCGTAGGGCGTATTCTGATGAGACTTGTGTAGTTGTGGGTAGGAAGGGCCCAATTTCCGTAGGATCTTGTATCTAGATTTATTCTCACAGAGTAGTCTAGACTTTGATAGACTTGTATAACTTTGTATAGGTTGAATGTTCTGCGAGTGGCGTGTGCTCTTGAGAAGGTGGACCAGGCTAAGCGGGTTATGGCGATGGGCGATTTGCTAATAGTCGATAATCGTCGCGAGGTATGTGAACCTCTTCCTATCTCTTCTAGCATGATATGTGTATAACTATATAGTACGGTGAGCGTCGTGTGTTAATTAAGCGTGGTTATGCGGCAATATCTTTTGACTTAAGCGAATAATAATAATCTTGAAGTAGTTGAGAATTAAGAAGCATTTTTAATAGAAGAGTAATACTTGGTTTTAAAAGCTTAAGAGTTATACTAGCTTTATGGGAAGTTAGGTATAACGGCTTAAGAAGATAAAGCGAATGATTTATTTATTTTAGAAGTTAAGAGACTTGATCTTGTAAGATAAGAGACTTAACTTAAATGAATTATATGAATTTTGTGTGAAACCTCGTTCGTGAGTAATGAGTACTTGGTTTTAAAAGGGATAATGTTTCTTGATTTGGAAATCGAATGTGTATCGACAAACCAACTGCGGCGTTAATAAGAAATGTTTTGATTAATGAAGTATTAATAAAACCGGTAGAAACTTCATCTGCATAGAAGCTAAGATGAGACAAAATGATATTTCTAGATCATGGTCTTTGTAATAATATTGTTATAAACAAGAATATCCTACTCACATATAAGACTTATGTTTCTCAGTTGTTTAAAAGAGAATTATATTCTTAAATGAATAAGACTATGAACTCTGAAACCTTTCTAAAATAAGAAACATGAACATTTGAAATTAGGCAAACTTGAGCGTTTGGAAAATAATGTTGTTACTTGATTTTACAAAGGGAAGTGTTTGGTTCACTTAAAAGATAGTCACTCTATTTTTATACTACGGGTATTGCGTGACTTACATGAAAGCGGATCTTTTAAAGAGTTAATATATGAAGTACTTTGGGGATAAAAACCCGATCTTGTTAATCATATAGTAGAAAGTGCCTTGTGTGTATAACTTGATTGTGTTGGGTTGTGATAGCCTTGTAATACTTTCTTGTTAATTTGTTAAGTAAACATGCTAGGATGCTACGTGTGTTAGTATCTTGTGATGTTTGTGTAAAGGGGTTTCCCCTCGATTGCGCTCAAATTGTTTCACTATCGGTAGATATGTTGGTATTGTACCACTCGCGCCTTGACTTGTTTCGGAGGTTAAGCGCCTCCGTCACGGGGTAGACTCAGGCGGGTCTGTGTGACCTATGATTCGAGAATACCTCATGCGGGTCCCGGGGGCCTATGCGGAGCTACGAGAGTTCCAGGTTAGTGTGCGGCCTTATTGGTCATGCGGTCTATGTGGCCATGCGGACTGCGAGTCCAGGCGGATGCCGAGGAGTAGCTACCCTCGATGCGGGGTTATACCTCATGCGGGCCTATGAGTTTGGCCTATGCGGTGCTGCGGAGAGTTCGAGCTGAAACGCGCACATTAGATCTGCGAGCGAGTGGCGGCTTTGATCATGTGACAGTGCAAGCGGATCTCGTAATCTGATTTATGACCTTGTTGGTGCGTAGGTTTTAGTAGTCGGCTATGCCATTACTCGCCATGCGGTTTTATTAGGACACAGGTGGGACACGGTGTTCATGTGTATTCCTTGATCTTTATTACATCATAGGCTAAACGATGAGGAAGGTATTCCACGGGCATGATTGATGTTGTGGGCGTGAGACCATAGTTATATTTGAGTGATAACTTTGAGGCGTGAGTCCACGACTTGACATGGCTTATTTATTGTGAGCGTAGTTTGGTTATCATATATGTCTCTGCTTTATATAGACTACTATGATTTCTTTTCTGATTTATTTTGATTTCACATACCAAATTTTTGTTATGCGACCTCGCCCGGAGGCTGCGTTATCATGCGCGGTAAAGTACACAATCATTGATCCTCGCTCTTGGGTCACGATTCGGCGTTTGGGAAAGCTCCGTTTCTCCGAGGCTTATCGATTGGTATAGTCCCTGTCGTTGTAGGTATTTACATTCGAGGGTATGGCGGGGCCACATCCGCCATTGTTGTCATATCATTCTTAAGTGCATGAAATCTTGTTGTGGCGCGAGTTGTAATAAGGATGTAGCTATTGATTTTAAATTGATGTATATATATGCCAAAGGCAAGTTTTCTCAGTTCTTGTTTCTTACTTCATAATATTTTCATGTCTTGTTTTATGTTCCGATTACTCGATGTATGGCTACTTGGGTGTCGGGTAAGGCACGATCCGCGGGCGGGTTGGTGCGTGACAAGCGATACAGGGCATCACTGATAGATCACGTGCCGTCTAACCCCTCGGGAAGAGTAAGGCGGGGCTGTAGTCAACCTCTCCTTGTGGCTGGAAACCACCTTTGCAAGCCTCTGTCGGCTGGAACTTGGCGCCGAGTCGGCTAGTCAGCGGTCTTTGAAATCGAACAAAGCGCTCCACAAACCTACGATAATACCGCCGACCCTAAGAAGCTGCGCTCGGTCGGATGGTAGGTCTCGGCCAAGACTTGGCGCTCGATCTTTGCCGTATCCACGCGAACACCATCAGCCCGATAATATGCCCGGGAATGCCGCGAGGCCACAAAACTCACACTTGGAGAACTTGGCGAATAGTTGTCGGCTCGGAGGACCCAATCACCGTCGCCAGTGATCTGCGTGCTCTGCTCTGTCGCGAATAAAGCGAGGATGTCATCGATGAATACTATCACAAATGTATCCAAAAATGGCTTGAACACGGTTCATCAAATCCATAAATACCATGGGCGTTGGTCAAAGCGAAAGACATAACCTAAACTCATAGTGCCCATGCGGGTCTTGAATGCGATCTTTGGGATGTCTGGCATCACGACCGAACGGGCGTGGTAGTGCCTACCGGGCACCTAGCGATACAACATCGAGTAATCGGAATATAAAACACAACATGAAACAATGTAGAAGCGACACGATCTATCGAAGAAAAGTTGCCTTTCGGCGTATATATAAATAAAAACCCAAAGTGAGCGATTACATCCCAACTTTACAGCGGGACTACAGACCTCTAGGAAGTAAAACAACTATGGCGGGACGGGGCCACCATACCACTGAATGAACATAAATATCTACAATCATCGGGGACTATACCAAAGATAAGCCTCGAGAAGCGGAGCTTCCCAACGAGCGGTGATCCTAAGAGCGGGGATCAACAAGCGGTGTACCTCTACCTGCGGCATGAGCGGCCGAGAGGTCGATCTGACAATTACCAAGTATGTGAAAGTAAATCGCGAAATGAAATCAAGTATCTAAAACCATTTGTAAATACAATCGGTTAAAGCGCACGTAGTGCCGCAACATAAACAAGAGCAAAACAAATATCATGCTTGGTCTTTTCTAGGCGCTAATGATCAGCAAGGC
This sequence comes from Przewalskia tangutica, assembly GCA_029844215.1. Taxonomy (NCBI): domain Eukaryota; kingdom Viridiplantae; phylum Streptophyta; class Magnoliopsida; order Solanales; family Solanaceae; genus Przewalskia; species Przewalskia tangutica. The sequence goes on from JAQGDG010000108.1 coordinate 283,358, forward strand.
GATCGCCCGTAGTATCATTATGCGTGCCTAATCCTGACTTCCGCGCGCATGGGTCACGTAGACCCGCGTAGGTCGTATAGACGCGTCGGGGTAGCTAACCACAGTACCCTCACGGACTCCGCGATCCGCATAGTCACATAAACCGCGTAGTCGCGAGCCGCGTAAAACCTTTCGCCGCATCGGGATAATACACGGAATGATCAATCACGAGCATACCGCTGCTCTGCATAGTCACCAGACCGCGTAGGCGTATAGACCGCGTCAAGAGTGGCAAGCCCTCGGTATAACAAGTCAAGGGGGTATGTGATATAATATGATAACGGGCTTAACGTTTAACAACGTAAGCACAACAAGGATAACCCCTTTACACAACATCACGAGATACTAACACTGCGTAGCATCCTAACATGTTTACTTATCAAATCAACAAGAAAGTATTACAAGGCTATCACAAACCAACACAATCAAGTTATTCACACAAAGTACTTTCTACTTTATGATAACAAGTTCGGGTTTTTATCCCCAAAGTACTTCATACATTAACTCTTTTAAAAGATCCGTTTCTTTCACAAAAGTCACACTGATACGTAGTATATAAAAATAGAGTGACTATCTTTTTAAGTAAGCCAAAACACTTCCCTTTGTAAAATCAAGTAACAACATTATTTTCCAAACGTTCAAGTTTTCCTAATTTCAAATGCTCAAGTTTCTCATATTCGAAAGGTTTCGTAGTTCATAGTTTTAATCACTTAATGATATAATTCTCCTTTTAAAACAATTTGAGAAACATATGCCTTATATGTGAGTAGGTTATTCTTGTTTATAACAATCTTATTAAAACAGCCATGATCTAGAAAATGTAATATCATTTTGTCTCATCTTAGCTTCTATGCAGATGGAGGTTTCTACTGTTTTTAATAATACTTTTATTAGTCAAAACATTTCCCTTTATTAACGCTGCAGTGGTTTGTTCGATACTTATTCTGATTTCCGAAATCAGTAAAAAAAACCAAGTACTCATTACTCACGAATGAGGTTTCACACTTTTTAACAAATTCATATTAATTCAAATAAGTCAAGTCTCTTATCTTTTAAGATCAAGTCTCTTAACTTCTAAAATCAGTAAACCATTCTTTTTACTTCTCTTAAGTCGTTATACCTAACTTCCCATAAAGCTAGTATAACTCTTAAGCTTTTTAAAACCAAGTATTACTCTTCTTTCAAAAAGGTTTCTTAATTCTCTAGAAATACTTCGAGATTATTATTATTCCGGCTTAAGTCAAAAGACATTGCCGTAAAACTACGTTCAGGTAACACACGTACGTCTACCGTACTATATATATATTCTTTAAAATATCATGCTCAAGAGGATAGGAAAAATCACATACCTCGCGACGATTATCGACTATTAGCAAAATGCTCCACGGCTATAACCCGGCTAGCCTTGTTTACCTTTCTAGCAGGACATGCTACTCGCAGAACTTCAACCTATAACGGTTATACAAGTCTATTAATGTCTAGACTACTCGGTAGAATAAATCTAGATACAAGATTCTACGGAAAATTGGGCAGCACTTCCCTACCCGCCAAACTTCACAAGTCTCTAATACATGTCTGATGTATGTAAATCTGATTCAAAACCCTTCTTATATACCTTCCTTGTATATAACTTATACTTAATCTTTATACTTGACGGTATGTAACTCTAATTCTGATAGGGGACAAGATATTTACCTCGATAAGCCCAAAATTATCCAAGTTTAAATGTCGATCTGAGCAACGTTTAGCTCTACTCTGGGCGCTCGACCCGCTCAAACAACCCTTAGAAGTTCCACGCAACTTCTTAATACTTCAACCGGCTATGATGATTTTCCTTAGGGTTTCGTTTTGAGGCGAAAGGACATAAGGTAGTATTTCCTGCTCTACGTATAGAGGTATCTTTGGAATACTACAAGGTATAAGGCTAAGGTATTTTGGTATAGTAACAATACTTGGAGAGTATTTTCTACCAAGAGGGGGGGGGGGTTACTTTACGAGAACAACTAGGCAAGGGGGGGTGTACCTCTCGGCCAACACCACTAGGAGGGGGGGAATATCTCTCGGCCAAGGGGCCTCTCAAAGGGGGAGGGGGGAAGCTCTTGGACGAGAGCAACAAGAAGGGAGGGGGGAGGATTTTCAAGACTTAGAAACATTTGTGGATGAAGAAGTCTTCACAAAGGGGGTATTTATAGGAAACCAATGGCCATGATCAAGCCAAGTGGGGGCAAGTGGAGGGTCAGATTTGCCCAGTGCCCACAGCCCTACTCACAATTACCTCACAAACATTGACCCAAGTTTTAGGCCACCAAACATGGAAGAAAACGCAATCGGCCACTCCATCCGCCACTTGAGGTGACAAGTGTCGCCTCTCGTTGGTCCAAAATATTTCATCTCTCGGAAAAATCCGCCAAAATATAAATGACATAGCCGTAATTTTCCCTTCGCAAGGTTTGTAAAGCGTTTAGTCAACGATTCTTCTGAGGGTTGTGAACAAAATTTCGACCCTTGCCTAACTTAAGGCTAAAAACTTTAATGCGTCGTCCTTACGTACATACTGGAAATCTGGGTATAACATTCTCCTCCGAAACATTCGTCCGAATGTTCTTCTAAGCCTCAAACATACGTGCGCCAATATAGACTCATTCTTATACTTATGAAAACAATCACGCCACATCTGGCCATAGAATAACACATGCGCAAATACTTAATCCAAGTCTATGAGGACTCACCTCTAGCATAACAAAAGCTTCCACCCAAGGTCTAAAAGATACTCCCTACGTACCTTCACTCTACAAAAGAAATGATCACATCTATGTTCTTAACACATGCTCGCTTCTTCCCTTACTCGTCGTACCCTGCTCGTACACTCAAACTCTTTCTCATAACTTACCACATTTCTGTTACTGCTTCAGTTTCTAAAATCTCGGGGTTACTAACTCCAACTTGGTCATCATTAACTGGGATCACTATGGATGGATCTCCGATACTTTCCTGAATCAACACGAAAGACCGGACGTACTGCTTCCTAAGTCGGATGGCAATGCTAACTTATAGGCAACCTGGCCTATTCTTCACATGATCTGAAAAGGCTCAAAATATCTCGGGCTAAGTTTCCTCTGATTTTCCAAAACTCGTCACACCCTCTCCGGGGTGGTACCTTCAAGAAGACCCACCGTCAATCTGAACTCCAAGCGTCGTCGCAGATTATCCGCACGACTTCTGTTGACTCAGAGCTGTCAATAACCTCTCCTGGATAAGCCTCACCCTATTCACATCCTGCCGAAACAAGTATGAACCAACTATCTGAACTTTGCCAACATCGAACCAATCGGCGCAACTTACACTTCCATCCCTACTGGCGTCATAAAGGCAATATCAGAACAACGAAATGGTAGCTAAAAACACTCCTCAAGCGGGAGGCAACAATCCTCGCGGCTACCGCGAAATCCAAACAGCGGCGGGGATGAATGCGTCTGAGAGACTCGCGAGTTCCTAACCGCCCGGTAATACTTCGTAAGCGAAATAGCGTAACACAGGCTCGGCTCCACTGTCGTAAGGTGAAAGTAGGCACCTCGTGCAACCTTATAACCTTCCTGATATAATATCTCGCATAACCGCTGCGAGTAAGCGGTCCTTCTTGAAAGACGAGATGGGCTGACCTCATCGGCCCGACTACTGGTCGAACGCATCCACGAACTCGTATGCTGGTTAACTAAACTTGGGCCTAACACCCTCGTGACCTTATCACAAAGCGGGACCACCCCAAACTGACCCTACCACCATACAGGCCGCGGGTTGACCCGCAATCGATTCATGACCCGACCGTATAGCGCCAACACTTGCTCCCGTCCGGAACAATCTCACTATCAGTCACAAAACCTAGTGGTCTTCTTAGCTCAACTACCCTCTTTCATTCCACACTACTCAGGGACTTAGCACCCAAATATATCTCACGTGCACTATGCACTCCGATAAGGGTCAAACATAAAAAAAAAGAAATATATATATCTCTACTCGAGATGGCGTTGCCTCTAAGGTCTCTACGTATAAAACTCTAAGGCTCACACTTTCCTTATCCCCAATCTTACCCGGTTAACTAACCATGATTTCTAATCACAATTAACACAATGCTATTTGAACATAACACTTAAGGTATACTCATCTTATCATACATACAAAAATCTCTAGAGGGTTAAGGATATACCTGCATCTACTGCTGCACTTCCCTTTGTCGTTCTAGTCAATCCTGCCCTGTTGGGCGCATAGCTAGGGAAGATGATGAATTAGCCACTGATCTCGAAGGCTGAGTCTCTACATCCGCGCCACTGCAGTGGACAATTTCTCAAAAATGGCCACTGCGCCAAGAATAACAAGGTATCGAAGAAGCGTGACACTCCCACAATGAAATCTACCACAACGGCCACACGAGGTGGGGTGGCCTCTACGGCTAACACCCTTCCTCTCTCGAACCACGAATCGGTGGTGGAACCGGCGTGTATCGTGAATCGAAGCCACGAGCTCGACCAACTCTGCATACCCCGAATGTCACGAACCTGTGGAGGACCATTACGCAGCGGGCGCGCATATCTAATCTGTTGCTGAGGCGGTTCGCCTCGAAAGTTACCAAGGACCCTGTTGTTCTGGCCCTCTTCTGCTGATATTGGTTAATCACGATCTCTGCGTTCCTGCGTGCTGCGCGCATAAGCTGTCTGTGGGCAATATCCATGCACGATGAAGAGCTACTCTTGCACAACCTTTCTTTAGATAGTCATCAAGACCCGTGATATATCGGTGCACTCTATATTCTCTGGCTGCTAAAATCCTAGCTAATAACAGATCCATTCCTTTGTAATCCATATTCTCTGTTCGATCGTGGGCGAAGGCTCATATATCATGGCGCGGTAAGGCTGCGCCAGCCATGCTAAACTCTGTTGAAATTTGGCGACGTCGCGAGAACTCCCGAATGAAGCACCACGGTGATGATTGGGCTGTGCCACTAGTAACCCTCTCGTGCTCTGCTCGCGACTCCGCCTTGCCCTTCTGGGCCCGGGTTGCCTTACGGGGAGGCATAACGGTAAGGGAAAGAAATACGTTAGAGGGGTCCAACTTATAACACAACTCTAAGCGCAATCTCAGAGTGAGAAGAATGGAAACCAATCCTAAATATCCTATAGCCTCCTGATTATTGATGTGGTGCACAACACACCGATAATTAAGACTCTACTAGATACGGTCTATAGACACTTTCCGAGGATTAAGCGCTCGATACCACTTTTGTCACGACCGAACGGGCGTGGTAGTGCCTTACCGGGCACCTAGCGATACAACATCAGTGTCAGCGGAATATAAAACCTGACATGAAACAATGTAGAAGCGACCGATCTATCGAAGAAAAGTTGCCTTTCGGCATATATATAAATAAAAACCCAAAGTGAGCGATTCATCCCAACTTTACAACGGGACTACGGACCTCTAATGAAGTAAAACAACTATGGTGGGGCGGGGCCCCGTACCACGAATGAACATAAATATCTACAATCATCGGGGTATACCAAAGATAAGCCTCGAGAAAGCGGAGCTTCCCCAACTTGAGCGGTGATCCTAGGCGGGGATCAACAAGCGGTGTACCTCTACTGCGGCGTGAGCGGCCCGAAGGAGGTCGATTACAAGTACCAAGTATGTGAAAGCGTAAATGCATGAAATGAAATCAAGTATCTAAAACCATTTGTAAATCTGATCGGTTAAAGCGCATAGTGCGAAACATAAACAAGAGCAAAGCAGATATCATGGCGGTCTTTTCTAGGCGCTAATGATCGAAGCAAGGCCGATCGCCCATAGTATCATTATGCGTGCCTAATCACTGGACTTCCGCGGCCGCATAGGTCACGCATAGACCGCGTAGGTCGTATAGACGCGTCGGGGTAGCTAACCGGTACCCTCACGGATTCCGCGATCCGCATAGTCACATAGACCGCGTAGTCACGCGCGGACGCGTAAGGCACTCGCCGCATCGGGATAATACACCGGAATGATCAATCACGGAGCATACGCTGCTCGCATAGTCACCAGACCGCGTAGGCGTATAGACCCGCGTCAAGAGTGGCAAGCCACCGGTATAACAAGTCGAGGGTATGTGATATAATAACAGTACAACGGGCTTAACGTTTAACAACGTAAGCACAACAAGGATAACCCCCTTACACAACATCACAAGATACTAACACACGTAGTATCCTAACATGTTTACTTATCAAATCAACAGAAAGTATTACAAGGCTATCACAAACCAACATAATCAAGTTATTCACACAAGGTACTTTCTACTTTATGATAACAAGTTCGGGTTTTTATCCCCAAAGTACTTCATACATTAACTCTTTTAAAAGATCCGTTTCTTTCACAAAAGTCACACAATACGTAGTATATAAAAATAGAGTGACTATCTTTTTAAGTAAAAACACTTCCCTTTGTAAAATCAAGTAACAACATTATTTTCCAAAGCGTTGAAGTTTGCCTAATTTCAAATGCTCAAGTTTCTCATTTTGAAAGGTTTAAGTAGTTCATAGTTTTAATCACTTAATGATATAATTCTCCTTTTAAAACAATTTGAGAAACATATGCCTTATATGTGAGTAGGTTATTCTTGTTTATAACAATCTTATTAAAGCAGCCATGATCTAGGAAATTTAATATCATTTTGTCTCATCTTAGCTTCTATGCAGATGGAGGTTTCTACTGTTTTTAATAATACTTTTATTAGTCAAAACATTTCCCTTTATTAACTTATTTGATGGTTTGTTCGATACTTATTCTGATTTCCGAAATCAGTAAAAAAAACCAAGTACTCATTACTCACGAATGAGGTTTCACACTTTTTAACAAATTCATATTAATTCAAATAAGTCAAGTCTCTTATCTTTTAAGATCAAGTCGGTTAACTTCTAAAATCAGTAAACCATTCTTTTTACTTCTCTTAAGTCGTTATACCTAACTTCCCATAAAGCTAGTATAACTCTTAAGCTTTTTAAAACCAAGTATTACTCTTCTTTCAAAAAGGTTTCTTAATTCTCTAGAAATACTTCGAGATTATTATTATTCAGGCTTAAGTCAAAAGACATTGCCGTAAAACTACGTTCAGGTAACACACGTACGTCTACCGTACTATAAATATATTCTTTAAAATATCATGCTCAAGAGGATAGGAAAAATCACATACCTCGACGATTATATTATTAGCAAAATGCTCCACTATAACGACTAGCCTTGTTTACCTTTCTAGCAGGACATGCTACTCGCAGAAATTCAACCTATAACGGTTATACAAGTCTATCAATGTCTATACTACTCGGTAGAATAAATCTAGATACAAGATTCTACGGAAAATTGGGCAACACTTCCCTACCCGCCAAACTTCACAAGTCTCATGTCTGATCCTATGTAAATCTGATTCAAAACCCTTCTTATATAACTTCCTTGTATATAACTTATACTTAATCTTTATACTTGACGGTATGTAACTCTAATTACAATAGGGGACAAGATATTTACCTCGATAAGCCCAAAATTATCCAAGTTTAAATGTCGATCTGAGCAACGTTCAGCTCACTGCAGGCGCTCGACCCGCTCCAAACAACCCTTAGAAGTTCCATACAACTTCTTCTTAATACTTCAACCGGCTATGAAGATTTTCCTTAGGGTTTCGTTTTGAGACGAAAAGGACATAAGGTAGTATTTCCGGGCTCTACGTATAGAGGTATCTTTGGAATACTACAAGGTATAAGGCTAAGGTAGTTTGGTATAGTAACAATAATTGTAGATTATTTTCTAACAATAGGGGGTGGGGTACTTTACTAGAACAACTTGGCAAGGGGGTGTACCTCTCGCCAACACCACTAGGAGGGAATATCTCTCGACGAGGGGCCTCTCGAAGGGGAGGAAGCTCTTGGATGAGAGCAACAAGAAGGGAGGGGAGGATTTTCAAGACTTAGAAACATTTGTGGATGAAGAAGTCTTCACAAAGGGGTATTTATAGGAAACCAATGGCCATGATCAAGCCAAGTGGGGGGCAAGTGGAGGGTCAAGATTTGCCCAAGTGCCCCCTAGCCCTACTCCACAATTCCCTCACAAACATTGACCCAAGTTTTAGGCCACCAAACATGGAAGAAAAACATGCACCAATCGGCCACTCCATCCGCCACTTGAGGGTGACAAGTGTCGCCCTCTCGTTGGTCCAAAATATTTCATCTCTCGGAAAAATCCGCAAAAAATATAAATGACATAGCCGTAATTTTCCCTTCGCAAGTTTTGTAAAACGTTTCGTCGAAAAACGATTCTTTACAGGGGTTGTGAACAAAATTTCGACCCTTGCCTAACTTAAGGCTAAAAACTTTCGTACGTACGTCCTTACGTACATACTCTGGAAATACGGGGTATAACATCTGCCTCTCGAACTCGAACCTGATGATAACCAGACCGCAGGTCTATCTTGGAGAAACACCTCGCACCCTGCAACTGGTCAAACAAATCATCAATCCTGGGGAGGGGGTACCTATTCTTAATGGTTACCTTATTCAGTTTACTGTAATCAACACATGCGCGCGTCCATCCTTCTTCTTCACGAACAACACCGGCGCTCCCGGGGAGATACACTGGGCTGATAAAGCCTTTTCCGGCAAATCTTTCAGGTGGTCCTTGACTCCTCAACTCGGCGGTGCCGTCTGTATGGCGGAATGGAAATAGGTCGAGTGTCGCAACGTGTCAATACAAAACGCAATCTCCTCTCAAGAGGATACGGAAGATCATCTAGGAACACGTCCGGAAACTTCCTAACCACGCATCGATCAAGAAGCGGCACCTCGGCCTCTGTATCAAATACGAACCGGATGATAGATGTACCCTTTCGCACCATCTTCCTAGCCTTGAGGTAAGAAATAAACCTACCCTCGGCGGCCATGTTGCCGCTTCCACTCGATAAGCGGCTCGCGGCCGGAACCGAACCAGCAACTGTCCCTACGGTCAGCGTTGGCATAACAAGAAGCCAGTCCATACCCATAATGACATCAAAATCATCATCTCGGCTCTATCAAGTCTGCGGTGCGGCCAGTAAATATAAACCGGACAACCTCTGTACACACCGGCTAACACCGAATCTCCCATAGGCGTAGCTACCTCAAAAGGCTCTATCGACTGGCTCTATCCGATTCTACCGCATAAGAGGGGACACATAGGACAAGGTAGAACACGGATCTATCAAGCATAAACGTCACGGCGTGAAATCAATAATGTACGTGGCGGCGTCGAGGAAGCCTCTTTATCTGGCGGTGGCTAGAGAATATATGCGGTTCGTGGACCGCTAGAAGCTGAACCACAACCACGACCTCTACGCGGCTGCGTCGTGAGTACCACGCCTCGGGCGCATAACCCACGAAGGAGAAGAAGGCCGGCCAGCGGATCACATCGGTGCTTTACCACCCGTACGCCTCTGAGCGGACAATATCTCCTCAAATGGCCTGCGCCACATGAGTAACAAGCTCGGCTCTGCGACACTCGCCTGGTGAAACCTACGCATCGAGCACACCGAGGTGTGGGTGGTCCCGTCGGTGGCCGGTTCTGCCTCACGAAATCCGAAGTCCGGAGCCACGACACGCTCTGAATGACCTGGCTGCTCAGACCTCTTGCCAGAAAACCGTGAAGGAGCACTCTGTGATGGCTGGAAAGTGGACTGAGTGCTGCTCTTGAGGCTGTCAGCCTCAAAAGCGCCACTGAGACCACGATGTCACAGCCTCTTGGTGGCTGAGTCAATCTGGTCCTCCTCTCTCTATCCTCGATCCCTGCGCATAGGCTGCGTCTGGCGATGTCCATACGGAACTGAAGCCACGCGCTGGCATCGCGGTAATCATATGACGGTCGAGCCCGTCGTATAACGATGAACCCTATCCGCCGTATCGGTTACAATAGTATCGCATGTGCGGCCAGGAGTCAAACTCAGCTATACTCGCAGCGGTCCTCGTTGCGCCTCGAGTCGAAATCATCTGCAGGCTCTCCTCGTCTCGGGAGGCAAAAAGTGATCCATGAAGGCCTCTGCAAACTCCTCCCCGAGCAATGGGAAGAGCATCGTCACCTCGAAAGCAACCACGACTCAAACCGGTTCAACGCAATATCGCGTAGCAGGTGAAGGCTAGCGTAACGAACTACGTCTCTGAAGCCCTAAGAACTACATGGTCATGTAGCTGCCGAATGAACTCCTGCGGATCCTCGCCGGACCTCGAACCATAAAACTTCGGGTGGATGACAACCCGGAAAATACCTAACCATAAGCTGGCCCATTTTAGGGTGGGTCACTTTGCTCACTGTCGGCTGTCCAGGCTACTAAAGTGGTCAATAACCGGATCTGCTCCGTAGTCTCTATACTCGGCCACCGGCTGCGGGCTGGAGGCTGCAGTGCGGAACCTCTGGAGCTACCGCCGCTCTCGGCTCCTCTAATCTGGCGTGGCTGAACTCGCCGACCCTCTACCTCGGGTATAGTGCGTGCTGAGCAGTGTAACCCTGAGTACTGCTAGCGCCTCATAACTGCTGCCTTGCCTCTGGGCCACTGGTGCCTTCCGTGGAGGCATATCATTCATAAGACTAGGTCGAGAGGATTGACCTAATAAGGCGACTCTCTTGCGATCTCGGAGAAAGAAGAATGGAAACCAATCCTAAATGTCCTGCGACCTCACGATTATAGATGTGGTGCATGACACGCGATAATCAAGACTACTAGACACGATGCAGTAGACACTTTCAGAGGACTAAGCGCTCGATACCACTTTTGTCACGACCCGACCGGGCGCGGCGGTGCCCTACACAGGTACCACATTGGTATACATCGAGAGAATAGCGGTAGGAACATACACAACATAAACACGTGTGTAACAATAAAACATCCGAGCTGGCGATAAGGCGCGCTTTCAATATATAACATAATCAAAAGTACAATCGCTAACATCGGTTCTTACTGACCACAAATGTGAATACGGACCTCTAGGAATAACTGTGGCGGGACGGGGCCGCCATACCACGAATGTACATAAATCTACCACACGCGGGAAAATCGTACGAAAGAGACAAGCCTCCGGATAAATGGAGCTTCTGACGTCTGATAAGTGATCCTAAGAATGAGGATCCACCACCTTACCACTCTGCGGCGTGAACGCGGCCCGAGAAGGGGGTCAGTACACAATATGTACTAAGTATGTAAAACTGGAAAGTAATGTAATTACAACATAAGTTTAAAACAAAGCGGAGACATGTATGATAACAAAATTACGATGCGATTGCCTTACTAACAATGAGAGTAAATCAAGGGAATACGTGCAACATCACAATAGGAGACTCGATCAAATCATGGGTAGCGAACCCATAGAAAGCAGTGGTATAACGTCTTGGGGTTCTTACCCTCATTTATACTCTTACCACTGGCGGTGGTATAACGTCTTGGGGTTTGCCCGCCATTTATACTCTTACCACGAGAAGGTAATAAAACAGGTGGTATAATGTCTTGGGGGTTTACCCCTCATTTATACTCTTATCCTGGAGAAGGTGGTATAGCGTCTTGGGGGTTTACCCCTCACTTATACTCTTACCCTACCTCTACTGGCCGTCATACAATAAATAAGCAAGTTAGAAATCCCCCTAACTTCTTATTAGTCTTATTCGTCTACACTCTCATTTTAGTTTACTTAAGGCACTAATATGTTATAATAAAACCGGGAGTTTAACCCAAAGTACTACGTACTTCCAACCTTTTAAAAATGACTCATTTTCATATAGAACTTCCAAGATACTATAAACCGTAGTATCAAGTCAAAATTACTTTTCAAGACAAGTCACAATACCTTTAAACATAAAGTTAGGTTTATAAATCAAGTGACTTCTTTTATCATAAAACCCTAGGCAATTGATGCCTTAAAAATCGAATTGCCTTTTCATTAAAATTAAGCCATTTATCTTTCCATAAAGCAAACATAACCAACTCCCCATAAAGTCATTACATTCGCTTTATACCTTAGCCATATACAATTTCCTATCGAGGACTTATCGTTTAAAGCGGAACAAGTATCACATACTTTAAAACTCTTGAGTCCCTTAACTTTATTAAAACATTAGACATCCTTAATACTTTCAATAAGTGAGTTAATCTACTAACTCACGACAGCTATTCATAAAACTAGTAAAGGATATCAAGGTCATGTACTTCTACCGTACTATATCGTCTGACTAGTCATGCTCAAAAGATAGGAAAAGTTCTACATACCTCGGGTCAAACCACTTGCCAAGTACAAAGTCGCCAGTGAACGTCAACCTATAATATTCACAATCGTCTATTAAGGCCTTACTTCAAACGTAGAATATTATAAGTGTCAAGTCGCTAAATTCTACGGAAAATCGGACATCACCTCCTTTGTTTTTACTAACTTTGCCACCTTTTTCAAGGCCGAATACAATAACCAAACACGCCACATTTAAGGCACAATCAAAGCAATTAATCAATAGGGGATTACACGCGACTAGGCGTGTAAAATTCCGCCACAACGATAACAAACTAATACAACTACTAGTCAATTTCGCCATAATGAATACAACAATACCAATTCTTATCAATTTCCATTTCAATCCAAATTGGTAGCATAACATGATATCAAGTCGCGTTTGATTATAACTACCATAATATTCAAATAAGTGACATGCGACGATTTCTAATAAGCGACCAATTAGTAATCCAATCTTCAAGTGGCTTGTATAACATTTGGATTTAAGCTACAAGCGATCCATAATACTTATAAACTTGACATATCAACTTCATGCTAGCAACATGTAAAACTAACAACAACAATATAAATATATAATCTTGTAACACTTAAAAGACAAGATTATACCTCAATGAAACTTAATCCAACTCCTATCCGAAGTCGCTCCTTAGTAGTTTAGAGCCTCTCCAAGACACTTCAATCCGCATTTGAGACCCTTAGAACAACACCAACAAATATCCTTCAAATCTCCAAACAAAACCTAGAAGGACAACTAGGTTTTTAGTTTCTGACTAACAGTAAACAATATTTTTCCAAGATTTTTCTATTGAGATATGCTTACACTACCCTCAAGAACCTTGGTTTAAAGTGTGGAGCTAAATGGATCACAAACAAAGATTTTTCTTTTTTTCTATAGTGAACCAGGAAGCAAGGCTCTTGTTCATCCAATTTTGTGAAAATTTTCTATGTGTTGGCACTAGTAGTGCTACTAGTAGTATTATATAGCACCTTGGAGGGTCAAGATACAACCATTTGGGTGGCTAGGATAAGCTTTTATTAAATATCAAGACCTTGTGGGTCCTTCGACTTAGTCAAGATTATCAAGCTACAAGTTGCAAGACTTAGTCATCCAAGACTATGGTCAATGACCATTATGGCCATGCCTAAATCGACCAAGGCATCAATAAGGGGGGGTGACACGTGTCGCCCTCCCATTCGTCACAAAAGTACATTTTCCGACAATTTCATAATTCCGATAAATTTTTACAAGTCTCAAATTGTCACGACCCGAACCTGGGCCCGTGACTGGTGCCTTACCCCGGGCACCCTAGTGATACAACATCAGAGTAATCAGCGGAACATAATACACATACATGAAACAAATGAAGTACAAAACAGTAATTTGAGGAAAACTTGCCTTTCGGCATATATACATAACAACTCTTACAAATGAACAATTTAATCCTTTTTACAAACCACGCCTTGCAAGATTTACAGGACCTTAAGAAAAGATCGACAACAATGGCGGGACGGGGCCGCCATACCGCGAATGTAAATACCTCTGGCGACGGTGGACTATACAGATAAGCCTCGGAGAAGCGGAGCTTTCCCAACGCTGACTGTGACCCTAGAGCGAGGATCAACGACTGGTGTACCTTTACCTGCGGCATGAACGCAGCCCCCCGAAGGAGGTCGATACTGTAGTGCAGAGTATCGCCGAATATGATAAATGAAATCATAGTAGTCTATATAAAGCAGGAGACATGTATGATAACCAAACTACAGTTCACAATAAATAAGCAGTCATATCAAGTCAGGGACTCACGCCCTCGAAGTCATCACTCAAATACATAAATATGGGTCTCACGCCCACAACATCAATCATGCCCGTGGAATACCTTCCTCACTGCCGGCAGTCAATGATAGAAAAGCACCAAGGAACACACATGAACAACGTGTCCACGTGCCCAAATAAAAGCGATGCAGGTAAATGCGAAGGCATAGCGAACTACTAACACCGCAGTACTAACAAGGTCGTGGCCCGAATCATGATATCTGTCTGGACCGTCGCATGATCAAAGCCGGGTCACCGCCGCATTATCAAATGTGCGCGTCTAGCCACAGAACTCCGCGACTCGCGTAGGCCAATCTCATAGGCCCGCATGAGGTATAACCCGCATCGAGGGTAGCGACTCCCCGGCATCGTCACGGACTCGCGATCGCGCATGGCCACAGACCGCATGACCATAAAGGCGCGCACACTAACCGGAACTCTCGTAGCTCGCGTAGGCCCCGGGACCGCATGAGGTATTCTCGAATCATGGTCCCGGACACTTTGAGTCTACCCGCGTCGGAGGCGGCTTAACCCCGGAAACACGGTGAGTGGTATAATACCAACATAACGGTTTATCGTTTAAACATCATAAGCACAATCGAGGAAAATCCTTTACACAAACATCACGAGAATACTAACACACGTAGCGTCCTAATATGATTACTTATCAAATCAACACGAAGGTATTACAAGGCTATCACAAACCAACACAATCCGATTATACACACAAGGTACATTCTATTGTATGATTAACAAGATCGAGTATCTATTCTCAAAGTACTTCATACATTATCTTTTAAAAATACGTTACGTTTACAAAAGTCACACAATACGTAGTATATGAAAACTAGAGTGATTATCTTTTGAAGTAAAGCAAAACACTTCTCTTTTAAAATCAAGTAACAACATTATTTCTCAAGCGTCAAGTTTGCCTAATTTCAAATGTTCACGTTTCTTACTTTAGGAAGGTTTAAGTAGTTCATAGTCTTATTCATTTAAGAATATAATTCTCTTTTAAACTATCAGAAACATAAGCCTTATATGTGAGTAGGATATTCTTGTTTATAACAATCTTATTACAATGACCATGATCTAGGAAATATCATTTTGTCTCATCTTAGCTTCATGCGGATGGAAGTTTCTCTTGGTTTTAATAATACTTAATCTGTCAAAACATTTCCTTTTATTAACGCTGCGGTGGTTTGTCGATACATTACGATTTCAAATCGATAAAACATTCTTAAGCGTTATACCTAACTTCCCGTAAAGCTAGTATAACTCTTAAGTTTTCAAAAACCAAGTATTACTTCTTCTTTGAAATGATTCAAAAATCTTTTGAAAAACTTCAAGTTCTTTATTAACACATAACAAGCGGTTATAGTTCAAATCGATTACCTTTTAAAAACCACAAGTATTTTCTTACCAACATAAAGTGTTATAACCAACTTCCCATAAAGCCGTTATAACACTTTATGTTTTAAACCAATCAAATACATTTAGCACGTATGCGTCTACCGTACTACATAGTTCACACATATCATGCTAGAAGAGATAGGAAGAGGTTCGCATACCTCGCGGCAGTATCGACTAATAGCAAAAGCGCTCAGTACCTCGGCCGTCGGCTACTCCTTAGCCAAGTAGATCGCGCCACGCGTAGTACTCAACCTATAAGGCCACAGCGCTTATTAATATTTAGATCCTACGTAGAACATTCTACGAAAATTCGGCCTCCCCATGACAGCGTAAATCTCCTCCTTTATCGAGGCCGCCAAGCCAACGGGGTTATACATCTAACGAGCGGGTACAATTCTACTCACGGAAAAGCTACACAAGTCTCATGTCTGATCTTATGTAAATCTGATTCGGTACTCTTCTTTCGAAAAGGTTTCTTATTATTAGGGCTTAAGTCAAAAGACATTGCGATAACTACGTTCGATTCTATATATAGTATACTTCAACTATGTAATCATACAACATGTAATTTCCAATTACAATAGAGGACAAGATATTTACCTCGATAAGCCCATAATTATCGAGTTTAAATGTCGATCTGAGCAAGGTTTAGCTCTCTACTCCGTGCGCTCAACCCGCTCCAAACAACCCTTAGAAGTTCTAACCAACACTTATTACTCAACTAACCATGGAGATTTTCCTTAGGGTTTCGGTTTGTGTGGAAGGAAGTATAATAGTATTTACGGGCTTTTCGTATAAGTATAACCTTAGAATACTACAAGGTATCTGGCTAAGGTAATTTGGGCATTATAACAATACTTTTGAGAGTATTTCTAACAAGAGGGGTATTTATCTGAAAACTACTAGGCTAGGGGTACCCAGCACACTACTAGGAGGGAGAGGGCTCTCGGCCAGGGGGCCTTTCAAAGGGGAGAGGGCTCTTGGGCGAGTCAACAAGAGGAGAGGAGAGGGAGGATTTTAACACTTAGAAGATTTGTGGAAAGGATGAAGAATTCATCAAAGGGAGAGGGGTATTTATAGCACAAGCCAAGGCCAACCAATGGCCAAGATCTTGCCAAGTGCATAGCAAGTGTAGGGCAAGATCTTGCCAAGTGCACTAGCCAACTACCAAAAAATATCCTACCAACCCTTGACCACAAGGCCACACTTTCGGCCACCACAATTTCCGCCCAAGGTGTTCCAATGAGAGGGTGACAAGTGTCGCCCTCTTGTTGGTCCAAAATGTTCGTCTCTCGGAAAAATCCGCAAAAATTAAAAATGACATAGCGGAAATTCCCATCGAAAATTGTGAAAGCGTTTAGTCAGCGACTCTAGCAAGGGTGTTGTGAACAAAGTTAATTCGGCCAAGCCTAATTCTCAAGTTCAAATTTTCTACGTACGTCCTTACGTACATAATCTGGAAATACGCGGTATAACATTCTCCCCTCCTTAGAAACATTCGTCGAATGTTCTTTCTAAGTCTCAAAACAAGCGCGCGCGATATAGTCTTCACTACCATACTTACGACACAATCCTTCCTGATGGCCCACGAAACAAGCTGCGCAAAAATACTTACATCCAAGTCACGAGGAAACACCTCTAACATTACCACAACCACCTCTCAGGTCTAAAATATACTTCCTTCGCATTCTCCTTACAAAAGAAATGATCACATCTATGCTCGCCATACATGCTCGCTTCTTCCGATACCACTTTTGTCACTTTGCGCGAGGTTCTAGTGTCACTCGGCGACCAACAAATGATGCCGGACTACGTCACGATCCACGAGGTGTCATCGTACACTCAAACTCTTACCACACTTCTGATACTGCTTCAGTTTCCAAGACTCGGGGTTACTATCTCTAACGTGGTCATCATTAACTGGGAACACTCTGGATGGATCTCCGATACCTTCCCGAACATAACAATACGAAAGACCGGACGTACTGCCTCCTAAGTCGGACGGCAAAAGCTAACATATAGGCAACCTGGCCTACTCTGCACCAGATCTGTAAGGCCCAAAGTAACTCGGGCTAAGTTCCCTCTGTTTTCCAAAACTCGTCACACCCAAACCGGGTGGTATCTTGAAGACCGACCGTCAACCTGAACTCTGGCGTCGTCGCCGATTATCCATACGATTTCTCGAGCTGCGGAACCTCTTCTAGACAAGCTTTACTTTATCCACGATCTGCTGGAACAAGCTGAACCAACTATTTGAATCTTGCCAACATCGAACCAATCGGCCGCGACTTACACATCCGCCCCAAGGCTTTATAAGCGACACGAACGAAATGGTAGCTTAAATACTCCCTCCACGAGGAGACAACAATCTCACAACTACCCTGAAATCCAACCAGCGCCCAGGAGAATGCGATTACGAGACTGCTGAGTTCCTAACCTTGCTGGCAAAACCTCGAGAAAAAGCGGTAGTAACACGGGCTCCATATGCATCTTAAGGTGTAGGTAGGCACCTCGTGCAGCCTACAACCTACGATGCAACATCTCGCATAACCTCTGCGAAAGCGGTCGAGCGAAGAACACGATGGCTGCCCCCATCGACCGACCACCGGTCGAGCGTATCCACGAACTCGTGCTGGTTAACTAAACTTGGGCCCAACACCCTCGTGATCCCACCACGTGGACCACAAACTGACCCGCTGACAAAGCAGTGCGGGTTGACCGCAGCGACCTCAACCCGACCCGCAACGCACAATACTAGCTCCCGATCCGAACAATCTCACTTAATCACGTTTGAAAACCAAGCGGTCTTCTTAGCTCAACTACCCCTTTCATTCCACACTAGGGACCTATCCCAAACATACCTCACGTGCACTATGCACTTCCGATAAGGGTCAAACATAACCCTACACCTATGCTCGAGATGGCCTTACCTCTAAGGTCTCTACGTAAAAAAAAACTCTAAGGCTCACACCTTCTCTATCCCCCAAAATCTTACTCGGTTAACCCATCATGATTTCTAATCACAACTAACACTGCTATCAGAACATAGCACTTAAGGTATACTCACCTTATCACGTATCTGAGATCTCAGAGGGTTAAGGATATATCTATATCTTTCTTCACTCCCCTTAGTCGTTCTAATCAAACTGCCGTGAGGCGCAGCTAAGGAAGATGACGAACTACCCGCGATCCACGAAGGCTAAGTCCTCTACAAAGACACTCTGCCGACACGTGGCCCCGACGGCGCGAGTACAACAAGTACCAACTAAAGACGACACTCACGGGATGGCGTGCATCGCAGCTGTGAACACCGAAAAGCGAATCCGGTGTTTGGAACTGCGTGTAGCGTGAGCGGAAGCTCGGAGCTCGACCAACTCTGCGTACCGAGCGTCCACGAACCCGTGGGACCTCTGCCTTGGTGGATGTGCAAATCTAATCTCTTTGGTGAGGCGACTCGCCTCGAAAGTTACCAAAGGACCTTCTTTGCTCACGGCCTCTTCTCGTCGCCGTTAACGTCGATCTACTGCGTCTCGGCTGCTGCGAAAAAGCGTACCGTGCGAGCCATGCTCAAGCCCAACTGAAGAATTACTCTTGCACAACCCTCTTTTAGATAGTCCTCAAGACTCGCGGTACATCGGTATACTCTATACTCACTGTTCCCGGTCGCGGAACTGAAGGTCCAAACATCGTGGCCGCAGTAGGAACTGCCGCCGCCGTGCTAAAACTCTGCTGGGGCTAGTGACGTCGCGAACTCCCGAATGAAGCACTATCCTAGGTAATGATTTGGCTGTGCCTCGCCACCCTCTGAACTCTACTCGCGGCTCCTCTTGCCTTGCCCCTGGGCGGGTTGCCCTACGCGGAGGCATAGCGATAAGGAAATAATTTCGTCGGAGGTCCAACTAACAACACAATCTAAGGCACGATCTCGAGTGAGAAGAATAGAAACCAATCCTAAATACCTATAGCCTCACGATTATTGGTGTGGTGCACTGACACCGATAATCAAGACTTCTTGGAATCTGGTCGTAGACACTTTCAGAGATTAAGCGCTCGATACCACTTTTGTCACGACCGAACTGGGCGTGGTGGTGCCTTACCGGGCACCTGGTGATACAACATCAGTAATCAGTGAACATAATACACATACATGAAACAAATGAAGTACAAAACGATGAATTTGAGGAAAACTTGCCTTTCGGCATATATACATAACAACTCTTACAAATGAGCAGTTTAATCCTTTTTACAAACTCCGCCACACTTGTGATT
This sequence comes from Przewalskia tangutica, assembly GCA_029844215.1. Taxonomy (NCBI): domain Eukaryota; kingdom Viridiplantae; phylum Streptophyta; class Magnoliopsida; order Solanales; family Solanaceae; genus Przewalskia; species Przewalskia tangutica. The sequence continues at coordinate 303,203 of JAQGDG010000108.1, forward strand.
ACGCACCTGCAAGAAAGATCGACAACAATGGCGGGACGGGGCCCGCCATACCACGAATGTAAATACCTACAACGACGGGGACTATGCGAGATAAGCCTCGGAGAAGCGGAGCTTTCCCAGCAATGAGCGTGACCCAAGAGCGAGGATCAACGGCGGTGTACCTTTACTGCGGCATGAGCGGCCCCGAAGGAGGTCGATCTGCAGTGCAGAGTATGCGGCGAAAATCACGTAAATGAAATCATAGTAGTCTATATAAAGCGGGAGACATGTATGATAACCAAACTACGATTCCTGATAAATAGCGGTCATATCAAGTCAGGGCCTCACGCCCTCGCAGTCCTCACGCAAATACAGAAATATGGGTCTCACGCCCCAACATCAATCATGCGTGGAATACCTTCCTCACTGGTGATCGATGATAGAAAAGCACCAAGGAACACACATGAACAACGGGTCCCACGTGCCCAAATAAAGCGATGCGGGGTAAATGCGAAGGCATGGCGACTACTAACACCGGTACTAACAAGGTTAAATGGCGAATCATGATATCTGTCTGACCGTCACATGATCAAAGGCGGTCACTCGCCCGCAATATCAAATGTCGCGTCTAGCCACAGAACTCCCGCTGACTCCGCATAGGCCAATCTCATAGGCGCGTGAGGTATAACCCGCATCGAGGTAGCTACTCCGGCGTCGATCTGGACTCGCGATCGCGCATAGCCACATGCATCGCGTGACCATAAAGGCGCTGGCTAACACGGAACTCGTAGCTCGCATAGGCCCCGGGACCCGCGTGAGGTATTCTCGAATCATGGTCCCGGACCGCTGAGTCTACCCGCGTCGGAGCGGCTTAACCGTAAACACGGTGAGTGGTATAATACCAACATAACGGTTTATCGTTTAAACATCATAAGCACAATCGAGGAAAATCCTTTACACAAACATCACGAATACTAACACCGTAGCATCCTAATATGATTACTTATCAAATCAACACGAAGGTATTACAAGGCTATCACAAACCAACACAATCGATTATACACACAAGGTACATTACATTGTATGATTAACAAGATCGAGTATCTATTCTCAAAGTACTTCATACATTATCTTTTAAAAATACGTTACGTTTACAAAAGTCACACAATACGTAGTATATGAAAACTAGAGTGATTATCTTTTGAAGTAAAGCAAAACACTTCTCTTTTTAAAATCAAGTAACAACATTATTTCTCAAGCGTCAAGTTTGCCTAATTTCAAATGTTCACGTTTCTTACTTTAGGAAGGTTTCGTAGTTCATAGTCTTATTCATTTAAGAATATAATTCTCTTTTAAACTATCGAGAAACATAAGCCTTATATGTGAGTAGGATATTCTTGTTTATAACAATCTTATTCAATGACCATGATCTAGGAAATATCATTTTGTCTCATCTTAGCTTCATGCGGATGGAAGTTTCTCTTGGTTTTAATAATACTTAATCTGTCAAAACATTTCCTTTTATTAATTTGCGGTGGTTTGTCGATACACATTACGATTTCGAAATCGGTAAAACATTCTTAAGCCGTTATACCTAACTTCCCATAAAGCTAGTATAACTCTTAAGTTTTCAAAAACCAAGTATTACTTCTTCTTTGAAATGATTCAAAAATCTTTTGAAAAACTTCAAGTTCTTTATTAACACATAACAAGCGGTTATAGTTCAAATCGATTTACCTTTTAAAAACCACAAGTATTTTCTTACCAACATAAAGTCGTTATAACCAACTTCCCATAAAGCGTTATAACACTTTATGTTTTAAATAATCAAATACATTTAGCACGTATGCGTCTGGTACTACATAGTTCACACATATCATGCTAGAAGAGATAGGAAGAGGTTCACATACCTCGCGGCGATATCGACTAATAGCAAAAGCGCTCAAGTACCTCCAACCGTCGGCTACTCCTTAAGCCAAATAGATCGCGCCACGCGTAGTACTCAACCTATAAGGCCACTGGCGCTTATTAATATTTAGATCCTACGTAGAACATTACAGAAAATTCGGACACCTCCACATGACGGCGTAAATCTCCTCATTTATCGAGGCGGCCACGAAGCCAACCGGGGTTATACATCTAACGACGGGTACAATTCTACTCATGAAAAGCTACACAAGTCTCTTGTATACGGTCTTATGTAAATCTGATTCGATACTCTTCTTTCGAAAAGGTTTCTTATTATTGGGCTTAAGTCAAAAGACATTGCCGATAACTACGTTCAGTTCTATATATAGTATACTTCAACTATATAATCATACAACATGTAATTTCAATTACAATAGAGGACAAGATATTTACCTCGATAAGCCCATAATTATCCGAGTTTAAATGTCGATCACGAGCAAGGTTTAGCTCTACTCGTGCGCTCGACCGCTCCAAACAACCCTTAGAAGTTCTAACCAACTTCTACTTATTACTCAACTAACCATGGAGCTTTTCCTTAGGGTTTCGGTTTTGTGGAAGGGAAGTATAATAGTATTTACGGGCTTTTCGTATAAGTATAACCTTAGAATACTACAAGGTATCTGGCTAAGGTAATTTGGGCATTATAACAATACTTTTGAGAGTATTTCTAACAAGAGGGTATTTATACGAAAACTACTAGGCTAGGGGTACCCCAGCCACTACTAGGAGGGGAGAGGGCTCTCGGCCAGGGGCCTTTCAAAGGGAGAGGGCTCTTGGGCGAGAGTCAACAAGAGGAGAGGGAGGGATTTTAACACTTAGAAGATTTGTGGAAAGGATGAAGAATTCATCAAAGGGAGAGGGTATTTATAGCCTGACCAAGGCCAACCAATGGCCAAGATCTTGCCAAGTGCATAGCAAGTGTAGGGCGAGATCTTGCCAAGTGCACACTAGCCAACTACCACAAAAATATCCTACCAACCCTTGACCACAAAGGCCACACTTTCGGCCACCACAATTTCCGCCCAAGGTGTTCCAATGAGAGGGTGACAAGTGTCGCCCTCTTGTTGGTCCAAAATGTTTCGTCTCTCGGAAAAATCCGCAAAAATTAAAAATGACATAGCCGGAAATTCCCATCGAAAGTCGTGAAAGCGTTTAGTCGGCGACTCTAACCGGGTGTTGTGAACAAAGTTAATTCAGCCAAGCCTAATTCTCAAGTTCAAATTTTCTACGTACGTCCTTACGTACATACTCTGGAAATACGGGGTATAACACAAATCTTAACACTTGTGAGTTCTTACGTACGTTCCATAAAATATGTTCTATAAATACGGGGTGTAACAGACTATACCAAAGATAAGCCTCCGGAGACACGGAGCTTCCCAAAACTGAATCGTGGATTACACCCGTTTATGCAGACATGTTGTAGAACGTGCGTAAGAACTCCGAGTGTTAAGATTTGAACTTGTAAAATTTATCTAATTATGGAATTGTCGGAAAACGTTATTGTGACGAATGGGAGGGCGACACGTGTCACCCCCCCTTGTTGTTGCCTTGGACGAAATTGACATGGCCAAGATGGTCATTGACCATAGTCTTAGATGACAAGTCTTGCAATGTAGTGAGCTTGACAAAATTGACTAAGTCAAAGGTCCCACAAGTCTTGATATTTAAGTGAAGCTCATCCAAGCCACCCAATTGTTCACATCTTGACCCTCCAATGTGCTTTATATTACTACTAGTAGCAAGAGAGAGCTTAACACTTAGCTATATTTCACAAAAAATTGAAGAACATAGAGCAAGAGCTCTCGGGTTCTAGCTTTTAGAAAAGGAAAAAAAATTGTTTGTTATCCAATAATCTTCCCACTTTAAACCAAGGTTCCTAAGTGTATTGTAAGCATATCTCAATAGAAAAATCTCGGATAAAGATAGTTTTCGGGTTAGTCGCAAAGTGAAAACCTAGTGGCTTTCTAGGTTTTGGATTGAAAGTTTGAAGAAAAGTTGTTGGTGTGGTTCTAAGGGTCTCAAGTAGCGGATTGAAGTGTCTTGAAGAGTCTCTAAGTTGCTAAGGAGCGACTTCGGATTTGGATTTGGATTGAGATTCGTTAAGGTATAATCTTGTCTCTTAATAGTGTTACAAGATTATATATATATAGTTGTTGTTAGCTTTACATGTTGCTAGCATGAAGTTGATATGTTGAAGTTTATAAGTATTATGGATTGCTTGTAGCCTTGAAAATCCGAATGTTATGTAAGTCATGTTAAGTTGGATTACTATTTGGTCGTTTACTAGAATCATCGCATGTTAATTACTTGGAGATTATAGTAGTTATAATCGTTTGCGACTTGATATCATGTTAGGCTAATAACTTGGATTGAAATGGAAATTGGATAAGAATTGATGTTGTAGTACTTCAAGTTAGCCGAATTGGCCTAGTAAGTTGTATTAATTTGATATCGTTTGTGGGGCGGAATTTTACACGTCTTGTAGGCGTGTAATCCCCTATTGTTGATTGCATTGATTGGGCCTTAAATGTGGCGTGTTTGGTTATTGTATTCGGCCTTGAAAAAGGTGGCAAAGTAAGTAGAAACAAAGGAGGTGCTGTCCGATTTTCCGTAGAATTTAGTGACTTAGCACTTAGAATATTCTACGTGTGAAGTAAGAGGTTAATGGACGTATTGTGACCATTATAGGTTGAAGTACTAAGTATAGCGTATCCTACTTGAGGGATGGATTAGCTATCAAGATTGAAGTACTTTGGAGCATCTTGCTACTTGTCGATTGTCACGACCCATTCCGGGGCCCGTAACTGGTGCCTTACCGGGGCACCCAAGTAGTCATACATCAGAGTAATCAGCGGAAATATAAAACCAGACATGAAACAGTTTATAAAATAAGACACAGTTTACGTGAACAAACGTCGCCTTTCGGCATATATATATATACAAGGTTTAGCAGTTACATCAGGCAACATTTGACATGACTGAGACCTCTGGAAAAATACAACTATGGCGGGACGGGGCCCGCCATACCTATCATGCAAAACTATCTACAACGGGAGATCATACCAAAGTAGAGCCTCGGAAGAGATGGAGCTCAGCACCAACGTAGAGATCCTAAGGATGCGGATCTAGCACACCTTGCCGCCTGCGGCATGAGCGGCCCGAAGGAGTCGATACAACGAGTACCAAGTATGTGAAACTATAAAGAATGAAATCAAAATATTTAAAACCTTTTCACAAATACAATCGGTTCAATTGCACATAGTGCCACATCACAACAACAGTAATAGGAAAGCATAACGAGTCTATTCTAGGCGCGAATGATCGAAGCAAGGCGATCGCCCGTAGTATCGTGCGTGCCTAGTCACGGACTTCGCGGCCGCATAGGTCACACACGGACCGCGTAGGTATCCCTCGCGTCGGGGCAGCCAACCCCGACATCGCCTAGGCTCCGCGGCCGCGTAGCCTCAAAAGCGCGTAGTCTCAGCGGACGCGTAGGAAATCCCCGCGTCGGGCTAAACACCGGAATGATCAATCACGGAGCATACCGCTGCTCGCATAGTCTCACGGACCGCAGGCCGTATAGACCCGCGTCGAGGCAAGCCCACCGGTATAACGATCGAGGGTAGGTGATACAATAACGATTACAGCGGACTTACCAGGTTAACAAGCGTAAGCCTGCAAGAATGACCCCTTTACACGGCGTTTCAAGACACTAACCCGGGTAGCATCATAATATGTCTACTTATCACACAAATCTTACTACACTTAGAAATCAATACAAAGCTTTTATAAACAAACAAGTAAATGATTCCTTTTATCTTCTTAAGTTGTTATACCTAACTTCCCATAAAGCTAGTACAACTCTTAAGCTTTTGTTTTAAAAACCAAATATTTATCTTACATTAAAAAATGATCGATATTCTTTTGAAATGTTTTTGATTCTTTGTTATTGAGCTTAAGCGTGAGGCATTCTGTAAGTATTGTCGAGATTAAGCGTGAGGCATTGCCATAAGTATTATTCAGCTTAAGTCAAAGACATTGCCGTAGTTATTATTCGATTAACACGTATCGTCTACCGTACTATATATTGTAAAATATCATGCTTTAGGAAGAATCACATACCTTCTCGTGAAAACCACCTTGAGTTGAATATGTCGCCTTGCAAGTCGACTATAATAGTCACAAATATCTATCAAAGACTACTCTGAAGGTCATTCTAAGCAGAGGTTCACAATTCTATGGAAAGTCGGGCGTGACTTCCCTGCATTGAGCTATAAGTCTCAGTGAAAACAGTCCTATGTAAGTCTGATTTGATTATTCTTCTTTTAAACCGCCCTCTGTGGTAACAGTTCAATTCTATTCTGTGATATTCTTCTAAGTATTTAATACTTATTCTAATACTACTACGATGTATTCTCTAATTCAAAGGAGGTTAGGATTAGTTACCTCGGTAAGCCCAAAAATATCCTAGATAAAGTCGCGCTGAGCAAGGTTTAGCTCTAAGTTATGCGCTCGGTAGCTCGAAACCTAGAAGTTCTTCTGACTTCTACTAAGTACTATGGGATTTGGGCTAGGGTATTTTGGGCATTATAACGATACTAGAAGACAACTTTTCTACCAAGGGAGGGTAGATTTCGGCTAGGCTAGGGGGTAGGCCTCGGCAAACTCACTCAAGGGGAGAGGTGTTGGGCGAAGGCTAAGGGAGAGGAGAGGATTTTTCAAGACTTGGAAGATTTGTGGATGAAGAACTCTTCATCTTTAAGGGGTATTTATAGGTCAGAAGTGGCCAACCAATGGCCAAGATTAAGACAAGTGCAAGGCAAGTGTAGGGTGAAGATTTACTCCACACAAATATCATACCAACTCCTTGACTTGTGCACAAGGCACAAAAAACGTGCCATGGCTCTTCAATTCGTCCAATTGGGCGATTCAAGTCCACCCGATGGGAGGTGCCAAGTGTCGCCCTCGTTGGTCCAAAATGTTTCGTCTCTGGAAAAATCCAAAAAATTAGTAATGGCATGGCGGAATTTTCCCTACGAAAGTTGTGGAAGCGTTTAGTCGGAAAGCGATTCTTTTAGTGAGTTGTGTACAAAAAAAGCGTCGAGGCTAACTTTAAGGCCAAACTTTTTTATGCGTATTCCCTTACGTACATACTGCGGAAATCGGTATAACATTCTCCTCCTTAGAAACATTCGTCCGAATGTTCCTTCTCAAACGATGTCGAAGAAGCTTAAACAGTTTGTAAGTGCCACACATGGCCACAAAAAAAAAATAACACTTAGGCATAAATGATAATGGAAATATACAAGGAGGAAAGTGAATTACCAGGATGTGTGGGGAATAGTTGAGGATACTTCGCCTCATGTCCTCCTCGGCTTCCCGTCATCTCCTCACTGAGCTCGTTCGCCACAAGACTTTGTGGAAGCCACGTCCTTGGTCGCGAGCGCCTAACTGACGATCGACTATCGCTATGGGAATCTCCTCATACGATAACCCCTCGCTCACCTGGACATCGTCAATCGGGTGTACCACTAGATGGATCCGATACATCTCGCCGGCGTAGATCGTGAAAAACCGGATGCGCTTGCCTCCGGATCGGACGGCGGATCCAACTCATAGGCAACCTTGCCTGCCTGCGGACAATCTGAAGCGGCCCGATGTACCTTGGTGAGTTTCCCTTCTTCCCAAATCTCATCACACCGCCATGGGTGGACACCTAGTAAAACCCAATCATGAACCTCGAACTCAAGATGCGGCGGCGATGATCTGCATCGACTTACATGCGACTCACGGTTTATCAATAGCCGCTCTCGGATAAGCTTCACCTTATCCACTGCCTGCTGCACCAAATCTGGTCCCACTAGCTGCACCTCGCCCACATCGAACCAACCTATAGGCGATCTGCACTTCCTCCCATACAAGGCCTCATAAGGCGCCATCCCGAATCTTTGGGTGGTAGCTATTATTATCATGAACTCAACTAGAGGCAAATGATCCTCCCAACTACCGCGAAGTCAATAACACGGGCTCGCGACATATCCTCGAAGTGCGGATAGTGCGCTCTGCTGCTGTCCGTGCATGCGTGGATGAAATCGATTACTCGAGGCTCACTGCGTCCCTAAACCCCTCTGAAAGGACCTCCAGAAGTTAGCGTAAGCGGGCTCCTGCATGCGATATGATCGAAGTAGGGACTCCGTGCGATCGGCGATCTCTCGGATGTAAAGTCGGCATAATCCTCGGTAGAAAAAGTCGTCTGACGGGAAGAAAGTGGGCTGATTTAAGTCGACTGTCGGCGATAACCCAAATAGAATCATGTCTCCTGCGAGTGCGAGGTAATCTGTGATGAAGTCCATGTTGATTACCTCCCACTTCGGTCGGGATCTCTATCGCTGCAACAAACCACCGGGCCTGCGGTGCTCTGCCTTCACTGCGGACAACAAGGGCGCGAGCTACGAACTGCTGCAGCGTCCTCTTCAAGCCATCCCGCTGATACGGATCTAAGGTGTCGTGGTACATCTTGATGCGACCACGGATGGATAGAGTAGCGCGGCGTTGTGTGCTTCCCAGAACCTGCTGCGAAGTCACGAAACATCACGGAACACAGATGCGCCTCAAACCTTAGCACCCAGTGGTGCTACCTCAAAGGACCGCGCCTCACGAAGAGGCGTATCGCGATATCGAATCAAAGTGGATCCTCGGCTGTTGCCTCTTCGCCTCGCCAGCGATGGAAGACTCGGCAACCTCACGAACTCTAACCCCAACTGCTATTAGAATCAATCAAGCGGAAACCAAGGCTCGCTAAGCGGTGCAAATCACGAACCATGTCCTCATCTCTGCTGCACGTCGATGGGCTCCCGTGACCTACGACTAAGGCATACGCCCACGACATTGGCCTTCCCGGGTGGTGCAGGATATCAACATCGTAATCCTTAAGCAACTCTAACCACCGTCTGCATCGTAAGTTCGGCTCCTCTGGTGAAGATATCTTTGGAGGCTCTTGTGGTGCGTAAAAATATCCACGTGAACCCCATACAAATAGTGCCTCCGGATCTTGGCGTGAATCACGGTGCCGACTCCAAATCATGGGTGGGGTAGTTCCTCGTGTTTCTTGGTGTCGGGATGCATATGCTATAACCACTGCCATCTTTGCATCAACACACATCCCAACCCGATGCGGCGCGTCACAATACCGCGACATAACCATCTGGACCCTGCGGAAGTAAGAAGCGAGGCGGTCGTCGGTCTCTCTTTCAGCTGAAACCACGCTCCAAGCATCGGTCCGCGAAACTTGTTGCGCCACGAGTCGGCCTAGTCAATGGTGCGAAGATAAAGCAAACTTCTCCACGAACGCCGATAATATCTGCGAGGCCCGAGCTGCGAACCTGCAGCCGGAGTAGTAGGTCTAGGCCAAGTCTGTTGCCTCGATCTTGGCGTATCCACTCGAATGCCATCAGCCCGACAATATGCCCGAAACTCCACTGAAGTCAGCAAAACTCACGTTTGGAAAACTTGGCGTCACATTGCTGGTCGGAGAAGCTATCGGCCTGATCGCCAAATGCTCGCGTGCTCACTGCTCTGGCGAGAATAAACCAAGATATCATCAATGAACACTATCACAAGCGTGTCAAAAATGGTTTGAACACTCGGTTCATCAAATCCATGAATCTGGCGGAGCATTGGTCAACCAAAGACATGACCACGAACTCGTAATGCGTCACGGGTCGGAATGCGATCCTAGGGACATCCACCTCTCGACACGAACGATGATAGCGACGCGGATCAATCTTGGAGAAACATCTCGCGCCACGGTGGTCGAACAAATCATCAATCACAGGAAGGGTATCTATTCTTAATGGTCACCTTGTTGTGCACATAATCAACCATGCGTGCGGCGTCGTCCTTCTTCACGAACAATCTGGCGCTCCCGGGGAGAAACACTAGGCGATGAAGCCGCTTCTCGACAAATCCCTCGGTGGTCCTTGACTCTCTCAACTCGGCGGTGCCATTACGTATGGCGGAATGGAAATAAGTAGAGTATCTGGCTGCTGTCTATACAAAACTTCGATCTCCCTCTCGGGACGGATGCGGGAGGTCATACAGGCTGCGTCGGGAACTCGTGACTCTGGGCCCGGAAATGCAGTACGCGACCTCGGTATCAAACACTCGAGCGAGATGGTAGATATACCCCTGCGCACCATCTTCCTAGCCTTGAGGTAGAAATAAACTTACCCGCCGGCGTCTGGTGCTCCACTCGCTCAACAACCGCTCCTCGGAAGCTGGAACCGTACTACTCTCTCTCTGCGGTCTACATTGGCGTAGCAGAAGCTAGCCAATCCGTCCCATAATCACGTCAGTCGGTCATCTCCAACTCTATCAAGTCGGCTGAGGTCAGGCGGCGTAAATAGTCACGGGACAAGCTCTATATACCGCCAGAGCTACCACCGAATCACCCATGGCGTAGCTACCTCGAAAGGTCTATGGACTCGGGCTCTATCACTATCTACTAGCAAAGGGAGATATATGGGGCAGTAGAACCGGATCTATCAAAGCATACACGTCAAACCCGAGCGATAAGGTACACTGTGGCGACATCGGTGAGGCCTCACGATCTGTCGGTGGACAAAGCATAAATGCGGTTACGAGGACGCTAGAAGCTGAGACCAGCGCCCGACCTCTGCGCGACCGCTGGTCATGAGTACCTTGCCTCGGGCGATAGCTGTCGGGGATGAAGAAGCGGCAGCGAGACCACAGTGGTGAGCCTACCACCGCGGCGCCACCCGGTCGGACAAACTCTCGCGAAGTGACCCTGCTGGCCACAAGTATAGCAAGCTCGGTCTGACTCCCGAATGGTATCTACCACAACGCGCACCGAGCGGACCTCGAGCGGTTGGCACCCTGCTGCAAATCGAAGTCACAGGGCCACGACCCCGGCGCTCGGTGTCTTGGCCCGATGTAGGGCGCTCTGCGCGGTGTGGTGCAAATCTGGACCTGGCGATCACGCCCACCGGAGAACCACCAAAGAACCGGCCGTCTTGGCGCCACCTGCTTGCGATATCGCTCTGCCGGCGGTCTCTGCGCTCGCCGCATCTGGTGCATGAGCTGCGTGCGGGTAATGTCCATTACGGTGAAGAAAACACGCACATGACTCGGCCATATAATCATCTAGCGGTGGCGTAGCGGTGTACCACATCCTCATATCTGCTGCAATCTTTGGGACATATCTAGCCAAAGAATCAAACTCGACATTGTACTCCACGGCGGTGCGTCCCCTGTCTCGGTGGCAGAATCTATCATTTCGTGCCCTCGCTCTGCGGAGGCAAGAAGTGTGTGAGAAAAGCCTCACGAAAACTCATCCCATACGGCTGGAGTGCATGCTCTCCCGAAAGCTCCGTGAATCAAACCGATCATTGCGGTATCACGCGCGGCCGATCTGAACCGAATATCACAGACTCGGTCTCGAAGCCACGATCACGCGTAATCCTCTGCGGTAGCGGATGAACTCCTGCGGATCATCCTCGGCCTCGACAGTAAAACTACGGAGGGCTACAACTAAGAAATCCGTAGTCTCAAACTATACGCCTCGGGTGTACTACAGTGCGGCTGGGTGGGCTGAGCTGCGCATCCGGCCTCTCCTCGTGTCGGGCCTGACTTTAGCCAAAGGTGGGCCGTCTCCTTGTACCCTAACTCCTCCGCCCGGTGTGGGGCGGGAGGTGTGGAGTGCTGCGATCTCTATTTGGTGGCGGCTTCATAGAACTCGCCGTCTGGTATAGGCGGGCACGAGCCCTCGTGACTCTGGGTGTCTGCTAGCGACTCCTCGGCTGCCTTGCCGCCAGGCGGGTTGCCTTACGTGGAGGCATAAGCGCATTACGGGAAAGGAATACGTTAGAGGTCCAACCTATAACCTGACTCTAAAGCACGATCTCGGAATGAGAAGAATGGAAACCAATCCTAAATATCCTATAGCCTCACGATTATAGGTGTGGTGCACAACACACGATAATCAAGACTCTACTAGATGCAGCGTAGACACTTTCCAGAGATTAAGCGCTCGATACCACTTTTGTCACGACCCGTTCGGGGCGTGGCGGTGCCTTCTGGGGCACCCAGTAGTCATACATCGAGTAATCGGCGGAAATATAAAACGAACATGAAACGATTTATAAAATAAGACCACGATTTACGTGAACAAGCGTCGCCTTTGGCGTATATATATATACAAGGTTTAGCGATTACATCCGACCTTTGTACAACATGACTACAGACCTCTGAGGAAAAATACAACTATGGCGGGACGGGGCCGCCATACCTGTATACAAAACTATCTACAACGGGAGATCATACCAAAGTAGAGCCTCAGGAAGAGATGGAGCTCGGCACCAACGTAGAGATCCTAAGGATGCGGATCTAGCACTGCTTGCCCGCCTGCGCCATGAGCGCGGCCCGAAGGAAGTCGATACAATACCAAGTATGTGAAACTATAAAGAAGCGAAATCAAAATATTTAAAACCTTTTCACAAATACAATCGGTTCAATTGCACATAGTGCCACATCACAAACAACAACGATAATAGGAAAAGCCAACGAGTCTATTCTAGGCGCGAATGATCGAAGCAAGGCGATCGCCCGTAGTATCGTGCGTGCCTAGTCTGGACTTTCGCAGCCAGCATAGGTCACGCACGGACCGCGTGGTATCCCCGCGTCGGGGCAGCCAACCCGGCATCCGCCTGGGCTCCGCAGCCGCATAGCCTCGAGACCGCGTAGTCTCAGCGGACGCGTGAAATCCCGCGTCGGGCTAAACACCGGAATGATCAATCACGGAGCATACCCTGCTCCGCATAGTCTCGCGGACCGCGCATAGGCCGTATAGACCCGCGTCAAGGGCAAGCCACCGGTATAACGATCGGTAGGTGATACAATAACGATACAACGGACTTAGGTTAACAGCGTAAGCCTGTGAATGACCGCTTTACGGCATTTCAAGACACTAACCGGTAGCATCATAATATGTCTACTTATCACACAAATCTTACTACACTTAGAAATCAATACAAAGCTTTTATAAACAAACAAGTAAATTCCTTTTTATCTTCTTAAGTTGTTATACCTAACTTCCCATAAAGCTAGTACAACTCTTAAGCTTTTGTTTTAAAAACCAAATATTTATCTTACATTAAAAAATGATTCGATATTCTTTTGAAATGTTTTGATTCTTTGTTATTGAGCTTAAGCGTGAGGCATTCCGTAAGTATTATTGAGCTTAAGCGTGAGGCATTACCATAAGTATTATTGAGCTTAAGTCGAAGACATTGCGTAGTTATTATTCGATTAACACGTATGCGTCTAGTACTATATATTGTAAAATATCATGCTTTAGGAAGAATCACATACCTTCTACCGTGAAAACCACACCAAGTTGAATATGTCGCGAGAGAGTCGACTATAATAGTCACGGATATCTATCAAAGACTACTCGAAGGTCATTCTAAGCAGAGGGTTCACAATTCTATGGAAAGTGGGCGACACTTCCCTGCAGGTGAGCTATAAGTCTTGTGAAAACGATCTTATGTAAATCTGATTTGATTATTCTTCTTTTAAACCGCCTACTTGTGTAACAGTTCAATTCTATTCTGTGATATTCTTCTAAGTATTTAATACTTATTCTAATACTACTACAGTATGTATTCTCTAATTCAAAGAGGGTTAGGATTAGTTACCTCGGTAAGCCCAAAAATATCCTAGATAAAGTCGCTGAGCAAGGTTTAGCTCTAAGTTATGCGCTCAGTAGCTCGAAACCTAGAAGTTCTTCACAACTTCTACTAAGTACTATGGGATTTGGGCTAGGGTATTTTGGGCATTATAACGATACTAGAAGACAACTTTTCTACCAAAGGAGGGTAGATTTCGGCTAGGCTAGGGCGGGGTAGGCCTCGGCCAAACTCACTCAAGGGGAGAGGTGTTGGACGAAAGGCTAAGGGAGAGAGAGGATTTTTTCAAGACTTGGAAGATTTGTGGATGAAGAACTCTTCATCTTTGAAAGTATTTATAGGTCAAGAAGTGGCCAACCAATGGCCAAGATTAAGACAAGTGCAAGGCAAGTGTAGGGTGAAGATTTACTCCACACAAATATCCTACCAACTCCTTGACTTGTGCACAAGGCACAAAAAACGTGCCATGGCTGTTCAATTCGTCCAAATGGACGATTCAAGTCCACCAATGGGAGGTGCCAAGTGTCGCCCTCCGTTGGTCCAAAATGTTTCGTCTCTCGGAAAAATCATAAAATTAGTAATGGCATAGCGGAATTTTCCCTACGAAGGTGGAAGCGTTTAGTCGGAAAGCGATTCTTTTAGTGAGTTGTGTACAAAAAAGCGTCAAGGCTAACTTTAAGGCCAAACTTTTTTGTACGTATTCCCTTACGTACATACTCTGGAAATACGGGGTATAACATCGATAATCGTCGCGAGGTATGTGAACCTCTTCCTTCCTTTGGCATGATTCTATGTATGGAATATACTTGTGGTATCATTTCATGTTTCCTCCTACTCTTAGAAGTTAAGAGGTAGTTGTGTGATTTACTCTATGTAGAACTTTTCCTATCTTTTGAGCATGACTAGTTGCGTGTGTGTACGGTGAGCGTCAACACCTTGATATCCTTTACTAGTCTTATGAATAGCCAAGTCGGGTGAGTTAGGAGATTAACTCACTTCTTTGAAAGTATTAAGGATGTCTAATGTTTTATTTAAGTTAAGGGACTTGAAGAGCTTTGAAGTATGTGATACTTGTTCTGTTTTAAACGTATAAGTCCCTTGGATAGGAAATTGTATTTTGGCTAAGGTATAAAGTGAATATAACGACTTTATGGGAAGTTGGTTATATTTGCTTTATGGAAAGATAAATGACTTGATTTTAAGGCATCAATTGCCTAAGGTTTTATAATAAAAGGAGTCGCTTGATTTCTAAAGGTTAAGAGACTAATTGTATTTTTGAAAGTTCATTGAATTGATTTGAAAGTATACAATACTTGGTTTTTAAAAAGTAGAAGTCTCTTGGTTAGAAAAGGAATGAGTTTTGTCTAAAACCATAAAGGGTTATAACGGCTTTATGGGAAGTTGGTTATAACGGCTTTATGGAAGGTTAAGAGAATGATTTTCTCTAATAAAGTAATCAAAGGAATAACTTGTATTAAGGAAGGGTAATGTGATTTAAAGGTATCACTTGCTTAAAAGCTTTATGTAAGGGTCACTTGATTTAGAAGCCGAGAAATGTATTTCTAAAAGTATCGTGACTTATGTGAAATGTAGACAAGCCTGGATACTACGGGTGTTAGTATCTTGGGGTTAAATTCCCGGATTTTTATGTGCACAACGGAAGTGCCATGAGTTTATATAAAATGGAAGTCTAAAGGTTTAATGAACTTGCCTAGGTTTGCTTGTGATAGCTTTGAGAGCAAGTATTACATGTCTACGTTGTCGTGTCTCTCAGTTGGAGGGCCGGCTGTCTTGTTATAAGTTTACTTGGACATGCAAGCGATGATGTGGGATTCCACGGGTATGCTTCCATCATGATTGATCCTTGGACATGCTTATACGATGTGGGATTCCGGGGCATGTGACCAGGATGCGGGTTAGATGCCCGAACATTTTATTGGACGTACCGGCAGTGACGGGGGATTCCACGGGTATGCTTCCATTGTGATTGATCTTGGCCATGCTTATACGATGAGGGATGCCGCGACATGCAGCTAGGATGCGGGTTAGATGCCCGCGTGTTTTATTACTCCATGGCCATGCTTATACGATGTGGGATTCCGGGGCATGCGACCATGTTATATTTTACTCCATGGGCTAGCTCCCCATGAAGACATGTACCGCGATGAGGATTAGGGGCATGTTATATTATTACTCCATGGGCTAGCTCATGAAGACTTGCACCTACGATGAGGATCAGAGCACGTTATGGCCATGCTTATACGATGTGGGATTCCGGGGCATGCGGCCGCGTTATATATATATATATATATGTTGTGTATATATGCGCAAGCGATGAGGTGGGATGCCACCGTAGCGTCACATGGTTATATTTTACACTTATAGTTATCGGCGGTGATGTAGGATTCCTGGCGGGAGATATATATATATGTGTTGTGTATGTATGCGCAAGCGGTGAGGTGGGATGCCACGGGCGCGTCACATGGTTATATTTTACACTTATAGCTGTCGGCAGTGATGGGGGATTCCACGGACACGCTTTGATATTTGTGTGACTTGATCGCGTCCCAGATTGGGCCGGGTAGTATAGGCGCCCTCCTTAAAGGGCCGGATTGTACTTATGAAAGATAAGTAAGTTATATAGTAATGAACTTAATGATTTTTCCTAATCATGTGCGTAAGATTGTGGCTATAACCTTTATTGAAAATGGGTAAAGATAGTGATGTGAAATTAAGTTCATAAGTGGTAATGACACGGCAGAATCTGGTATGTATTTTTATACTTGTCCCTGTCATTCTTTTATCTGATTATGATCTACATTTCTTTGTCGTTATTTACATTCCATATTAAATTTTTGTTATCTTGACCCCGCCCGAGTGCGTTAAATGCCCTGAGTTTAGGTACCCAGGTTGGTGATCCTTGCTCTTAGGATCTCGGTTCAGTTTTTGGGAAAAAGCTCCATTTGCTCCGGAGGCTTATCTCTTGGTACGGTTTTCCCTGAGGTAGTAGATTCATGTATATTCAGGGGTATGGCGGGGCCCTGTCCCGCCACAGTTGTTATGTTAAAACTCTTAGAGGTTTGTAGTCACATAGTGTGGGTCAGTTGTAAAGGAAAGGAGGCAACTGCTTCGGTTGTTTTTATATATGTCCAAGAAGGTAGCCCTATCGGCTAACCTGTTGTCTTATTTTTGTTGTTTATTTTATAAGTTTCATGTATGTTCACGATTATCTCGATGTATACTGTAAGGGTGCGGGTAGGGCACGATCGCGAGCTTGAGGTGGTCGTGACAAAAGTGGTATCGAAGCGATTAGTCCTCGGAAAGTGTCTGACCGTGTCTAGTAGAGTCTTGATTATCGGTGTGTTGTGCACCACATCTATGTCGAGGAGTGCGAGACATTTAGGATTAGTTTCCATTCTTCTCTCTTTGAGATCGTGCGATGAGAGTCCTAGTAGGTTGAATCCTCTCGACCCCTTCTTATGTATGATTATGCCTCGCGAAGCGACCGGGGCCGAAGGGCAAAGCAGCGGCGAGGCGCTAGTGGTGTGTGAGAGGTTACCATGACTCGAGCACGGACTATGCACGAGTAGTAAGCGGATCGGCGAACTTAGCCACGCGGCGGTATTAGAAGGCCAGAGCGGCGGTAGCTCGAGGTTCCGTGCGAGCCTCGATCCGCGGCCCGAGCGAGTGTAGAATTATGGAGAAGCGGTCGGGCTTTTGACTAGCATAGTGGTAGAGCGGCCGGCGAAACAGTAGCTAACCACTAGGCCAAGCGGTTTGAGGATTCGGGATTTTTGGGTTGTAGTCCACGAGTTTTATGGTTCGAGATCGAGGATGATCCTCAAGAGTTCGTTCGGCGTCTGACGGACTATGCAGTGCTTAGGGCCTCGGAGACGAGTCGATTGTGTTAACTTCTTACGATTCTGCGATATTGCGTTGAATTGGTTTGAGTCTTGGGAGCTATCGAGAGGTGTGGGTACTCGTCCGGCAGTTTGGGATGAGTTCACAGAGGCCTTTCTTGATCACTTTTTGCCTCCTGAAATTAGGAGAGCCCGTGTTAATAGGTTCTTGTCATTAAGGCAGAATGGGAGGACCATCAGGGAATACAACACAGGTTCGACTCGTTGGCGGTATCGCGCTATTGTGGTGATATGGCGGGCGAGTTCATCGTTATGTGATGGGGCTAGGCCGTCATATGATTCTTGCATGCTTGGGGTGGCTCTTGGCCGGTATGGATATTGCGGGATGCAAGCTTATGCGCGAGGAATAGAGGCGAGAGAGAGAGGTCGGCTAGACTCGAGCGGCCAGAGAGGCCGGGGCGCGAGTCCCGGGGTAACTTTCGAGGCGGACAACCTCAGCAGACTAGGTCTACATCTCGGCCGGCGAGTGCTCCTTCCCGTCTTACGGCGGAGGTGCAGTCGCCGGGGATATTCGGGGCAGTCGGGCTCGGGGCTACTGAGTTCACGGATGTCGGATGTTAGTAAGCGGAAACCACCTTTGCCGGTGTGGTCAGCATAGTAGATTCCATTTTGGGAGTGTCGTACTTACCGGCGACTTGTTATGCTGCGGCCGGCGGGCCATTTCGTGAAGGCGTCCAGGCCGGTGCTTGGTGGGATAAGCGCAACTCTTTGGATTAGTTGCGGGTTCTTCGCTTCCATAGCTAGGTAGGATGATTATGCACGGCCGTGGCGACAGTCGTGGTGGAAGTTCCCGATTAGCGGTCCTTTGAACGCCTATATGATTCGTATGTCTTTGGCCCTTTAGAAACTTGTATGCATGATAAAGTTGTGGTATGTTTAAGTGTCATGAACAGATTATATTGAGACTATGTATATGTTAGAAGGAGTTGGAAGTACGAAAAGATAATCTCTTTTGGGATTATGATGGACAGATATGCGTGTGCGAGGTATTAGGGCCATGTGTGGCATTGTTGGTATGTCGGGGTTGTGAAAGGAAACTATGTCGCTACTTATTAGTTTGACTCCGAAAGAACATTCGGGGACGAATGTTTCTAAGGGGGGAAGAATGTTACACCCCGTTTGTACAGGACATGTTGTAAGAACGTACGTAAGAACTCACGAGTGTTAAGATTTGAGACTTGTAAAAATTTATCGGAATTATGGAATTGTCGGAAAACGTTATTGTGACGAATGGGAGGGCGACACGTGTCACCCCCCCTTGTTGTTGCCTTGGACGAAATTGACATGGCCAAGATGGTCATTGACCATAGTCTTAGATGACAAGTCTTGCAATGTAGTGAGCTTGACAAAATTGACTAAGTCAAAGGTCCCACAAGTCTTGATATTTAAGTGAAGCTCATCCAAGCCACCCAATTGTTCACATCTTGACCCTCCAATGTGCTTTATATTACTACTAGTAGCAAGAGAGAGCTTAACACTTAGCTATATTTCACAAAAAATTGAAGAACATAGAGCAAGAGCTCTCGGGTTCTAGCTTTTAGAAAAGGAAAAAAAATTGTTTGTTATCCAATAATCTTCCCACTTTAAACCAAGGTTCCTAAGTGTATTGTAAGCATATCTCAATAGAAAAATCTCGGAAAAAGATAGTTTTCGGGTTAGTCGCAAAGTGAAAACCTAGTGGCTTTCTAGGTTTTGGATTGAAAGTTTGAAGAAAAGTTGTTGGTGTGGTTCTAAGGGTCTCAAGTAGCGGATTGAAGTGTCTTGAAGAGTCTCTAAGTTGCTAAGGAGCGACTTCAGATTTGGAGTTGGATTGAGATTCGTTGAGGTATAATCTTGTCTCTTAATAGTGTTACAAGAGTATATATATATAGTTGTTGTTAGCTTTACATGTTGCTAGCATGAAGTTGATATGTTGAAGTTTATAAGTATTATGGATTGCTTGTAGCCTTGAAAATCCGAATGTTATGTAAGTCATGTTAAGTTGGATTACTATTTGGTCGTTTACTAGAATCATCGCATGTTAATTACTTGGAGATTATAGTAGTTATAATCGTTTGCGACTTGATATCATGTTAGGCTAATAACTTGGATTGAAATGGAAATTGGATAAGAATTGATGTTGTAGTACTTGAGTTAGCCGCATTGGCCTAGTAAGTTGTATTAATGTGATATCGTGTGTGGGGCGGAATTGTACCCGTCTTGTAGGCGTGTAATCCCCTAGTGTTGATTGCATTGATTGGGCCTTAAATGTGGCGTGTTGGGTTCTTGTATTCGGCCTTGAAAAGGTGGCAAAGTAAGTAGAAACAAAGGAGGTCTTTGTCCAGATTTTCCGTAGAATTTAGTGACTTAGCACTTAGAATATTCTACGTGTGAAGTAAGAGGTTAATGGACGTATTGTGACCATTATAGGTTGAAGTACTAAGTATAGCGTATCCTACTTGAGGGATGGATTAGCTATCAAGATTGAAGTACTTTGGAGCATCTTGCTACTTGTCGATAATCGTCGCGAGGTATGTGAACCTCTTCCTTCCTTTGGCATGATTCTATGTATGGAATATACTTGTGGTATCATTTCATGTTTCCTCCTACTCTTAGAAGTTAAGAGGTAGTTGTGTGATTTACTCTATGTAGAACTTTTCCTATCTTTTGAGCATGACTAGTTGCACGTGTGTGTACGGTGAGCGTCTGACACCTTGATATCCTTTACTAGTCTTATGAATAGCCAAGTCGGGTGAGTTAGGAGATTAACTCACTTCTTTGAAAGTATTAAGGATGTCTAATGTTTTATTTAAGTTAAGGGACTTGAAGAGCTTTGAAGTATGTGATACTTGTTCTGTTTTAAACGTATAAGTCCCTTGGATAGGAAATTGTATTTTGGCTAAGGTATAAAGTGAATATAACGACTTTATGGGAAGTTGGTTATATTTGCTTTATGGAAAGATAAATGACTTGATTTTAAGGCATCAATTGCCTAAGGTTTTATAATAAAAATTAAACGATTTCTAAAGGTTAAGAGACTAATTGTATTTTTGAAAGTTCATTGAATTGATTTGAAAGTATACAATACTTGGTTTTTAAAAAGTAGAAGTCTCTTGGTTAGAAAAGGAATGAGTTTTGTCTAAAACCATAAAGGGTTATAACGGCTTTATGGGAAGTTGGTTATAACGGCTTTATGGAAGGTTAAGAGAATGATTTTCTCTAATAAAGTAATCAAAGGAATAACTTGTATTAAGGAAGGGCAATGTGATTTAAAGGTATCACTTGCTTAAAAGCTTTATGTAAGGGTCACTTGATTTAGAAGCCGAGAAATGTATTTCTAAAAGTATCGTGACTTATGTGAAATGTAGACAAGCCTGGATACTACGGGTGTTAGTATCTTGGGGTTAAATTCCCGGATTTTTATGTGCACAACGGAAGTGCCATGAGTTTATATAAAATGGAAGTCTAAAGGTTTAATGAACTTGCCTAGGTTTGCTTGTGATAGCTTTGAGAGCAAGTATTACATGTCTACGTTGTCGTGTCTCTCAGTTGGAGGGCCGGCTGTCTTGTTATAAGTTTACTTGGACATACCGACAGTGATGTGGGATTCCACGGGTATGCTTCCATCATGATTGATCCTTGGACATGCTTATACGATGTGGGATTCCGGGGCATGTGACCAGGATGCGGTTTAGATGCCCGGACATTTTATTGGACGTCTGCGCGTGTGGGATTCCACGGGTATGCTTCCATTGTGATTGATCTTGGCCATGCTTATACGATGAGGGATGCCGGGGCATGCAGCTAGGATGCGGGTTAGATGCCCGCGTGTTTTATTACTCGTGGCCGTGCTTATACGATGTGGGATTCCGGCATGCGACCGTGTTATATTTTACTCCATGGGCTAGCTCCCGTGAAGACATGTACCAGCGATGAGGATTAGGGGCATGTTATATTATTACTCCATGGGCTAGCTCCCGTGAAGACTGCGCTACGATGAGGATGCCGAGGCGCGTTATGGCCATGCTTATACGATGTGGGATTCGGGCATGCGGCGCGTTATATATATATATATATATATATATATATATATATAGTGTTGTGTATGTGTACGCCGACAGTGAGGTGGGATGCCACGGGCGCGTCACATGGTTATATTTTACGCTTATAGTTGTCGGCAGTGATGTGGGATTCCACGGGCAGGAGATATATATATGTGTTGTGTATGTGTACGCCGACAGTGAGGTGGGATGCCACGGGCGCGTCACATGGTTATATTTTACACTTATAGCTGTCGGCAGTGATGGGGGATTCCACGGACACGCTTTGATATTGGTGTGACTTGATCGCGTCCCAGATTGGGCCGGGTAGTATAGGCGCCCTCCTTAAAGGGCCGGATTGTACTTATGAAAGATAAGTAAGTTATATAGTAATGAACTTAATGATTTTTCCTAATCATGTGCGTAAGATTGTGGCTATAACCTTTATTGAAAATGGGTAAAGATAGTGATGTGAAATTAAGTTCATAGGTGGTAATGGCACGGCAGAATCTGGTATGTATTTTTATACTTGTCCCTGTCATTCTTTTGTACAGTTATGATCTGTTTACTGTACGTTATTTCTGTTCCATATTAAATTTTTGTTATGCGACCCCCTTCGGGGCTGCGTTCATGCCGCAGTTTTAGGTACCCAGTTGGTGATCCTTGCTCTTAGGATCTCGGTTGATTTTGGGAAAAAGCTCCATTTGCTCAGGAGGCTTATCTCTTGATGCAGTTTTCCACGAGGTAGTAGATTCATGTGTATTCAGGGGTATGGCGGGGCCCTGTCCCGCCACAGTTGTTATGTTAAAACTCTTAGAGGTCTGTAGTCACATATTATGGGTCAGTTTGTAAAGGAAAGGAGGCAACTGCTTCGGTTGTTTTTATATATGTCCAGGAAGGTAGCCCTATCGGCTAACCTGTTGTCTTATTTCTGTTGTTTTATTTTATAAGTTTCATGTATGTTCCGCTGATTATCTCTGATGTATACCTGTAAGGGTGCCCAGGTAGGGCACGATCGCGAGCCGGTCGGTCGTGGTGATGACCTATGGCGAGGATCAACAAGCGGTGTACCTCTACGTGAGCGTGAAACGGCCGAAGGAGTCGATTACAATTACCAAGTATGTGGAAAAAATCAGTAAATGAAATCATAATAGTTTATATAAAACATAAGACATATATGATAACCAATTTACGATACACAATATGTAGCGTATGTCAAGTCGGGGACTCACGCCAAAGTCATCACTCAAATATAACCATGGGTCTCATGCCCACAATATCAATCATGCCCGTGGAATTCCTTCCTCACTGCCGGCAGTCCATGATATAAAAGCACCAAGGAATACATATGAACACCAGGTCCCACCTGTGTCATAATAAAACCGTACGGGGTAAGTATGAAGGCATAGCCGACTACTAAAACCCACAGTACCAACAATGCCATAAACTGTATCACGAGGTCTTTCTAGGCGCCACGTGATCGGCCGCCACTCTCCTCGTATCAATGCGCATCTAATCCTGGAGCTTACCGCAGCTCCGCATAGGCCACCTAGGCCCGCATGAGGTATTCCTCGCATCGAGGGTAGCTACTCCCCGTCGTCCTCGACTCGTAGTCGCGTGGCCACATAGACCGCGAGGTATTCCCGCACACTAACACCGACTCTCGTAACTCGCGCATAGGTCCACTGGACCGCGTAGGTATTCTCGAATCATAGTCACAGACCGCATGAGGTATACCTCGCATCGGGGGGCAGCTTAACCCCCGGTATAACATGTCAAGAGGTGAGTGGTACAATACTAACACAACGGCTTATCGTTAAACAACATAAGCACAACAAGGGAAACCCCCTTACACAAACATCACAAGACACTAACACACGTAGCACCCTAACATGTTTACTTATCAAACCAACAAGAAAGTATTACAAGGCTATCACAAACCAACATAGTCAAGTTATTCACACAGGGTACTTTCTATTTTATGTCAACAAGTTCGGGTTTTTATCCCCAAAGTACTTCATACATTAACTCTTTTAAAAAGATCCGTTTCTTTCACCAAAGGCACTCGATACCCGTAGTATCAAAATAGAGTGACTATCTTTTTAAGTAAACCAAAACAATTTCCCTACCTTCTTTTTGAACCAACTTAAGACAAAAGCATGCCTTCCTTTTTAAACGAAAACATTTCAATCTTTCAAGTCTTTGTCTTTTATAAATCAAGTCCTTACTTTGAAATTTTTAAGAAAATCGAAACTTGTTTATTAATGATCTTATTAAAGCAGCCATGATCTAGGAAATGTAATACAATTTTGTCTTATCTTAGCTTCTATGCAGATGGAGGTTTCTACTGGTTTTAATAATACTTAATTAGTCAATACATTTTCCTTTATTAGCGCTGCAGTGGTTTGTTCGATACCTTTTCTCATTTCCGAAATCAATACAAGACTTTCATAAACAATTAAATAAACCGTTCCTTTTATCTCTCTTAAGTCGTTATACCTAACTTCCCATAAAGCTAGTATAACTCTTAAGCTTTTAAAACCAAGTATTACTCTTCTTTCAAAAACGATTCTTAATTCTTTTGAGATACTTCAAGATTCTTATTATTTAAAACTCAAGTCAAAAGACATCGAAGTAAAACCACGTTCAGTTAACACACGTACGTCTACCGTACTATATATATTCTTTTAAAATATCATGCTCAAGAGGATAGGAAGAATCACATACCTCCTCGGCGAAATCCACCTGCCAAGTCGAATATGTCGCGCAGAGTGTCAACCTATAATAGTCAAATACGTCTATCAACGTCTAGACTACTCTGTAGAATATTCTAAGCAGAAGGTTCTTATGTCTACGGAAATTTGGGCAGCACTTCCCTACCCGTCAAACTACTCAAGTCTACTGTAAATACAGTCCTATGTAATTACAGTTCAATTCTCTTCTTTAATATCCTTCTATATATCTTATACTCATTTATAAACTACTATATGTAATTTCCAATTACAATAGAAGGACAAAGATATTTACCTCGATAAGCCCAAAATTATCCAAGATTTAATGTCGATCCTGAGCAACGTTTAGCTCCTACTCCGTGTGCTCCAACCCGCTCCAAACAACCCTTATACGCTCCTAACCAACTCCTCTTCAAGAACCAACCTAAACAAGTGAAGAACACTAAGGTTCTTGTCCTCACAACTCTCGGCCAAGGTGAGGCTTTAGGGGCTAGGGTGTGAAATCTTTTCTAACCTTTGGTTAATAATCTTCCTAATACACTAAGGAAGAACACTTAAGAGTTTAGGAATTTTTGGACAAAGTTTGGTTAAGGGAGAGGGGTGTGGGACGAGAACTATCAAGAGGGGGGGGTTTCGACGAGAGCTACTAGGAAGGGGGGGGGGGTGTTTGGACGAGATCTTCTCAAAGGGGGAGAGGGATTTTGAGACTTGGAATTTATTCAAGTGATGAAGTAGTCTTGCACAAGAGGGGGGTATTTATAGAACCACCAATGGTCTAGATTAAAACAAATGGATGGTGTAGATTTGGATCCATGTGAAGAAAGAGGTCTTCCAACCAAGTGTCCACCATAACTTTGGGACATATGTCCACCACAACATTGGGACATATGTCCCCCACAACAAAGAGCCATGTGGCCTTCCACTAGGCACACAAAACGTCCAACAAGGCCTTCCCTACCTACCCCCACTCACCCAAAGAAAATATCTTCCAAGACTTGACCATTTGACCTTGTCCACTTGGCCAACATTTCGTCCAACCCATGCCAACTAAGGGTGACACATGTCCCCTCCTATTGGTCCAAAATATTTCGTCTCTCGGAAAAATCCGCAATCGGTTAAAAATATTAAAAACGTAGAATTTCCTTCACAAGGTTCGGAATCTTTTCCGTTGAAAGTTCACAATTCCATCCTTAACCTAATTAGGGTTTGTACAAATGTACGCACGTCCTCACATACATACTCTGGAAAATACGGGGTATAACATTCTCCCCTCCTTAGAAACATTCGTCCCGAATGTTCCTTCTCAAGACAGATAACGATAAAGTTCCTCATAACTTAAACAGTTTGCAAATGCCACACATGGCCACTATACAACACGCGCTAATACTTAAATCCAAGTCCACAAGGAACCATCTCTAGCATCACAAAAGCTTCCACCCAAGGTCTAAAAGATATTCCCTTCGCACCTTTTCTTCACAAAAGTAATGATCACTCCTATTCTCTTACTCGTCGTACCCTCCTCGTACACTCGAACACTTCCTAAATAAACTTACCACATTTCTGTCATTGCTTCAGTTTCCAAAATCTCGGGGTCACTATGTTACACCCCGTAAATTCAAGAGGTTAAGTTAAGAACATACGAAAGGAAATAATATTTGAATTTGGAAAGTTGGGTTGGCAAAAGGTTGTGGGCAGACTTTCAGTCAACTTTGGAGTGGTATATCTCCTAGTTCTTTAGGAGTTTTGAAGAGTTTTAAAAGATTAGTATGAAGTTCGTTGAATCTAGTTTCCAACGCAACAAACCGTTCGTCGATAGGACATCGGAGTCAAAAGTTATGGAAGTTTCAAGTTTGGTGCGCAGTCAGGCAAGCAGGCGATTCGCTCGAGTGCGCCGGAATACAGGGCCGCGGCGCCGGTTGTTCTGGGGTTAGCGAGGGGTTGCCGCCTTGCGCCGAATGCGGCCGCGGCGCGGAATGCAGAACTTTTCTGAGCAGTAGCGGCGCGGCGCAGTGGTGGGGCCGCGGCGCCGAGGCGGGATTTTTGCGCAGTGGCAGGCGAAAAACAGGGGATATTTTTGTTTTGAACCTATGGGAGGGTGACAAGTGTCCCTCCCATCCTTTTTATCTGAAAGTGGTCCTATTTTAGGGCCAAGTCTTGGAAGACTTGGCCATTTCATTTCAAACCCTCCCAAGAAAGATCCTCTCCCTTCTCTCTTGATTTTTTCGAAGAAAACCTAGCCTAAGAGGAAATTGTTGGAGCGGCGGCAAGAGGGAAAAGTGTGGGTAAACTTGTGGGAAGCGCTGGTAGGCGATTTTGACGGAAGGAGGTGGAAGAAAAAGGGGCTTTTGTGGGCTATTCCTTAAGGTAAAAGTTTCCCCTTTCTCTTGGTTATGAGCCTAAGGCTGTTATATTTTAGTGGTATAGATGTGAGCCTAAGGCTGTTATATTTTAGTAGTATAGATGTGAGCCTGAGGCTGTTATATTTTAGTGATTTAGAATTGAGCCTAAGGCTGTTTTATTGTAGTAGTATAGAGTTGAGCCTGAGGCTGTTTTATTTGAATAGATTTGGGTCGTCGCATGTTGTAAAGGGAGATTGTAATTGTTGAAGATGTCTAGGGCTAGATATCATGTTAGACTTAAGAACTTGGATTGGAAAGAGTTGAAAGGGGTTTAGTATTGGTTATATTGTTGGCCAAGAATGGCATGGAAATTATTGGTTTATTTTGTGTTGTTGTGGGGCGGAATTTTACACGTATTAATAGACGTGTAATCCCATTGTAATTGCTGAATGAATTGAGCCTTAAATGTGGCGTTGGTTATTGAATTTCGGCCTTGAAAAAGGTGGCATAGTAAGTAGAAACAAAGGAAGTGCTGTCCAAATTTCCCGTAGAACAAGGGACTTTTCATTAGAATATATTACGTTGAAGCTAGAAGCTAATAGACGTATTATGGTCATTATAGGTTGACATCTACGGACGGCATATTGGACTTGGCAAGTGGATTAAGCGAAAGAGGTATGTAGAACTCTTCCTATCTCTTGAGCATGAGTAGTATAACTGTATGGTACGGTAGACGTACGTGATTTTAAATGAAGTGAAGTCATTTGACATATTTGACTTGTTTTAAGGATGTCTAGTTGGTTGAGTTAGAGAATTAACTCAAGTGTCCTTAAGGAAGAGTTATAAGAATGGTTTATCCTAATAAGGTAGACAAGGATTTCTTGACATGATCAAGTATAGAATACTAGATTCGGGAAGTATTGATTCTTGAACTATTCTAAAGATAAGAGACCTGATTCCTAAGTTAAGAAACTTGTTTTCTAAGTTAAGAATTTTGAAGTATTTTGAAGGTAGTGTAACTTGAATTGAAGTACAAGCCTCTTGGTTATAGAGAGAGAAAAGTGGTCTAAGACATAAAGAGTTATAACGGCTTTATGGGAAGTTAGTTATGACGGCTTTATGGGAGGATAAGGATGTCTTGGTTCTAAAGCATAAAGTTAGTATAACGGCTTTATGGGAAGTTGGTTATAATAACTTTATGGAAGCTTAAAGAAATGGTTTTTCTCGAATAAGGTAAGCCTAGATAAAAGAATGGATACTAAGAAAGGCAATTCGATTTAAAGGCATCAATTGCTTAAAGTTTAAAATGAGGGTCACTTGAGTTAGAAGCCGAAGCATATTTCTAATAGTATAGTGACTTGTTTGAAATGTAGGTAAGCCTTGATACTACGGGTGTTAGTATCTTAGGGTCTTATGTGGAAAAGGGATCTTGGAAAGAATAGAAATACGTAGTACTTTGGGTTGGATTTTTCCCAGGACTTGTTAAGTGATATGGAAAGTGCCTAAGGTCGTAAAATGAGATCCATTTTGTATGTTAATGAAAGTCTAAAGAAGTTAGGAGCTTACTTGGGCGTCTGCGGTGATGGAGGATTCCACGTATGCCTCATTGCCTCCTTATGAGTCTACCGACGTCTGGCAGTGATGTGGGATTCCACGGGTATGCTCCCCCGGTCATAGTATGAGTTTACTTGGATGTACCGACAGTGATGTGGGATTCCACGGGTATGTTTCCATGGTCTTAGTATGAGTTTACCGGGACATACCGTCAGTGATGTGGGATTCCACGGGTATGCATCGGGAACATGCTTACGATGAGGGATTCCGAGGCATGTAGTTTTAGGGGTAAGAGTATAAATGAGGGGTACACCCCCAAGATCGTTATACCACCTTCTTCAGGGTAAGAGTATAAATGAGGGGTAAACCCCCCAAGATCGTTATACCTACCCACGATGCGAGGATACCTCATGAAGTCATGTACCCGAGATGAGGGATTCCACGGGCATGATATATGTATATATGTATGTATTGTGTATGTGTACGCCGACAGTGAGGTAGGATGCCACGGGCGCGTCACAGGGTTGTATTTACTTTTATGGTATCGGCGGTGAGATCCCAGGCGCAGGATATAGGTATATAGATGGTTAGATGTGTGTGTACGCCGACAGTGAGGAAGGATGCCACGGGCGCGTCACAGAGTTAGATTCTACACCTAGCGGTCGGCAGTGATGGGGAATCCCACGGGCGCGCTTGGATATTTGAGGGTTGGGGTTCATAGCCCTGGTGTGACTATGGTTCATATGTTGAGACAGGCTGTATAAGGTAAAACTGACTTTCATTACTTCCACTTCAGTGAGGCACAGTGTACTGTTAATTTGGTTATCATATATGTCTTCACCTGTACTTTTGACTATTATGATTTAAATTACGATTTTCGATTTGCATACTTGGTACATATTTTGTCTTGACCTCTTCCGGGCCGTTCATGCCGCAGTTGAGGTACATAACTGGCGATCCGCACTCGTAGGATCACCGTTTCTGGAAAGCTCCATTTCTCCGGAGGCTTTGTTTTGGTATGGTTCCCTGAAGTCGTTGACTTTTGTACATTCAGGGGTATGGCGGGGCCCTGTCCCGTCACAGTTGTTATGTAAACTCTTAGAGGTCTGTAGTCATATCTTGTGGGTCACTTTATAAAAAAAAAATTTAGAGGTAACTGCTGTTGGATTTGTTTATATCCAGGGAGGTAGCCTTATCGGCTGACCTATAATTTATTTCATTGTTTAAGTTTATGTATGTTCCGCTGTATATCTCTGATGTATACCTGTAAGGGTGCCCAGGTAGGGCACCAGTCGCGGGCCCGGGGTCGGGTCGTGACACACTATCTCCAACTTGGTCATCATTAACTGGGAACACTCTGGATGGATCTCCGATACTTTTCCGAACATAGCAACATGAAAGACCGGATGTACTGCCTCCTACGTCGGACGGCAAGGCTAACCTATAGGCAACCTGGCCTATTCTCCAAATGATCTGAAAATGCTCAAAGTGCCTCGGGCTAAGTTTCCCCTGCTTTCCAAATCTCGTCACACCCTTCCGGGGTGGTACCTTCAAGAAGACCGACCGTCAATCTGAACTCCAAGTATCGACGCAGATTATCCGCCCGACTCATGTTAACTCTGAGCTGTCAATAACCTCTCCTGAATAAGCTTCACCCTATCCACATCCTGCTGAATCAAGTATGAACCAACAATCTGAACCTTGCCAACATCGAACCAATCGACCGGCAACCTACACTACCGCCCATACAAGGCTGCATAAGGTGACATCCGAATACTGAAATGGTAGTTAATATAATACTCACTCAACAAGAGGCGAATAATCCTTACAGCTACCTCTGAAATCAAAAACACCGGCCCGAGGGTGAATGAAATACTGAGACTCACCTGAGTTCCTAACCTTGCCTGGTAAAATCTCCATAAAAAGAAATAGCCGTAAACTGGGCTCCACTGCCTGTCATAAAGTAAAATTAGGAACCCCGTGCAGTCTTACAACCTTCCTGATATATAACATCTCGCATAACCCTCTGCCGAGTAAACAGTTCTGACTGGAAGACAAGATGGGCTGACCTCATCGGCCCGACTACTGGTCGAACGCATCCACGAACGCGTACGATGGTTAACTAAACTTGGGCCTAACACCCTCGGGACCCTATCACAAAGCGGGACCACCACAATGTTTCCTTACTTCAAACCGGCCTGCGGGTTGACCCGTAATCTGGCCTCAACCCGACCCATTTATCGCGCCAAGCTCTTGTTTCCCGATCCGGAACAATCTCACCATCGAGTCGCGAAAACCTAGTGGTCTTCTTAGCTCAACTACCCTTTTTCATTTCACACTACTCAGGGACTTATCACACAAACATATCTCACGTATACCATGCACTCCGATAAGGGTCAAACATAAAAATAAATCTTTTACTCAATATGGCCTCGCCTCTAAGGTCTCCACGTATAAAACTCTAAGGCTCACACTTTCCCTATCCCCCAATCTTACCCTTCTAACTAACCATGTTTTCTAATCACAATTAACACAATGCTATCTGAACATAACACTTAAAATATACTCGTCTCACCACACATACTAATCTCAAGAGGGTTAAGGATATACCTGTATCTACTGCTTCATCCCCCTTTGTCGTTCTAATCAATCCTGCCCTGTTGGGCGCATAGCTAGGGAAGGTGATGAACTAGCCACTGATCCTGAAGGCTGAGTCTCTACATCTGCGCCACCTCTGGTCGGACAATTTCTCGCAAAATGGCCCTGCTGGCCGCAAGCATAACAAGCTGTCGAAGAAGTACGACACTCCCCACAATGACACCTACCACAACGGCCACACCGAGGTGGGGGTGGCCTCCTCTGGCTAACACCCCTTCCTCTCCGAACCACTGAATCCGCAACTAATCTGGTAGGCTGAGTCCTCCTACTTGCATCCCTCCTACTTGAACATTCTTTCATCACATGGCCCTGACGGCCACAGGTAAAACAAGCACCAACAAAAAGACGACATTCCCCGGGATGGCGTGCGCACATGTGAACACCGAGGAAATCAATCCGGCCGGGTGGAACCTCGTGTATCTGTGAACCGAAGCCACAGAGCTCGACCAACTCCCGCATACCGAGCGTCACGAAGTGCGGAGGACCACTCTGATCCGGCGGAGGCGCATATCGATCTGGCGGGCGATTCGCCTCGAAAGTTACCAGGACCCACTGCTTACGCCTCTTCTGCTGATCTTGGTTAACCCGTCGATCCCTACGTTTCTCGGCCTGCTGCGCATAAGCCCGTACGCAGGCCATGCTCATGCCTGACTGAAGAGATATTCAATCACAACCCTCTCTTAGATAGTCATCAAGACCCGTGATAAATCGGTACATAATAAACTCTCTGGTTGCTAAATCCCTAGCTAGTAACAGGGTCGTCTCTTTGCAATCCATACTTTCGCTCTTTGGGTGGGAACTGAAGGTCCGTATCATGGCCGCAGAGAGATTGCGCCGTGCTAAACTCTGTTGAAATTTGCGACGTCCGAACTCCCGAATGAAGCACCACCGCGGTGATGATTGGGCACAATGCCGCTTGTAACCATCTGTGTTTACTCGCGGCTCCTCGGTGCCTTGCCCTTCTGGGCCCGGGTTGCCTTGCGCGGAGGCATAACTGGTAAGGGGAAGAAATACGTTAGAGGGGTCCAACTTATAACACAACTCTAAGGCACGATCTCAGATTTGATAAGAATGGAAACCAATCCTAAATATCCTATAGCCTCCTGATTATTGGTGTGGTGCACAACACACCGATAATCAAGACTCTACTAGACACGATCTCAGACACTTTTCGAGGATTAAGCGCTCGATACCACTTTTGTCACGACCGAACCGGGCGTGATCGTGCCTTACCGGGCACCCAAGTAGACATACATCGAGTAACGTGGAATATAAAACAAGACATGAAACAATATGAAGTGAGAAACAGTTTATCTGAGAAAAGTTGCCTTTCGGCATATATATATAAAAATTTGAACAGTTACATCCCTTTTACAAACCCTGCCCACAACAGTACTACAGACCTCTAAGAATGTTATAACAACAATGATGATGGGGCCCTTCGCCATACCCCCGAATGTAAGTACCTACAACTACAGGGACTATACCAAAGATAAGCCTCGGAGACACGGAGCTTCCCAAAACGCTGAATCGTGACCACATGGCGAGGATCAACAATCGGTGTACCTCTACTGCGGCATGAACGCAGGCCCAAGGAGGTCGATAACAATACCAAGTATGTGAAACTGAAAATACTGTAAATGAAATCATAATAGTCTATATAAAACAGAAGACATATATGATAACCAATTTACGATACACAATATGTAAGCAGTCATGTCAAGTCAGGGACTCACGCCCTTAAAGTCATCACTCAAATATAACCATGGGTCTCATGCCCACAATATCAATCATGCCCGTGGAATTCCTTCCTCACTGCCGGCAGTCCATGATATAAAAGCACCAAGGAATACATATGAACACCAGGTCCCACCTGTGTCATAATAAAACCGTACGGGGTAAGTACGAAGGCATAGCCGACTACTAAAACCCACAGTACCAACAATGCCATAAACTGTATCACGAGGTCTTTCTAGACCGCGCCACATGATCGAAGTTGGCCACTCGCCCTCAGTATCAATGTGCGCGTCTAATCCTGGAGCTTACCGCAGCTCCGCATAGGCCACCTAGGCCCGCATGAGGTATTCCTCGCATCGAGGGTAGCTACTCCCCGGCATCGTCCTGGACTCTCGTAGTCCGTAGCCACATAGACCGCGTGAGGTATTCCCCGCACACTAACACGGAACTCGTAGCTCCGCATAGGTCCCCTGGACCCGCATGAGGTATTCTCGAATCATAGTCACACAGACCGCATGAGGTATACCTCGCATCGGGGGGTAGCTTAACCCCCGGTATAACATGTCAAGAGGTGAGTGGTACAATACTAACACAACGGCTTATCGTTAAACAACATAAGCACAACAAGGGAAACCCCCTTACACAAATATAACAAGACACTAACACACGTAGCATCCTAACATGTTTACTTATCAAACCAACAAGAAAGTATTACAAGGCTATCACAAACCAACATAGTCAAGTTATTCACACAGGGTACTTTCTATTTTATGTCAACAAGTTCGGGTTTTTATCCCCAAAGTACTTCATACATTAACTCTTTTAAAAAGATCCGTTTCTTTCACCAAAGGCATTCGATACCCGTAGTATCAAAATAGAGTGACTATCTTTTTAAGTAAACCAAAACAATTTCCCTACCTTCTTTTTGAACCAACTTAAGACAAAAGCATGCCTTCCTTTTTAAACGAAAACATTTCAATCTTTCAAGTCTTTGTCTTTTATAAATCAAGTCCTTACTTTGAAATTTTTAAGAAAATCGAAACTTGTTTATTAATGATCTTATTAAAGCAGCCATGATCTAGGAAATGTAATACAATTTTATCTTATCTTAGCTTCTATGCAGATGGAGGTTTCTACTGGTTTTAATAATACTTAATTAGTCAATACATTTTCCTTTATTAGCGCTGCAGTGGTTTGTTCGATACCTTTTCTCATTTCCGAAATCAATACAAGACTTTCATAAACAATTAAGTAAACCGTTCCTTTTATCTCTCTTAAGTCGTTATACCTAACTTCCCATACAGCTAGTATAACTCTTAAGCTTTTAAAACCAAGTATTACTCTTCTTTCAAAAACTATTCTTAATTCTTTTGAGATACTTCAAGATTCTTATTATTTAAAACTCAAGTCAAAAGACATCAAAGTAAAACCACGTTCAGTTAACACACGTACGTCTACCGTACTATATATATTCTTTTAAAATATCATGCTCAAGAGGATAGGAAGAATCACATACCTCCTCGGCGAAATCCACCTGCCAAGTCGAATATGTCGCGCGCAGAGTTTCAACATATAATAGTCAAATACGTCTATCAACGTCTAGACTACTCTGTAGAATATTCTAAGCAGAAGGTTCTTATGTCTACGGAAATTTGGGCAGCACTTCCCTACCCATCAAACTATTTCGAGTCTCATCAAATACTGATTCTATGTAATTACAGTTCAATTCTCTTCTTTAATATCCTTCTATATATCTTATACTCATTTATAAACTACTATATGTAATTTCCAATTACAATAGAAGGACAAAGATATTTACCTCGATAAGCCCAAAATTATCCAAGATTTAATGTCGATCCTGAGCAACGTTTAGCTCCTACTCCGTGTGCTCTAACCCGCTCCAAACAACCCTTATACGCTCCTAACCAACTCCTCTTCAAGAACCAACCTAAACAAGTGAAGAACACTAAGGTTCTTGTCCTCACAACTCTCGGCCAAGGTGAGGCTTTAGGGGCTAGGGTGTGAAATCTTTTCTAACCTTTGGTTAATAATCTTCCTAATACACTAAGGAAGAACACTTAAGAGTTTAGGAATTTTTGGACAAAGTTTGGTTAAGGGAGAGGGGTGTGGACGAACTATCAAGAGGGTTTCGGCGAGCTACTAGGAAGGGGGGGGGGGGTTGTTTGGACGAGATCTTAAAAAAGAGGGAGAGGGATTTTGAGACTTGGAATTTTTTCAATTGATGAAGAAGTCTTGCACAAGAGGGGGGTATTTATAGAACCACCAATGGTCTAGATTAAAACAAATGGATGGTGTAGATTTGGATCCATGTGAAGAAAGAGGTCTTCCAACCAAGTGTCCACCATAACTTTGGGACATATGTCCACCCCAACATTGGGACATATGTCCCCCACAACAAAGAGCCATGTGGCCTTCCACTAGGCACAAAAAACGTCCAACAAGGCCTTCCCTACCTACCCCCACTCACCCAAAGAAAATATCTTCCAAGACTTGACCATTTGACCTTGTCCACTTGGCCAACATTTCGTCCAACCCATGCCAACTAAGGGTGACACATGTCGCCCTCCTATTGGTCCAAAATATTTCGTCTCTCGGAAAAATCCGCAATCGGTTAAAAATATTAAAAACGTAGAATTTCCTTCACAAGGTTCGGAATCTTTTCCGTTGAAAGTTCACAATTCCATCCTTAACCTAATTAGGGTTTGTACAAATGTACGCACGTCCTCACATACATACTCTGGAAAATACAGGGTATAACATTAGTAGTAACTACCCCGTAAGAATAACTTATACTAGCACAATCGGCTATCATACATAACATAAGCGCTACCGGCTTATCATAACATAAGCAAGTTAAGAGATCCCCTAACTTCTTATTATTATTATACCCTCTCATTTTAGTTTTCTTAAGGCACTAACATGTCATTTTAAAAATCCGGGAATTTAACCCAAAGTACTACGTACTTCTATCCTTTTAAAAATGACTCTTTTTCATATAAAACTTCCAAGATACTAATAACCATAGTATCAAGTCATAACTACTTTTCAAAAATAAAGTCTAAAAAGAGTTAGAGAGATGTTTCTCTCACTAGGCGAAAATGCTCTCAACATTTTCCTCTAGTCGCTCTTCTACGTCTCCCTTCTTCTATGATTTTCATCTACTGAATTATTACGGATTATTCTTTGATCAATCCTATCCTACGGAGAAGTTTGTGTGAGCATTTCATGTTCACTTTAATCGATTCGTTATAGAGTGAGTTATCTTCCTTCTTGCCATGAGGAAGAATATAAAAATTTCAGCCAAAAGAAAGAAAGAGATTAGTTTGATTGTTCAAGATTTGAATTTGACGAGTGCATTTCCGGTGGTGGCAGCTTCCGGTGGTGGCCAGTTAACTTCTTTGAACATTGTGGAGAAATAGGGTCAGGCGGGTGTAGCCGAGTTGAAAGAAGGCCAGGGGGTGGTTTTGGATTGCAAGAGGGTCATGATGGTGGTCATGGGTCGAGGATGCAATTCATTGAATCTCCCAACTTTCCGGTGGCAACCTCAGTGTTATACCCCGTATTTTCAGAGTATGTACGTAAGGACGTACGTAGAAAAGTTTGGGCTTTAAAGTTGGCTTGGCCGAAATTATTTGTTCACAACACCCGATTAGAGTCGTTTTCCGACGAAACGTTTTACATAACTTGCGAAGGGAAAATTCCGGCTATGTCATTTCTAATTTTTGCGGATTTTTCCGAGAAACGAAACGTGTTGGACCAACAAGAGGGCGCCACTTGGCACCCTCTCATTGGAGCATATTGTGGGCGTCCCTTGGACGATTTACTTGGCTTTTTTGTCAAGTAGTAGGTAGGATATTTTGGTGGTAGATGGATAAGGTGCACTTGGCATGATCTTGGCCCTACACTTGCACCACACTTGGCTTGATCTTGGCCATTGGTTAGCCATGGCTTGACCTATAAATACCCCTCCCCTTTGATGAACTTCTTCATCCAAAAATTGTGCTAAGTCTTGAAATCTCTTCCCCCTCTAGAGTTCTCGCCCTCCCCTTGTGAGGCCTTAGGAGAGTCCCTCCCCTTGCGAGAGTACCCCTAGTGGGTAGTAGAGAAGTATACACCCACTTTGTGGTGTTGTCTCGTATAAATACCCTCCTCTTGGTAGAAATACTCTCAAAAGTATTGTTACTATACCCAAATTACCTTAGCCGTATACCTTGTTGTATTCTAAGGTTATACCTATACGAAAAGCCCAGAAATACTATTATACTTCCCGTCAGTCACAAAACCGAAACCCTAAGGAAAATCTCCATAGTTAGTTGGAGTGTTATATAGAAGTTGGTTAGAACTTCTAAGGGTGGCTTGGAGCGGGTTGGAGCGCACGGAGTTGGAGCTAAACGTTGCCCAGGATCGACATCTATACTTGGATAATTATGGGCTTATCGAGGTAAATATCTTGTCCCCCTATTGTAATTGGAAATTACATGTTGCTAGAATATATAGTTGAAGTATACTATATATAGAACTGAACCTAGTTTGGTGGCAATGTCTTTGGACTTAAGCCTGAATTTAAAGAAGAGAACTGAACTGTAATTACGTAGGACTGTATTACAGTAGACTTGTGTAAGTTTGACGGGTAGGGAAGGGCTGCCCAATTTCCCGTAGGATCTTATATCTAGATGTATTCTACCGAGTAGTCTAGACTTTGATAGACTTGTATAACCTGTATAGGTTGAATGTTCTGCGAGTAGCATGTGCTACTTGAGAAGGTGGACCAGGCTAGCCGGGTTATAGCCGTGGAGCGATTTGCTAATAGTCGATAATCGTCGCGAGGTATGTGAACCTCTTCCTATCTCTTCTAGCATGATATGTGTATAACTATATAGTACGGTAGACGTACGTGTGTTAATTGAACATAGTTGTACGGCAATGTCTTTTGACTTAAGCCCGAATAATAATAATCTTGAAGTAGTTCAAGAGAATTAAGAACTGTTTTTAAAAGAAGAGTAATACTTGGTTTTAAAAGCTTAAAAGTTATACTAGCTTTATGGGAAGTTAGGTATAACGGCTTAAGAGAGATAAAACGAATGATTTATTTATTTTAGAAGTTAAGAGACTTGATCTTGTAAGATAAGAGACTTAACTTAAATAATTATATGAATTTTGTGTGAAACCTCATTCGTGAGTAATGAGTACTTGATTTTTTAAAAAAAGGGATAATGTTTTACTGATTTGAAATCGAATGTGTATCGACAAACCACTGCGGCGTTAATAAAGGGAAATGTTTTGATTAATGAAGTATTAATAAAACCAAGAGAAACTTCCATCTGCATAGAAGCTAAGATGAGACAAAATGATATTTCCTAGATCATGGTCACGTAATAAGATTGTTATAAACAAGAATATCCTACTCACATAAGGCTTATGTTTCTTAGATGGTTTAAAAGAGAATTATATTCTTAAATGAATAAGGCTATAAACTACGAAACCTTTCTAAAATAAGAAACGTGAACATTTGAAATTAGGCAAACTTGGACGTTTGGAAAATAATGTTGTTACTTGATTTTACAAAGGTAAGTATTTTGGTTTACTTAAAAAGATAATCACTCTATTTTTATATACTACGGGTATTGTGTGACTTTTGTGAAAGTAACGTATCTTTTAAAAGAGTTAATGTATGAAGTACTTTGGGGTTAAAAACCCGATCTTGTTAATCATATAGTAGAAAGTGCCTTGTGTGTATAACTTGATTGTGTTGGGTTGTGATAGCCTTGTAATACTTTCTTGTTGATTTGTTAAGTAAACATGCTAGGATGCTACGTGTGTTAGTATCTTGTGATGTTTGTGAAAAGGGGCTTCCCCTCGATTGCGCTTAAATTGTTTCACTATCAGCCGATATGTTGGTATTATACCACTCACCTTGACTTGTTTCCGGAGGTTAAGCTGCCCTCCGATGCGGGGTAAACTCAGGCGGGTCTGTGGGACCTATGATTCGAGGATACCTCATGCGGGTCCCAGGGGCCTATGCGGAGCTACGAGAGTTCCAGGTTAGTATGCGTCCTTTATGGGCATGCGGTCTATGTGGCCATGCGGACTACGAGTCCAGGCGGATGCCGGGGAGTAGCTACCCTCGATGCGGGGTTATACCTCATGCGGGCCTATGAGATTGGCCTATGCGGAGCTGCGGGGAGTTCCAGGGCTAGACGCGCACATTAGATACTGCGGGCGAGTGGCCAGCTTTGATCATGTGACGGTCTAGACAGATCTCATGATACAGTTTATGACCTTGTTGGTACTGGGGGTTTTTAGTAGTCGGCTATGCCTTCGTACTTACCCCGTACGGTTTTATTATAACACAGGTGGGACCTGGTGTTCATGTGTGTTCCTTGGTGCTTTCATATCATAGACTGCCGGCAGTGAGGAATGTGTTCCACGGGCACGATTGATGTTGTGGGCGTGAGACCCATTGTTATGTTTGAGTGATGACTTGAGGGCGTGAGTCCCTGACTTGACATGACTGCTTATTTATTGTAAACTGTAGTTTGGTTATCATACATGTCTCCTGCTTTGTATAGACTACTATGATTTCATTTACAGTATTTTCAGTTTCACATACTTGGTACCTGTTGTACTGACCTCCTTCGGGGGGCTGCGTTCATGCCGCAGGTAAAGGTACACCAGTCGTTGATCCTCGCTCTTAGGGTCACAGTTCAGCGTTTGGGAAAGCTCCGTTTCTCCGGAGGCTTATCTTGGTATAGTCCCCTGTTGTTGTAGGTGCTTACATTCAGGGGTATGACGGGGCCCTGTCCCGTCGTTGTTGTCATTTCATTCGTAGAGGTCTGTAGTACTGATGTGGGCAGGGTTGTAAAAAGGATTAAACTGTTCGCTTTAAAAGATTGTTTATATATGCCGAAAGGCAAGTTTTCACAGATTATTGTTTTATACTTCTTGTTATTTCATGTTATTGTTTATATTCCGCTGATTACTCTGATGTTGTATCACTAGGGTGTCGGGGTAAGGCACGATCCACGCCCGGTTCGGTCGTGACAAAAGTGGTATCAGAGCAGTTAATCCTCGGAAAGTGTCTACAGACCGTATCCAGTAGAGTCTTGATTATCGGTGTGTTGTGCACCACACCAATAATCAGGAGGCTATAAGATATTTAGGATTGGTTTCCATTCTTCTCATTCTGAGATCGTGCCTTAGAGCTGAGTTGTAAGTTTGACCCTCTAACGTGATTCTTTCCCTTAACGTTATGCCTCCGCGTAGGGCAACCCAGGCCCAGGAGGGCAAGGCAGCCAAGGGAGCTGCGAGTAGAGTTCAGAGGGTTACGTGGGCACAGGCCCAATCATCACCTGGGGTGGTGCATTATTTGGGGAGTTCTGCGACGTCACTAGCCCCAGCAGAGTTAGCACGGCGGCGGCAGTTCCTACTGCGGCCATGATATTTGAACCTTCAGTTCCACGACCGGGAACAGAGAATATAGATTGCAAAGAGGCGACCCTGTTTCTAGCTATAGATTTGGCTACCAGAGAGTATACCGATGTCTGCGAGTCTTTTGACTATCTAAGAGAGGTTGTGCAAGGGTAATTCTTGATTAGGCTTGGCGTGGCACGTATGCGGGCTTATGCGCAGCAGCCGAGAAACGTAGATCGGCGGATAACGGGCGACGAGAAGAGGCCGAGCAGCAAGGTCCTTTGGTAACTTTCGAGGCGAGTCACCTCACCAGCGGTTTAGATTATGCACATCCACCAGTGCAGAGAGGTCCTCCACAGGGTTCAGGACGTTCGGGATATGCAGGAGTTGGCCAGAACTCCAGGGCTTCCGGTTCACAGTGTGACAGACGTCATCCCGGGGAATGTCGTCTTTTAGTTGGTACTTGTTGTACCTACCGCCGTGGTCCGATGTCGAAAGAGTGTCCTGGTAGGAGGACTTAGCCTTCAGGGTCGGTGGGTAGTTCGTCACCTTCCTTAGTTATGCGCCCTACGGGGCAGGTTTGATTAGAACGAATAGGGGATTGAAGCAGTAGATTCAGGCATATCTTTAACCCTCTAGAGATCAGTATGTGTGATAAGGTGAGTATACCTTAAGTGCTATGTTCTGATAACAGTGTGTTAGTTGTGATTGGAAATCATGGTGGGTTAACCGAGTAAGATTTTGGGGGATAGAGAAGGTGTGAGCCTTAGAGTTTTATACGTGGAGACCTTAGAGGTAAGGCCATCTCGAGTAAAGGTGTAGTGTTTATGTTTGACCCTTATAGGAGTGCATAGTGCACGTGAGCTA
The DNA here is from genome assembly GCA_029844215.1 of Przewalskia tangutica. Lineage (NCBI taxonomy): Eukaryota > Viridiplantae > Streptophyta > Magnoliopsida > Solanales > Solanaceae > Przewalskia > Przewalskia tangutica. The sequence continues at coordinate 344,115 of JAQGDG010000108.1, forward strand.
TGTTTGGGATAGGTCCCTAAGTAGTGTGGAATGAAAGAGGGTAGTTGAGATAAGAAGACCGCTAGGTTTTCGTAACGTGGATTAGTGAAATTGTTAGGATCGGGAGCAAGTGTTTTACGAGTGGTCGGGTTGAGGCCATGCGCGGTCAACCCGCGACATTTGTTGGTGGTCGGTTTGTGGTGGTCGGCCGGTGGTGGTCACGAGGTGATAGGCCCAAGTTTAGTTAACCAGCGTACGAGTTCGTGGATGCGTTCGACCAGTGGTCGGGCCGATGGGGGCAGCCCATCGTGTTCTTCAGTCGGGACCATTTACTCGGCTGTGTTGATATGACAGAAAGGTTGTAAGGCTGCACGGGGTGCCTACCTTCACCTTATGACAGACAGTGGAGCCCAGGGTACGGCTGTTTTTGTTTCTGGAAGTTTTACCAGGCAGGGTTAAGAACTCAGGTGAGTCTCAGAATCGCATTCGCCCTCGGGCCAGTGTGTGGATTTCAGGGGTAGTTGTGAGGATTGTTGTCTCCTGTGGAGGGAGCGTTTGAGCTACCATTTCAGTGTTCGGATGTCGTCTTTTGAAGCCTTGTAGGGGCGATAGTGTAAGTTGCCGGTCGATTGGTTCGATGTTGGCAAGGTTCAGATAGTTGGTTCAGGCTTGTTCCAGCAGACTGTGGATAGGGTGTGACGAGTTTTGGAAAACAGAGGGAACTTAGCCCGAGTTACTTTGTGCCTTTTTGAGTTCATGTGAAGAATAGGCCAGGTTGCCTATATGTTAGCATTTGCCGTCCGATTTAGGAGGCAGTACGTCCGGTCTTTCGTATTGTTATGTTCGGGGGGCTGAGCGTATAAAGAGGCCAGAGCCTCTACCACGGAATCGACCAACTGTGGCTCTCCGTATGGCACATCACGAGAAGGGCCATGGGGCATGCCTCAGGGATCGCAAGCAGCCCGGTACCATTTATTGGGTCGTCGGAGCAAGGCTCGCGACAAAGTGACAAAAGTGGTATCAGTGTTCCCAGTTAATGATGACCACGTTAGAGAGAGTAACCCCGAGTTTTGGAAATCAAGCGAATGTAAATATGGTAAGAGTTCGCGCAGCGAGTAAAAGGGAGCAGCGAGCATGTATTACGAGCATAGATATGATCATTACTTTGGTGATGTTAGAGGTGTTTCCTCGTGGACTTGGATGTAAGTATTTTGCGCAGTTGTTTCTGTGGCCATTTGTGGCAGGATTGTTCTCGTAAGTATAGTAGTGAAGACTATACTGGCGCACGTTTGTTTTGAGACTTAGAAGGAACATTCGGGACGAATGTTTCTAAGAGGAGAATGTTATACCGTATTTTGAGTATATGCGTGGGGCGTGCGTAGAAAAGTTTGGGCTTTAAAGTTGGCTTGGCCGAAATTATTTGTTCACAACACCCGATTAGAGTCGTTTTCCGACGAAACGTTTTACATAACTTGCGAAGGGAAAATTCCGGCTATGTCATTTCTAATTTTTGCGGATTTTTCCGAGAAACGAAACGTGTTGGACCAACAAGAGGGCGCCACTTGGCACCCTCTCATTGGAGCATATTGTGGGCGTCGGCGGACGATTTACTTGGCTTTTTTGTCAAGTAGTAGGTAGGATATTTTGGTGGTAGATGGATAAGGTGCACTTGGCATGATCTTGGCCCTACACTTGCACCACACTTGGCTTGATCTTGGCCATTGGTTAGCCATGGCTTGACCTATAAATACCCTCCCTTTGATGAACTTCTTCATCCAACAATTGTGCTAAGTCTTGAAATCTCTTCCCCCTCCCGCTAGAGTTCTCGTCCCTCCCCTTGTGAGGCCTTAGGAGAGTCCCTCCCCTCGTCGAGAGTACCCCCAGTGGGTAGGCCGAGGGGTATACACCCCCCCCCTTGTGGTGTTGTCTCGTATAAATACCCTCATCTTGGTAGAAATACTCTCAAAAGTATTGTTACTATACCCAAATTACCTTAGCCGTATACCTTGTTGTATTCTAAGGTTATACCTATCTGGCCGAGAAATACTATTATACTTCCCGTCAGTCACAAAACCGAAACCCTAAGGAAAATCTCCATAGTTAGTTGGAGTGTTATGTAGAAGTTGGTTAGAACTTCTAAGGGTGGTTTGGAGCGGGTTGGAGCGCACGGAGTTGGAGCTAAACGTTGCCCAGGATCGACATCTATACTTGGATAATTATGGGCTTATCGAGGTAAATATCTTGTCCCCCTATTGTAATTGGAAATTACATGTTGCTAGAATATATAGTTGAAGTATACTATATATAGAACTGAACCTAGTTTGGTGGCAATGTCTTTGGACTTAAGCCTGAATTTAAAGAAGAGAACTGAACTGTAATTACGTAGGACTGTATTACAGCAGACTTGTGTAAGTTTGACGGGTAGGGAAGGGCTGCCCAATTTCCCGTAGGATCTTATATCTAGATGTATTCTACCGAGTAGTCTAGACTTTGATAGACTTGTATAACCTGTATAGGTTGAATGTTCTGCGAGTAGCATGTGCTACTTGAGAAGGTGGACCAGGCTAGCCGGGTTATAGCCGTGGAGCGATTTGCTAATAGTCGATAATCGTCGCGAGGTATGTGAACCTCTTCCTATCTCTTCTAGCATGATATGTGTATAACTATATAGTACGGTGAGACGTACGTGTGTTAATTGAACGTAGTTGTACGGCAATGTATTTTGACTTAAGCCCGAATAATAATAATCTTGAAGTAGTTCAAGAGAATTAAGAACTGTTTTTAAAAGAAGAGTAATACTTGGTTTTAAAAGCTTAAAAGTTATACTAGCTTTATGGGAAGTTAGGTATAACGGCTTAAGAGAGATAAAACGAATGATTTATTTATTTTAGAAGTTAAGAGACTTGATCTTGTAAGATAAGAGACTTAACTTAAATAATTATATGAATTTTGTGTGAAACCTCATTCGTGAGTAATGAGTACTTGATTTTTAAAAGGGATAATGTTTTACTGATTTCGGAAATCAGAATGTGTATCGACAAACCACTGCAGCGTTAATAAAAGGAAATGTTTTGATTAATGAAGTATTAATAAAACCAGTAGAAACTTCCATCTGCATAGAAGCTAAGATGAGACAAAATGATATTTCCTAGATCATGGCTGCTGTAATAAGATTGTTATAAACAAGAATATCCTACTCACACATAAGGCTTATGTTTCTTAGATGGTTTAAAAGAGAATTATATTCTTAAATGAATAAGGCTATAAACTACGAAACCTTTCTAAAATAAGAAACGTGAACATTTGAAATTAGGCAAACTTGGACGTTTGGAAAATAATGTTGTTACTTGATTTTACAAAGGTAAGTATTTTGGTTTACTTAAAAAGATAATCACTCTATTTTTATATACTACGGGTATTGTGTGACTTTTGTGAAAGTAACGTATCTTTTAAAAGAGTTAATGTATGAAGTACTTTGGGGTTAAAAACCCGATCTTGTTAATCATATAGTAGAAAGTGCCTTGTGTGTATAACTTGATTGTGTTGGGTTGTGATAGCCTTGTAATACTTTCTTGTTGATTTGTTAAGTAAACATGCTAGGATGCTACGTGTGTTAGTATCTTGTGATGTTTGTGAAAAGGGGCTTCCCCTCGATTGCGCTTAAATTGTTTCACTATCAGCCGATATGTTGGTATTATACCACTCACCTTGACTTGTTTCCGGAGGTTAAGCTGCCCTCCGATGCGGGGTAAACTCAGGCGGGTCTGTGGGACCTATGATTCGAGGATACCTCATGCGGGTCCCAGGGGCCTATGCGGAGCTACGAGAGTTCCAGGTTAGTATGCGTCCTTTATGGGCATGCGGTCTATGTGGCCATGCGGACTGCGAGTCCAGGCGGATGCCGGGGAGTAGCTACCGCCGATGCGGGTTATACCTCATGCGGGCCTATGAGATTGGCCTATGCGGGCTGCGGGGAGTTCGGGGCTAGGCAGCGCATTCGATCTTTGGGCGAGTGGCGGCTTTGATCATGTGGCGGTCTAGACAGATCTCGTGATACTGATTTATGACACTTGTTGATGCGGGGTTTTTAGTAGTCGGCTATGCCTTCGTACTTACCCCGTACGGTTTTATTATAACACAGGTGGGACCTGGTGTTCATGTGTGTTCCTTGGTGCTTTCATATCATAGACTGCCGGCAGTGAGGAATGTGTTCCACGGGCACGATTGATGTTGTGGGCGTGAGACCCATTGTTATGTTTGAGTGATGACTTGAGGGCGTGAGTCCCTGACTTGACATAACTGCTTATTTATTGTAAACTGTAGTTTGGTTATCATACATGTCTCCTGCTTTGTATAGACTATTATGATTTCATTTACAGTATTTTTAGTTTCACATACTTGGTACTGTTATCGACCTCCTTGAAGCTGCGTTCATCCGCAGTAAAGGTACACGATCGTTGATCCTCGCTCTTAGGTCACGATTCGGCGTTTGGGAAAGCTCCGTTTCTCGGAGGCTTATCTTGGTATAGTCCCCTGTTGTTGTAGGTGCTTACATTCGAGTATGGCCACATCCGTCGTTGTTGTCATTTCATTCGTAGAGTGTAATCTTGATGTGGGCGGGGTTGTAAAAGGATTAAACGATTCGCTTTAAAAGATTGTTTATATATGCAGAAAGGCAAGTTTTCCTGATTATTGTTTTATACTTCTTGTTATTTCATGTTATTATTTATATTCCGCTGATTACTCTGATGTTGTATCACTAGGGTGCCCGGGGTAAGGCACCAGTCACGGGCCCGGGTTCGGGTCGTGACACTCAGGAGGTGTTCCGGTAGGAACCCTTGACACTGGAAGGAAAACGGGTCTTGCGGGAGATACCGGGTCAAAAGCGGGTATGGTGGGTGGTCCCGGGTTGCAGGAGGGTAGTGATGGTGGTCATGGGTTTTGGATGAAACCCATGGGTCACCGTACTATGGTTTTTAAGTCCAAAGGGACATTTCCGTGCACACCTTGGAAGGCGGAGAAAAGTGTATTCCGGTAGGAACACTTGTCACTGAAGGGAAAACGGGTCATGCGGGAGATCCGGGGTCGAAAACGGGTATGAAGGGTGGTCCCGGGTTGCAGGAGGGTAGTGTTGATGGTCATGGGTTGTGGATGAAACCCATGGGTCACCGATCCTTGGTTTCTGAGTCCAAAGGGACTTTTCGTGCGAGCACTTTGGGCCAGGAAGCGGGTCACGTGGTTAGTCCCGGGTTGATATCGGGTCAGGTGGGTGGGCATGGGTCAAGGGGGAAGTCCATGGGTAACCAGTCAATGGTTGTTGAGTCCGAGAATACTTCTATTCCAATAGGCCTTGGAAATACAAAGGTTGCAGAAGCTGAAGGGTTTTTTATTCAAAAGAGATCTAGTAATTTGAAGCATTCAATTGATGCGGAAGCCAAAGGCACGCCTCATTTAATGGGTGTTACATCCGAAGTTGCTCCTAATCCCATGGATCTTGGGAATGTAGAGTCATCTCATTTAAGGGGATTTCGAAACTCGATTTGGGTGGGAACCGGTTTTGACAATGGCACGCCTCATTAAATGGGTGCTACATCCGAAGTTGCTCCTAATCCCATGGATCTTGGTAAGGCAAATGTTGCGGAAGTCGAGGGGTTTTCTCTCCAAAAGATGCCTAATAACTCGACGCATTTAATTGGCATAGGGAATGTAGAGACATCTCATTTAAGGGGACTTCGAAACTCGATTTGGGTGGGAACCGACTTTGACAAAAACGAGAGTCCTAGGAACTCTAATACATTAAATGATAGTGCATTATTACAACAAAAGACTTCTAGGACACCAAATCCCAATGATGCACGTTCTTGGACTTCAATTGCGGGAACCAACAATGTACCTATGGACCCTCAACCCTTCACTTCACCCGAAGCTGTAAATGCACCTAAGGATAAGCCTATTCCAAGGAAGAAGACTTATGCGGGGGTGTTTGCGGAGTCACGTTTGGAAGCAAAGGGTATGAAATTGCAATTTATTGAACAAGAAGGAGATATTGTAGAACTTGATGCGAATGATGAAGTTCCATTTGTTGAAACTTGGGGCTATTGTCTTATTGGATGTTTCACGGGCCCTTTCCCGGGACGTGAGGCACTGAATTCAATTGTTAAGGGCTGGAATGTGAAGTGTCGAATCATTCCCTATGGACGTAGATGGACCGTCTTCCGTTTCATGTCAGAGGATGATCGCATTAAGGTGTTTCATGGTGGCCCCTATATGACATTCGGCAAAACATTGATGTTAAAACTAGTTTATAAGGACGTGATACTTTGGATGATCTTTTATGAAAATCCCGTTTGGGTGTTGCTCGTGACATCCCCTTATCGGTTTGGAGTGAAACCGGTTTGAGTAAAATAGCATCGCGTGTTGGAATGCCTCTATACACGGATCAATTTACTAAAGAGAGGTCCAAAATGAACTATGCATGAGGTTTGATTGAAGTCGATGTTAGTAAGGAGCGATCCACGGAATTTAGAGTAAAAATTTGTAGGAAGTAATATCATGTATGTTCAAAAAGTGGAATATGAGCATTATCAGGATTTTTTTTCTTTGCCAAATATTTGGACATAGCCATTTAAAGTGTAAGAAGTCGAAGAAACAAGTGAAGCCTATGGAGACTTCCCATCCTCAAAATCCGAATGCTTTGCCTCAAAATGGCGAGGATACGAGTTTGCCCTATATGCCCGGAAGTGTCGATACAACTTTGAATCTTGATCGAGCTTCGGGTGAGAATTAATTTGATGAACACCGTTTGCGGGATGCACATGATGTTCCCAATACAACAAAGGTGGGAAATAGAGATTTAAATCAAGTCAGGACCTTTGCCGAGGCAGCACGAGGGGGGTCTAAAACTCCTTTCATCCCGGGGTCCTTTAGAAGTGCTATGGGTGTCGAGAATTCGCCGAGTGTGTACATGCAAGCACCACTTTGTGCGGATAATGATGGATGGCAAGAGGTTACTTCAAGGAAGAATTTTATTAAGAACAAAGCCAAGCAGCAAGTTTGAGAAGTGGAAAGAGTATATCAACCTTCCAAGATTGAGTTTATGATTTAATCCCCTCTTGTAACGTCACCTATGAGTGAACGCCCCATCCCTCCTCTCTTTCATTTCTTGTTTATGCTTACGTTGAGGATTGAGAACCCTCAACGACTGATTGTAGCTCCCTGTGTTTTCTTTTTAGAAATAATATTTGCATTTACCCGGAAAAAAAAACTACTTTTCAAAATAAGTCACTATACCTTTTAGAAATATAATTATAGGCTTCTAAATCGAACGACTTCTTTTCTTTTAAAACTTTAAGCAATTGATGCCTTCAAATCAATTTGCCTTTCATTATTTCAAGTCCTTTATCATACTTACATTACTTAGAGTAAAACACTCTTATTAACATTCCATAAAGCTATTATAACCAACTTCCCATAAAGTCGTTATACTAACTTTATACTTTTAGGCAATTATAATCTTCCTTACATCCAAGGGACTTATACTTTTAAAACGAAACAAGTATCATATACTTTAAAACACTTCAAGTCCCTTAACCTTGAAAACTAAGGCATCCGTAATACTTTTAAACAAGTGAGTTAATCCCCTAACTCAACCAACTTGGACATTCTTAAAACAAGTAAAGAATATCAAAGTCTTGTACGTCTACCGTACTATATAGGTACGACTATTCATGCTCAAAAGATAGGAAAGTTCCACATACCTCTTCGGGTCAATCCACTTGCTAAGTACAATATCCCGCACGTAGTATGTCAACCTATAATGACCATAATACGTCTATTAACTTCTTACTTCAAACGTAGAATATTATAAGTGCAAAGTCACTAAATTCTACGGAAAATCGGACAACACTTCCTTTGTTTCTACATACGTTTCCACCTTTTTCAAGGCCCGAATTCAATAACCAAACACGCCACATTTAAGGCTCAATAATGTAGTTAAAAATAGGGGATTACACGCCTACAAGACGTGTAAAATTCCGCCCCACAATTGATATTAAACTAGTACAAACTACAAGTCAATTCGGCAACCTTGAGGTGTAACAACACAAATTCTTATCCAATTCCTTTTCAATCCAAGTTGTTTAGTATAACATGATATCAAGCCGCAATCGATTATAACTACTACAATCTTCAAGTAAGTAACATGCAACGATTCTAATTGACGACCAAATTGTAATCCAACAAATGGCTAGAATGTCATTTCGGATTCTAGGCTTCAACTATCCATAACACTTATAAATCTTCAACACAATATACTTCATGCTAGTTAAAATATAAGGCTACAACAATATGAAATATTATAACACTTTAAGAGAACAAGATTGTTACCTCAACGAGCCTTATCCAACTTCAAGATCCGAAGTCGCTCCCTAGCAACTTAGAGCCTCTCCTTGACACTTCAATCTGCCACTTGAGACCCTTAGAATATCACAAACAACTTTCCTTTAATCTTCCAATCAAAACCTAGGAAAACAACTAGGTTTTCACCTTGCGACTAATACGAAAACGATATTTTTCCGGGATCTTTCTATTGAGATACCCTTACAATACCCTCATGAACCTTGGTTTAAAGTGTGGAGCTTATTGGACAAAAAACAAATTTTTTTCCTCTTTTGAAGTTCATGAACCCGAGAGCCTCCCTAGTGTTCATCCAATTTTCTTGAAAATTTTCTAAGTGTGGAAGCTTGTCTCACTACTAGTACTACTATATAGTAACATGAAGGGTCAAGATTTGCACAAATGTGTGGCTTGGATGAAATTCTCTTAAATATCAAGCCAAGTGGCCCCATTGACTAAGTCAATTATATCAAGCTCTATACTTTGCAAGACTTGGTCATCTTAATTTATGGTCAAATGACCATCAAGCCCATGCCATTTTCGTCCAAGACCACTTAAGGGGGTGACACGTGTCGCCCTCCCATTAAACAATATTTCGTTTTCCGACAATTTCATAATTCCGATAAATTTTTACTAGTCTCAAATCTTAACATTTGAATTCTTACGTATGTTCTTAAAATCCTTACTTCCTTAACATGCGACGATTGTATCTAACAATTAAATTGAATTACAAACTTAATGGCTAACAAGTCCAATTTCGGTTTTCAACATGTCGACATGATCCGAATCTTTTCAAACTTCAATATAAATACCACATGCTCATTTAACAACTACTAAACATGTAATCTTCAATCACAATAAGAAGATGAAGATGTTTTACCTCAATAAGCCCTAATAATATCCAAGCGTAAAAGTCGATCCTAGCAACTTTTAGCTCATTTTCTTACGTTCCAATCCACTCCAAGCACTCCTTAGAAGCTCATGAAGAACTCTTCTTCAAGTTCCAACTTCAAAGTTGAAGAACATCTTAGGTTTTTGTCACGACCCGAACCGGGCCCGTGGTAGTGCCTACCGGGCACCCTAGTGATACAACATCAGAGAAAATCAGCGGAAATAAAAACTTACACATGAAACAAGATATACCATAAGAAAAATAGGCTAACCAAAACGGTCACCTTTCTGTATATATAAATAAAAGCTTGAACAGTTACATCCTTTACAAACCCTGCCCACAACAGTACTACAGACCTCTAAGAATGTTATAACAACAACGACGGGACAGGGCCCCGCCATACCCCTGAATGCAAGTACCTACAACGACAGGGGACTATACCAAAAGATAAGCCTCTGGAGAAACGGGGCTTTCCCAAAAGCAAAACGGCGATCCTAGGTGTGGGGATCAACAACCGGAGTACCTCTACCTGCGGCATGAACGCAGCCCCCCGAAGGAGGTCAGTACAACAGGTACCAAGTATGTGAAACTGTAAAGTACTGAAATAAAATCATAACATTTTAAAACCAATTACAAATACGTACGAACAACCAATTTAAGCGCACGTAGTGCGGCGATAAACAAGAGCAAAATAGATATAACGTAATCGGTCTTTTCTAGCCGCTAATGATCGAAGCAAGGCCAATCGCCCATAGTATCATTATGCGAGCCTAATCCTGGAACTCCGCGATCGCGTAGACCACCTAGGTCGCGTGAGGTATTCCTCGCATCGGGGTAGCTAACGCGGCATCATCCTCGACCCCGAAGTTCGCATAGTCACCGGACGCGTGAGGTATTCCTCGCATCGGCGTAACACACCGGAGTGATCAATCACGGAACTCCGCGACTCGCGTAGGTCGCGTGGACCCGCGTGAGGTATTCCTCGCGTCGAGGGTGGCAAATCCTCGACATCATAACAAGTCGGGGTATGTGATATAATACGATCTAACGGGCTTATCGTTTAACAACGTAAGCACAACAAGAATAACTGTTATACCGTATTTCCGGTATATGCGCGAGGGCGTGCGTCAAAAGTTTAAGCCTTAAGTTAGGCAAGGTTGAAATTTGTGCACAACACTAAGCGAATAGTTTTTCCGAAGCGTTTCCACGGCTTGCGTGGGAAAATTCGCTATGTCATTAATAATTTTTGCGGATTTTTCCGAGATCAAATATTTTGGACCAACGGGAGGGTGACACTTGTCACCCTCGTTTAGACAACAAAATGGGGCTACATTGGACGATTTCTTGCCTTTCCTTGGTCAAGGGTTAGGTAGGATATTTTGTGTAGTAGATGGATAAGGACACTTGGGTAAATCCTCACCCTACACTTGCCTTGCACTTGGCTTCATCTTGGCCATTGGTTGGCCATTGGTTGGCCTATAAATACTCCCCTTACTTGAAGGTTTTCTTCATCCACAAATATTCTAAGTCTTGAAAAATCCCTACCTCTCCCTCTTGCTTGTTCTCGTCCAAACACCACACCTCTCCACCCCCCCTCTTGAAGGCCCTCGGCAGAACCCACCTTGCCTAGTGGTTCTAGCCGAGAACCCCCTCCCTCTAGCCTCGTTGTGCTAGTCGAAATACTACCCCTTGGTAAAGAAATACTCTCCAAGTATTGTTGTTATGCCTAAATACTTTAGCCCAAATACCTTGTAGTACTTTCCAAAGTACCCTTTATCTGAAAAGCCCGAAAATACTATCATACTTCCTTTAGCCACTAAACGAAACCCTAAGGAAAATCTTCACCGTGGTTGAAGTTATAAGTAGAAGTTGCGTAGAACTTCTAAGGGTTTCTTGGAGCGGATTGGAGCGCACGGAGTAGGAGCTAAACCTTGCTCAGGATCGACTTTAAACTTGGATAATTTTGGGCTTATCGAGGTAACTAAACTTGTCCCCTTATTGTAATTGGAAATTACATGTTGTAGGAATATATAGTAGAAGTATACTATATATAGAATTGATCATAATTTTGCGGCAATGTCTTTTGACTTAAGTCTGAATAATAAAGAAGAGAACTGAACTGTAATTACATAGGACTGTATTACAGTAGACTTGTGTAGCATTACTGTGAAGTAGAATTGTACACGTCCGGTTAGGCGTATAAACCCCCCCTGGTTGGCTTGGTAGCCGGCCTCGATAGAGGAGGAGATTTACGCTGTTGCGGGGAAATCTTCTTGCGAATCTTACGTAGAATATTCTACGATGAGATCTAGATGTTAATAGGCGCCTTGTGGCCTTTATAGGTTGAAGTACTACGTATGGCGTGATCTACTTGGCTTAAGGAGTAGCCGACGGTTTGAGGTACTTGGAGTGTTTTGCTATTAGTCGATAATCGTCGCGAGGTATGTGAACCTCTTCCTATCTTTTCTAGCATGATATGTGTGAGCTATGTAGTACGGTAGACGTACATGTGTTAACTGTATTTTGGTTGTTTTAAAAACATGAAGTGTTATAACGACTTTATGGGAAGTTGGTTATAACAGCTTTATGTAGGTAAGGAAATGTTTTGTGGTTATTAAAAGACAACTGATTTGACTTATAACTGACTTAATGTGTGACCATAAAGAACTTGAAGTATTTCAAAAGATTTATGAATCATTTTGAAAAGAAGAGTAATACTTGGTTTTTGAAAGCTTAAGAGTTATACTAGCTTTATGGGAAGTTAGGTATAAACGGCTTAAGAATGTTAAATGGATTTCGGAAAATGAGAACAAGTATCGAACAAACCACTGCAGCGTAATAAAGGAAAATGTATTGAATAATGAATTATTGGTAAAACCAGTAGAAACCTCCATCTGCATAGAAGCTAAGATAAGACAAAATGATATTACATTTTCTAGATCATGGCTGCTTTAAGAAGATTGATATAAACAAGAATAACCTACTCACACATAAGACGATATTTCTCAATTGTTCTAAAAGGAATTACGTGATTAAGACTATGAACTATGAAATCTTTCAAAAATGGGACTTGAGTAACTAAACTAGGCAAAGCCGAACTTTAGGAAAAAGGAATGTTGTTACTTGACTTTAAAAAGAATGTGTGTTGGTTTACTTAAAAATGTAGGTCACTCTATTTTTATACTACGGTATCGGGTGACTTTTGAAAAAAGAATGGATCTTTTAAAAGAATTTAACGTATGTAGTACTTTGGGGTTAAGACCCGGACTTTGACAAATGAAAGTACCCTGAGTGTGTGTAACTTTCCTATGCTTGTTGTTGTGAAACTTGCCTATGCTTGTCGTGATAGCCTTTGTTGTGCAAGAATTGTGTTTCTATACTACCGCGTCTCGATGGAGGGCGATCGATTTGTGATTGGCGTTTCTATACCGGTTCATGGGATGAGCGGGAATGTATTCCACTCGACTACGCGTTCATGGGATGAGCGGGAATGTATTCCACTCGACTACGCGTTCGTAGGATGAGCGAATGTATTCCACTCGACTACGCGTTCATGAGATGAGCGGGAATGTATTCCACACGTTTCTATCTTTGGGTCCATAAGATGGGCGAGACATGTTATACGTATCACATGATTTGTACCTAGACTGGCGGTGAGGAAGGAGTTCCACGGGCATGAGGATGACTTTGAGGCGTGAGTCCACGACTTGACATGTTGCTTTTATGTTGTGAGCGTAGTTTGGTTATCATACATGTCTCTGCTTTATATAGACTATTATGATTTCATTTCTGATATTTCTGATTTCACATACTTGGTACTGTTATCGACCTCCTTGGGGCTGCGTTCATCCGCGGTAGAGTCGCATCGGTTGTGGATCCTCGCTCTTAGGATCACGATTCGACGTGTTAGGAAGCCAGTTTCTTGGAGGCTTATCTTTTGGTATGTTACCACAGTGCAGCAGGTTCTTGTACATTCGGGGTATGGCGGGGCCCTGTCCGTCATAGTTGTTGTTATAAAACTCTTAGAGGTGCATGTATTTGTTGTAGGCGAGTTTGTAAAAGGATAAGCTGTTGGGTTTTTATGTATGTCTGAAGGCAAGCTGTTTTGGTTGCTTTGTTTATTTATAATATCTCTTATTTCATGTTCATGTTTTATTTCCGCTGATTTTTCTCTGATGTTGTATCACTAGGGTGCCCGGGGTAAGGCACCAGTCACGGGCCCGGGTTCGGGTCGTGACATAACCCCCTTACACAAACATCACAAGACACTAACACACGTAGCATCATAACATGTTTACTTATCAAACCAACAAGAAAGTATTACAAGGCTATCACAAGCCAACATAGTCAAGTTACTCACACAAAAGTCACACGATACCCGTAGTATCAAAATAGAGTAACTATCTTTTAAGTAAACCAAAACAATTTCCATACCTTCTTTTTAAACCAATCTTAAGACAAAAGCATGCCTTCCTTTTTAAACCATTTTAAGACAAAACCATGCCTTCCTTTAGAACAAAGACACTTTTTCCTTTTTAAAGTCAAGTAGCAATATACTTTTTAAACCAAGTGTCTTACTCTTTTAAAAACAAGTAACCTATACCTTTAAATCAAGTTACTTCTCCTTTCCCAAAATCAAGTTGTTTATAAGTCAAGTCTCTTTACTTTCAAAAATCAGGCTCTTAATCTTTAAATCATATCTTTTAAGGAAACCAACCTCCAACCTTTAAATGTCAAGTTATCATTTTAAATCCAATGATAAAACCATTCTTTTGTTTTCATAAAGTCGTTATAAATAACTTCCCATAAAGCTATTATAGCACTTTATGTTTTAAACCAACCAAGGACAACTATTCTTATTTTCGAAATCAAGATAACTTTATTCTTTAAAAGACCACACACCCATTACTCATGAGTGAGGTTTTACAACTTTTTAACATAATTCAAGTCCTTAATATTTCATAACAAGTCACTTAACTTTGGAATCAAGTCAAGGACACAAAAGGAAAATCAAATTCCTTTAAACACACGTGCGTCTACCGCACTATATATATTTCACAAATATCATGCTAGAAAGGATAGGAAGAGGTTCACATACCTCGCGACGATTATCGACAATAAGCAAAATGCTCCAAAGTACTATAACCCTGCTAGCCTTTTCCACCCTTCAAGTAGAATACGCTACTCGTAGTACTCCAACCTATAATGGCCATAAAACGTTTATTAACTTCTAGATCCCTTCGTAGAATATTTCTAAGTACAAGGTTCCATATTCTACGGAAAATTCGGCAGCACCTCCCCCCCGTAACCACATAAAGCTCCTCTTCTATCAAGGCCCGCTACCAAGGCAACAACTCCTAGGGGGGGTTACACGTCTAACCGGACGTGTACAACACCGCCCCACAATAATACTACAAGTCTACTGTAAATACAGTCCAATGTAAATACAGTTCAATTCTTATCAATACTCATTCTATATATAGTATACTCAACTATACATTACTACAACATGTAATTTTCCAATTACAATAGGGGGATAAAGATCATTACCTCGATAAGCCCAAAATTATCCAAGATTTATAAGTCGATCCTGAGCAACGTTTAGCTCCAATTCCTTGCGCTCCAACCCGCTCCAAACAACCCTTAGAAGTTTCTAAACAACTTCTCTTAACACTTCAACTCCAAAAAGTGAAGAACACTTAGGCTTAAACCATGGCAAGTTTCGGCCAAGGGGGGGGGGGGACTCTAGGGCTAGGGGTGTGAAATATTTTCCAACTCTTGGTACATAATCTTCCTAACACCCTAAGGAAGAACACTTATAAGTTTAAGGATTTTTGGACAACTTTTGGCTAAGGGGGAGGGCTTAAAACCGAGAGCTCACAACAAGGGAAGGGAGGGAATTTTCAAGACTTGAAATATCTAAGTGTGGAATGAATGAAGTCTTGCAAGCTTAAGGGTCTATTTATAGAGAATTCAATGGCCAAGATCTAGGCAAGTGTGTGGTCTAGATTGGGCCATGTGTGTGTGGGTCCCTTTGTCTAACTACTCCACAAATATCTTTGCAAGACTTTGACCAAATGTTTTAGACCTTTAAAATGAAAAAAACGTGCAAGGCAAGCTTGTCCACTTGGGGTGACACATGTCGCCCTCCTATTGGTCCAAAATATTTCATCTTCCGAAAACAATATCCAAATGCCAAAAATCCGAAAATAAAGTGAGCCCCACAAAACCGTAAATTTTCCCCGTGGGCCCCACGTGACCAATTCTGGAAATAAAATTCCATAATTCTCAAATATTCCAAAAAGTCCGAATACCGAATCCGTGATTCCATTTGCCATAAACGAACCTTTTTCCTTCACAAAATCAGGAGACAGTTCCGTCGAAAAATCACATATTTCTTCCTTTAAATTTAAATGTCGTATTCTCGTACGTACGTCCTTACGTACATACTCTGGAAATACGGGGTATAACAGTTTTCGCCTTGCGACTAACGTAAAAACGTCGTTTTTCCGGGATATTTCTATTGAGATATCCTTGCAATACCCCTAGGAACCTTGGGTTAAAGTCTTGTGAATTATGATCCACAATTGCAAAATTTTGTCTTCCATTTTAGGCATAAAGCCGAGAGCTCCTAATGAGCTAGAACAAGTTTTGCCAATTTTTTTCTAAGTATGGAATGGTCTTGCACTAGTAGTATGAATATATAACCTGACCAGGGCTTAGATCAAAACAAATGTGTGGTCAAGATGTGGTCAATTATATCTATCACGCCCCAAACCCCGGGCCCGTGAGTGGTGCCCTACATGGGCACCCTTCTACCTAACTGACACAAATAAATCGCGGAACTAAATAACACCTCGTTTTTTTTAAAACCAACGAACATGCAAGGGCAAAGCCGAAAAGGCTGCCATATAATATACATAATAAAAAGGCACTACACTGTACATGAGTCCAATCCCACATATGAATACAGACCTCTAAGAGTTTTGCTGAACTATTACGGGACAAGGCCCCGCCGTACCCATAACTGTACAAAAGCCTGTACTGAAGGATCTATACCAAAATGATAAACTCCTGAACAAATAGAGCTATCCAAAAACTCTGAGCAGGGTCCTACACCTGCAGATCACCAAACTGCGTACCTAAACCTGCGACATGAACGCGGCCCGAAGAGGTCGATGCTGAAGAATGTACCAAGTATGTGAAACGATAAATCTTTGTAAAGAAATCATAATCATACAAAGCAGGAGACATGTATGATAGCCAAACTACGATTACCTGATACATAATCGGTCATATCAATTCGGGGACGCGTGCCTCAAAGTCGATGCTAATTATAACCATGTGTCTCACGCCCATAATATCAATCATGCCCGTGGAATCCTTCCTCACTGCCGGCAGTCCATGATATAATATTACATCAATAAGCGCACTGAACCTTGCAATCATGAGAGTAATGAAATCCTTTTTATCTTTTAAGTTATGCTTTTAACAATGAGACCAACTGTTCCACTTTAAGTCATAACAACACGCACTTTCATTAATGAAATCACTACCGTTTCAAAAATGAAAGTAGTGTCGATGCGAGTCAACCACCTACGTGTTATAATGCAACCTATCATGGGACTATTTCACCCGCATGGGACTATTTCACCCGCTTAGGTCATGTGGACCCGCAATGTGTCATCGGTACACGATACTCGCATCACGGATAGCTAATCCATGGCTTATATATAGATCCCGGGAATTTAACCCGCCGAGTCAAATCTGACCAGCGCGAGTGTGTACCACTCACCCCATGGAAACTACCCGTGGTATCTTTTGAACCACGTTGCTGGCCCTTTATGGAGGGACGCGGAGATGTGGAAATATGACACTTGCACGAATGTCTATATGAGCAACCCATATGCAAGCAAACCAAGACAATACCATGTCTTTACACAAATCAAGACAATTACCATGTCTTTCCTTTTTACATAAACCAAGACAATTATCATGCCTTCTTTTTACATAAACCAAGACAATTACCATGCCTTCTTTTTACATAAACCAAGACAATTACCATGCCTTCTTTTTACATAAACCAAGACAATTACCATGCCTTCTTTTTACATAAAGCAAGACAATTACCATGCCTTCTTTTTACATAAACCAAGACAATTACCATGCCTTATTTAAGCAAGCCAAAGTACTATCAAGGCACACATAGAATAATTCTCATTTAAACAAGCCGACGTACTATCAAGGCATACATAGAAAAATTCTCATTTAAATGTCAAGTACTATCAAGGCATACATAGAAAAATTCTCATTTAAACAAGCCGAAGTACTATCAAGGCATACATAGAAAAATTCTCATTTAAACAAGCCGAAGTACTATCAAGGCATACATAGAAAAATTCTCATTTAAACAAGCCGAAGTACTACGTACGTCCATTCTTTTCAAAAGACTCCTTATTGTATAAAACCCCAAGATACTAACACCCGTAGTATCAAGACATGTTTATTTTTCAAAATAAGTTACTACACCTTTAGAAATTCATTTCAAGGCTTTGAAACTAAGTAACTTTAAATTTCACAACCTAGGCAACTCATGCCTATGAATCAAAATAGACAATTTTCTTAACCTTCCATAAAGCCGTTATAACTAACTTCCCATAAAGCCGTTATAACCCTTTATGGTTTTAGACAAATTCATTCCTTTTATAACCAAGAGACTTATACTTTTAAAACCAAGTATCATATACTTTCAAATCCATTTTTCTTAACTTTCAAAATACTTCAAGTGTCTTAACTTTAGAAATCAAGTTTCTTAACTTTAGAAATCAAGTAACTTATACTTTTTAATCAAGTTACTTCTCTTAAATCATCTCATTTCTCCTCTTTTAACTCAATTAAGTAAATCACTCCTTTGACTCCCCTAAAGTCATTATAACAACCCGAACCGGGCAGTGGTGGTGCCTTACCGGACACCCAGTAGGCATACATCGTAGTAATGTGGAATATAAAACAAGATATGAAATAATATGAAGTGAGAAACAGTTTATCTGAGAAAAATTGCCTTTCGGCATATATATATAAAAACTTGAACACGAACGGTTACATCCCTTTTACAAACTCTGCCCACAACGGTACTACAGACCTCTAAGAATGTTATAACAACAATGGAGGGACAGGGCCCCGCCATACCCATGAATGTAAGTACCTACAACGACAGGGGACTATACCAAAGATAAGCCTCCGGAGAAACGGAGTTTCCCAAACGCTGTGACCTACGGCGAGGATCAACATTGGTGTACCTCTACTGCGGCATGACGCGGCCGAGGGAGATCAGTACAACAGGTACCAAGTATGTGAAACTGAAAATACTGTAAATGAAATCATAATAGTCTATATAAAACAGAAGACATATATGATAACCAATTTACGATACACAATATATGCGATCGTATCAAGTCGAGGACTCGCGCCCAAAGTCATCACTCAAATATAACCATGGGTCTCATGCCCACAATATCAATCATGCGTGGAATTCCTTCCTCACCGCGATCCATGATATAAAAACACCAAGGAATACACATGAACACCGAGTCCCACGTGTCATAATAAAATCGTCACGGTAAGTACGAAGGCATAGCCGACTACTAAAACCCACGGTACCACAATGCCATAAAGCGTATCACGAGGTCTTTCTAGACCACCACATGATCGGCGGCCACTCGCGCGATATCAATGTGCGCGTCTAATCCTGGAACTTCCGCGCTCGCGCATAGGCCACACATAGGCGCGTGAGGTATTCCGCGTCGGTGTAGCTACCTCGGCGTCGTCCTGGACTCGTAGTCGCGTAGCCACATAGACGCATGGCCACATAGACCGCACACTAACCTGGAACTCTCGTAGCTCCGCATAGGTCCCTTGGACCCGCATGAGGTATTCTCGAATCATAGTCACACATCGCACGAGGTGTACCTCGCGTGAGCGACAACCCCGTATATCATGTCAAGAGGTGAGTGATATAATACTAACATAACGGCTTATCGTTAAACAACATAAGCACAACAAGGAAACCCCTTACACAACCATCACAAGACACTAACACACGTAGCATCCTAACATGTTTACTTATCAAATCAACAAGAAAGTATTACAAGGCTATCACAAACCAACATAGTCAAGTTATTCACACAAGGTACTTTCTATTTTATGCCAACAAGTTCGGGTTTTTATCCCCAAAGTACCTCATACATTATCTCTTTAAAATGATCATGTTTCTTTCACAAGAGTCACACGATACCCGTAGTATTAAAAATAGAGTGACTATCTTTTTAAGTAAACCAAAACAATTTCCCTTTTTAAAGACAAGTAACAACCTTCTTTTCCAAAGTTCAAGTTTGCCTAAGTTCAATTACTCAAGTCTCTTATTTTCGAAAGGTTTCGTAGTTCATAGTCTTAATCACTTAATAATATAATTCTCTTTTAAAACAATTTGAGTAACATATGCCTTATGTGTGAGTAGGTTATTCTTGTTTATAACAATCTTATTAAAGCAGCCATGATCTAGGAAATTGTTATACCCCGTATTTCCAGAGTATGTACGTAAGGGCGTACGTACAAAAGTTTGAGCCTTAAAGTAGGCTTGGCGAATTATTTTGTGCACAACACCGGTTAGAGTCGTTTTTCGGCGAAACGTTTACATAACTTCGAAGGAAAATTCGCTATGTCATTTTTAATTTTTGCGGATTTTTCCGAGAGACAAACATTTTGGACCAACGAGAGGCGACACTTGGCACCCTCTCATTGGTGGACCTCAGGCGCAATGGGACGAAATGGAGAGTGGAGTAGTAGGATATTTTGTGATATTTGTGTGGTAGATGGATAAGGTACACATGGATGCATCTTGACCCTACACTTGCCTTGCACTTGGCATGATCTTGGCCATTGGTTGGCCATGGCTTGACCTATAAATACCCCTTCAAGACTTATTCATCCGACCATAATTTCTAAGTCTAGAAATCCTCCCTCCCTGGTAGTGTTGTGCTCGTCCTAGAGCTCCCCTCCCTTTGAGAAGGCCCTCGCCGAGAGCCCTCCGCCTCGCCGAGAGTACCCCACTCTAGTGGGGTTGGCCGAGGGGTATACACCCCCCCTTGTGGTGTTGTCTCGTATAAATACCCCCCTCTTGGTAGAAATACTCTCCAAAGTATTGTTACTATACCCAAAATACCTTGGCCTAAAATACCTAGTAGTATTCCAAGGTTACACTTATCTGAAAAGCCCGAAATACTATTATACTTCCTTGATCAAAAACGAAACCCTAAGGAAAATCTCCATAGTTGGTTGGAGTATTAAGAAGAAGCGTAGAACTTCTAAGGGATGTTTGGAGCGGGTTGGAGCACCCGGAGTAGGAGCTAAACGTTGCTCAGGATCGACATTTAACTTGGATAATTATGGGCTTATCGAGGTAAATATCTTGTCTCCCTTTTGTAATTAAGTGTACATACTGTTGAAGTATAAGAATAAGTATAAGTTATATACAAGGAAGTATATAAGAAGAAAATGGAACTGTACTTACATAGGACTGTATTACAGTAGACTTATGATGTTTGACGGGTAGGGAAGTACTGCCCAATTTTCCGTAGAATCCTGTATCTAGATTTATTCTACCGAGTAGTCTAGACTTTGATAGACTTGTATAACCTTTATAGGTTGAATGTTCTGTGAGTAGCATGTGCTACTTGAAAGGTGGACAAGGCTAGCCGGGTTATAGCCGTGGAGCGTTTTGCTAATAGTCGATAATCGTCGCGAGGTATGTGATTCTTCCTATCCTCTTGAGCATGATATTTTAAAAGAATATATATATATAGTACGGTAGACGTACGCGTGTTAATTGAACGTAGTTGTACGGCAATGTCTTTTGACTTAAGCCTGAATAATAAGAATCTTGAAGTAATTCAAGAGAATTAAGAACTGTTTTTGAAAGAAGAGTAATACTTGGTTTTAAAAAACTTAAGAGTTATACTAGCTTTATGGGAAGATAGGTATAACGACTTAAGAGAGATAAAATGAATGATTTATTGATTTTAGAAGTTAAGAGACTTGATCTTAAAAGATAAGAGACTTGACTTAATTAAATTAATATGAATTTTGTGTGAAACCTCATTCGTGAGTAATGAGTACTTGGTTTTTAAAAGGAATAATGTTTTACTGATTTCGGAAATCAGAATGAGTATCGACAAACCACCTGGCGTTAATAAAGGAAATGTTTTGATTAATGAAGTATTATTAAAACCGAGAAACCTCCATCTGCATAGAAGCTAAGATGAGACAAAATGATATTACATTTCCTAGATCATGGCTGCTTAATAAGATTGATTATGAACAAGAATAACCTACTCACATATAAGGCATATCTTTCTCAGATTGCTTAAAAGAGAATTATATTCTTAAATGAATAAGACTATGAACTACAAAACCTTTCTAAAAAAAGAAACGTGAACATTTGAAATTAGGCAAACTTGAACGTTTGGAAAATAATGTTGTTACTTGATTTTACAAAGGGAAGTGTTTTGGTTTACTTAAAAGATAGTCACTCTATTTTATACTACGTATTGTGTGACTTCTGTGAAAGAAACGGATCTTTTAAAAGAGTTAATGTATGAAGTACTTTGGGGATAGATACCCGAACTTATTAGCATAAAGTACCTTGTGTGAATAACTTGATTTTGTTGGTTTGTGATAGCCTTGTAATACTTTCTTGTTGAATTGATAAGTAAACATGTTAGGATCTACGTGTGTTAGTATCTTGTGATTATTGTGTAAGGGGGTCATTCTGCTGGCTTTACGTTGCTAACTGGTAAGTCCGTTGTACTATTATTATATCACCTACCCCCTTGACTTTTTATACCGAGGGCTTGCCACCCTTGATGCGGGTCTGTACGGCCTATGCGGTCTGTGAGACTATGCGGAGCAGCGGTATGCTCGAGTTGATCATTCCGGTGTTTAGCCCGACGCGGATGCCCTGCGGTCCATGGACTATGCGGTCTATTGAGACTATGCGGCTGCGGAAGTCGGCGGATACTGGGTTAAGCTGCTCCGATCGCGGTATACCTCGAGTGATGCAGGACCGTGATTCGAGGAATACCTCATGCGGTCCGTGTGTGTCCTATGCGAGTGCGGTAAGTTCGAGGAATAGACGCGCACATTGATCTGCAGGCGAGTGGCGCCTTCGATCATGTGGTGCGATGCAGAAAGACCTCGTCATATAGTTTTATAGCATTGTTGACCGTAGGTTTTAGTAGTCGGCTATGCCTTCGTACTTACCGTCACGGTTTTATTATGACAGTGGGACTGGTGTTTATGTGTATTCCTTGGTGCTTTTATATCATGGGATCACGCGGTGAGGAAGGTATTCCACGCATGATTGATGTTGGCGTGAGACCCATTGTTATACTTGAGTAATGATTGAGCGTGAGTCCACGACTTGACATGGCGCTATTGTGAATCGTAGTTTGGTTATCATACATGTCTCACCGCTTTATATAGACTACTATGATTTCATTTACGATTTTTCGGTTTCACATACTTGGTACTGTCTTGACCTCGGGGCCAGTGCGTTCATGCCGCAGTAGAGGTACACGATGTTGATCCTCGCTCATAGGGTCACAGTTGACGTTTGGGAAGCTCCGTTTCTCGAGGCTTATCGGTGGTATAGTCCCCGTCGTTGTACTTACATTCAGGGGTATGGCGGGGCCCTGTCCCGCCATTGTTGTCGTATCATTCTTAGAGGTCTGTAGTTGTGGGCAGAGTTGTAGAAAGGGCTGTAACTGTTCCAATTGTTATTTATATATATACTGAAGGTAACCGTTTTTGGTTAGCCTGTTCTTATTTCACTGTCTTATTACATTGGTTCCATGTATTGTCTTTATATTCCACGATTTCTCGATGTATGACTCTTTGGGTGCGGGTAAGGCACGATCCACGCCCGTTCGGGTCGTGACAAAAGTGGTATCAGAGCAGTTAATCCTCGGAAAGTGTCTACAGACCGTATCCAGTAGAGTCTTGATTATCGGTGTGTTGTGCACCACACCAATAATCAGGAGGCTGCAGGATATTTAGGATTGGTTTCCATTCTTCTCACTCTGAGATCGTGCCTTAGAGTTGTGTTGTAAGTTGGACCCTCTAACGTATTTCTTTCCCTTACCGTTATGCCTCCGCGTAAGGCAAACCCGGGCCCAGGAGGGCAAGCCAGCCGAGGGAGCTGCGAGTAGAGTGCAGAGGGTTACGAGGGCACAGGCCCAACCATCACCTGAGTTAGGTGCTTCATTCGGGGAGTTCTGCGACGTCACTAGCCCCAGCAGAGTTTAGCACGGCGGTGGCAGTTCCTACTGCAGCCATGATATTTGAACCTTCAGTTCCACGACCGGGAACAGAGAATATAGATTGCAAAGAGGCGACCCTGTTACTAGCTAT
This sequence comes from Przewalskia tangutica, assembly GCA_029844215.1. Taxonomy (NCBI): domain Eukaryota; kingdom Viridiplantae; phylum Streptophyta; class Magnoliopsida; order Solanales; family Solanaceae; genus Przewalskia; species Przewalskia tangutica. The sequence goes on from JAQGDG010000108.1 coordinate 367,846, forward strand.
GGATTTGACTGCCAGAGTGTATACCGATGTACCGCGAGTCTTGATGACTACCTAAGAGAGGGTTGTGCAAGAGTAATTCTTCAGTTAGGCTTGAGCATGGCACGTATGCGGGCTTATGCGCGTGAGCCAAGAGCGTAGAGATCGGCGGGTTAACCAGGGCGACAGAAGAGGCCGAGCAATGAAGGTCCTTTGGTAACTTTCTGGCGAATCGCCTCACCAAAGAATTAGAGATGCACCTCCGCCAGTGCAGAGTGGTCTTCCACGGATTTCAGGACTTTCGGGGTATGCCGGAGTTGGTCAGAGCTCCAGGACTTCCGGTTCACAGTATGACAGGCGTCATTCCGGGGAATGTCGTCTTTTAGTTAATCTTGTTTTACTGCGCGACGGGGCCATGTGTGGAAAGGGCGTCCTAGTAGGAGGGATGCAAGTAGGAGGACTTAGCCTTCGGGATCGATGGGTAGTTCGTCACCTTCTTAGCTATACGCCACGGGCGTTTGATTAGAACGACATAGGGAGTGAAGCGATTCGTGCATATCTTTAACCTCAGAGATTAGTATGTGTGATAAGATGAGTATACCTTATAAGTTGTGTAAATTGTGATTAGAAATCATGGTTAGTAACCGGGTAAGATTTGGGGGGATAGAGAAAGTGTGAGCCTTAGAATGTTATACGTGGAGACCTTAGAGGTAAGGCCATCTCGAGTAAAGATGTATTGTTATGTTTGATCCTGTCGAGTCATAGTGCACATGGGATATATTCGTGATAAGTCCCCGGTAGTGTGAAATGAAAAGAGGTAGTTGAGCTAAGAAGACCGCTAGGTTTTCGTAACGTGGATTAGTGAAATTGTTCCGATCGGGAGCTAGTATTTTGCGCGTTGGGTCGGGTTGAGGCCGTGTTGCGGGTCAACCCGCCGACTGTTTATGGTGAGGGTCAGTTGGTGGTCGCCCACGTGGTAAGGTCACAAGCGGTGTTTGGCCCAAGTTCGATTAACCAACGTACAAGTTCGTGGATGCGTTCGACCGATGAGTCGGGCGATGGTCACCCATCTTGCCTTTTAGTCAGGACCGTTTACTCGGCAGAGGGTTATGCGAGATGATTATATCAGAAAGGTTGTAAGGCTGCACGGGGTGCCTACCTTCACCTTATGGCAGACAGTGAAGCCCAGGTTGTGGCTATTTTCGTTTTCTGAAAGTTTTACCAGGCAGAGTTAGGAACTCAGGTGAGTCTCCGTATCATATTCATCCTCGGGCCAGTGTTTGGATTTCAGGGGTAGTTGTGAGGATTGTTGTCTCCTGTTGGGGAAGTGTTTTATAGCTACCATTTCAGTTTTCGAATGTCGCCTTATGAAGCCTTGTAGGGGCGGAAGTGTAAGTTGTCGGTCGATTGGTTCGATGTTGGCAAAGATTCAGATAGTTGGTTTATACTTGTTCAACAGAAATGTAGTAGGTTATGAGGAAGAGTTCGAGTGTACAAGGTGCGACACGTAAGGAAGAAGCGAGCATGTATGGCGAGCATAGATGTGATCGTTTCTTTTGTAAAGAGAAGGTGCGAAGGAAGTATATTTTTGACCTCGGGTAAGGGCTTTTGTGATATTAGAGGTGTTTCCTCGTGGGCTTGGATGGAAGTATTTGCGCGGGTATTTCTGTGGCCAGGTGTGGCAGGATTGTTCTCGTAAGTATAGTAGTGAAGACTATACTGGCGCGCGTTTGTTTTGAGACTTAGAAGGAACATTCGGGACGAATGTTTCTAAGGAGGGGAGAATGTTATACCGTATTTCAAAGTATGTACGTGGGGCGTGCGTAGAAAAGTGTGGGCTTTAAAGTAGGCTTGGCCGAATTATTTTGTGCACAACACCCGGTTAGAGTCGTTTTTCGACGAAACGTTTTACATAACTTGCGAAGGGAAAATGGAAACATACCCGTGACTGGCACCCGAGAGACGAAACATTTTGTGTCACACCCCGAAAATCGGGCCCGTGACTGGTGCCTTACCCCGGGCACCCTAGCGATACATACATCGTGAGAAAATCAATGAACATAAAACATGAGTCATTAAACAAGAGATATAATAAATAAACAGCAACTAAAAATTTGCCTTATAAACATAAAACACGAACAATTTAATCCTTTACAACCCCGCCACAACAAAGATTACTGCACCTAAGATTTACACGACTATGACGGACGGGCCCGCCATACCCAGAATGTACAAGAACCTACAACTCGGGGAACACATACCAAAAGATAAGCCTCGGAGAAACGGAGCTTCCTAATCGCTGAGCGGTGATCCTATGGCGAGGATCCACGGCCGTGTACCTCTACTGCGCATGAACGCACCCGGGCGAGGTCGATAACAGTACCAAGTATGTGAAATCGCATAATGTCAGAAATGAAGTCATAACGATCTATTCAAAGCGGGAGACATGTATGATAGCCAAACTACAGACACCACATATAACGATTATATCAAGTCGGTCTCGCGCCACAACATCAATCATGCCGCGAATACCTTTCCTCATGCGGCGATCGATGATATGATAACAACAAGACAATCCAAATGGAAGCATACCCGTGCGCTACGCATCGTGTCAGTATGTCCAAAGGGAAACAATAAGACAACATTCCAAATGGGCGCATACCCGTGCGCTACGCATCGTGTCAGTATGTCCAAAGGAAACAATAGGGCAGCATTCCAAATGGGCGCATACCCGTGCGCTGCGTGATGTCGGTATGTCCAAAAGGAAATCACTGGCGATAATCAAAATGGAAACATACCCGTGCGCTACGCGCGTGTCGATATATCAGCGATTAACCACAAGACCTTAACCAAATGGAAGCATACCCGTGCGCTACGCATCGTGTCAGTATGTCCAAAGCGATTAACAACAATAATACTATCAGCGAGGACGCGTCTGTGGAATTTCTCCGCCACCGCCGCGTCCAAGTAAGTTCTCAACGACCAACCGACCCTCTATCGAGAGACGCGGTAACACAGAAACACAACGCTTGTACAATAAGGCTATCATCACAAGCATAGGCAAGTTTCACAACAACAAGCATAGGCAAGTTTCACACAACTCAAAGTACTTTCATTTTATGCCAAAGTCCGGGTTTTAGCCCTAAAGTACTACGTACGTTAAATTCTTTAAAAGAGATCCATTACTTTTATAAAAGTCACCCGATACCCGTAGTATTAGAATGACCAACCCATCTTTCTTTTCAAAATCAAGTAACAACATTCTTTTCCTAAGTTCCAGTTTGCCTAGTTTCAATTACTCAAGCTTCTCATTTTCAAATGGTTTCATAGTTCCCAAACTTAATCACTTGATTCCTTTTTAGAACAATTGAGTAACATATGTCATATATGTGAGTAGTTTATTCTTGTTTATAACGATCTTATTACAGCAGCCATGATCTAGAAAATGTAATATCATTTTGTCTCATCTTAGCTTCTATGCAGATGGAGGTTTCTGCGGTTTTAATACAACACATCATTATTCAATACATTTTCCTTTATTAACGCTGCGTTGGTGCTGTCGATACACATTCGATTCCCAAATCGATAAAACATTATCCCTTTAAAACCAAGTACTCATTACTCACGAATGAGGTTTCACACAACATCCATTAAAACAAATAAGTTAAGTCTCTTATCTTATAAGATCAAGTCTCTTAACTTCTAACATCAATAAACCATTTTCACTACATAAGGTCGTTATAACTAACTTCCCATAAAGCTATTATAACACCCTATGTTTTAAACCAACCAAATCACTTAGCACGTATCGTCACCGTACTACATAGTTCACGACAATCATGCTAGAAAAGATAGGAAGAGGTTCACATACCTCGCGACGATTTATCGACAATAAGCAAAATGCTCCAAGTACTACAACCTTGCTAGCCCTTTCCACTCCTCGAGTAGAATACGCTACTCTTAGTACTTTCACCTAAAAGGCCACAACTTCTATTAACCTCAAAACACAAGGTTCCATTTCTCTACGTAAAATTGCGGACTTCCCACAACAGCGTAAATCTCCTCCTCTATCAGTGCCGCTACCTAGCCAACCGAGGGGTTTACACGTCTAACCGGACGTGTAAAATTCTAATCAGTAATACTACACAAGTATACTTCAAAAAAGTCCTATTTAAATACAGTGCAGTTAATTTCTTTATTATTAAGGCTTAAGTAAAAAGACATTGCCATGATTAAGCTTAGTTCTATATATAGTATACTTCAACTATATATTCAACAACATGTAAATTCCAATTACCAAATAGAGGGACAAGATAATTACCTCGATAAGCCCATAATTATCCAAGTTAAATGTCGATCCTTAGCAACGTTTAGCTCGACTCCGTGCTCCGTCCGCTCCGAACAACCCTTAGAAGTTCTAACTAACTTCACCTAAATACTTCAATCAAACAATGAAGATTTCCTTAGGGTTTCGGTTTGAGACCAAAGGGACAAAAGGTAGTATTTCCTGCTCACGTATAGAGGTATCTTTGGAATACTACAAGGTCTGAGCTAAGGTATTTTGGGCATTATAACAATACTTGGAAGACAACTTACCAAGGGAGGGTACTCACGAAAACACTCAGATAGGGGTTTCTCAAAGGGCCTTGACAAGGGAGGGGAACTCTCGGTTCAAGGCCTCACAAAGGTGGTGGGGAGTTGGACGAGAGCCAACAAGAGGAGGAGAGGCTTTCAAGACTTAGACAAGTGAGGAGTGAATGAATAAGTCTTCACAAGGAGGGTATTTATAGCAAAGCCAAAGGCCAACCAATGGCCAAGATCTAGCCAAGTGCTACACAAGTGTAAGGCCGAGATCAAGCCAAGTGCACCCTAGACCCTACTCCTTAAAACCTCACAAATATCTACACAAATATCTTGCCCAACCCTATCTCCCAATCGTCCCATGCGCCCCACCTTGCTGATGAGAGGGTGCCAAGTGCCGCCTCTCGTTGGTCCAAAATGTTCCGCTCGGAAAAATCCGCAAAAATACAAAGCGACATAGCCGGAATTTTCCTTCGCAAGTTACGCAAACGTTTCGTCAACGACTCAACCGGTGTTGTGCAAAGGTAAAATCGGCGGGTGCCACACGGGGGTGACACGTGTCGCCCCGATTCGCCGAATATTTCGTCTTCCAAAATATCCAAAATACCGAAATCTCAAAAACAAAGCGGGCCCAAACCAGTAAATTTCACGTGGGCCCCACGTGACCATTTCCAAAATAAAATCTCAAAATTCTAATATAATCTATGAAGTCCAAATACCAAATCACGGAATCCAATTCCCGTTAACGAACCTTTTTCCTTCACAAAACGGAAACTTTTAGTGGAAAAATCGCTCTTTCTTCCTTTCCAATCTTTACGCCGTATTCTCGTGCGTGCGTCCTCGCATACATACCACGGAACTACGGTATAACATTCTCCTCCTTAGAAACATTCGTCCGAATGTTCCTTCTCAAGACGGATATCGAAGAAGCATCTTGCAACAAAATTGCCACGCCACATCTCGCCACGAAATAACACACGTTTTCCTCCTTCCTTACTCGTCGTGCCCTTCTCGAACACTTGAACTCTTATAGTATCGTACCACACTTGATCATCGCCCGGTTCCCAAAACCTTGAGTCACCACCTCCGAACTTGGTCATCTTACTAAGCGTAATATCCCCTAAGGCCATTCCGGCATTCGCGAACGATTCGGGTCGAACACATCCACAAACTCATCGATGGTCATACAAACTTGGGCCTAGCATCCTCGTGACCCTACCACCGGGACCACCGAACTGACCCCACCCCAAACCGGGTTACGGGTTGACCCGCAAATGGTCCTCAACCCGACCCCAACCGCGCAAACTCTTGTTCCCGATCCGAACAATCTTACTAATTCACATCGCGAAAGCTACCACTTCCATCTCACACTACCCACGGACTCATCACACGATAAATCCTCGTATACTACTCACCCTTATAAAGGTCAAACATAAAACGAATCTTATACTCGAGACGACCTTACCTCTAAGGTCTCGGTCGTGAAATAGTCTAAGGTTCACACTTACCATGCCCCCACGTAACCTTCCAACTAACCATGTATTCTAACTCACACATATCACAATGCTATCCGTATATAGCACACAATAATGATCATCATAACAAGCATACCAAAACTCTAGAGGGTTAAGGATATACGAAGCTACCGCCTCCACTCTAATCATAGGCCCACTGCAGGCTTATAGTCGTAGGTGATGAACCAGCCACAAATCGGGCGTCGAGTCGTAACATCCGCGCTCCTAGTCGGACAGGCTCGCAAATGGCCCCGCTGTCCGCATGCAAAACAAACTCCCAATCTAGCACGACACTCTCCAAAATGGAGTCTACCACAACGGTCACAACGAGGTAGGGGTGGCTTCACCGTTAACACCCCGCTCTCCAAAATCTGAACCTCGAGCCCCGACCAGATCTCGAAGACGGTGGAGGACCACTGCATCGTGGGGTATATAACTAGTCACATTGGCAGGCGGTCCGCTCGAAGTCACCAAAGGACCTGCTGTCCGGCCCTCTTCTCGATCCGGGTCATTCCTTCGACCCTCCGTGCCTCACATCCTGGTGCGTGAGCTGCGCACGCGGCAATGTCCATGCCCGGTGAAGAGAAACACCCGCACAAGACTCACCATATAATCATCTAGCCCGTGGCGTAGCGATGCACCCTATCCTCCATATCTCGCAACTAGCGAGGTACATATCGAGCCAAAGAATCGAACTCGACATTGTACTTCGACAGCGCGCTCTCTGCCTCAAGAACAAAAATCTGGTACCGCCCTCCTCATCCGCGAGGCAAGTGCGTGAGGAAAGCCCCAAAACTCATCCCATACTGGAGGTGCATGCTCTCCCGAAAGCTCCATGAATCAAACCAATCGATCACGGTATCACGCAACGATGCGAACCAAAGGTCACGTACTCGGTCTTCAAGCCTGATCACCCGTGACGATCCGTCAGAATCGCCGGATGAACTCTCGCGATCATCCTCGTGCCCTCGACCAGTAAAACTCGCGGCTACAACTCGTAAAGTCCCGTAGCCTCAAACTATTCGCCGAGGTGAACCTTTGGTGCTCTTTGGAACTGAACTGCTGGATCCATTTATCTCATATTCGCTACGACTCGCCAATAACTAGGCCATCTCTTGTGACCCATCTCCCCGCCTGCATTTGCGGGACCGAGGCTCAGTATCAGAGTCTCGAGCCACTGCCGCGGCTTTAAACTCATTGGCCGGGCGGCGCCGCGAAACTCGGGCCGGAAGCACTGCTCGTGCATCGACTGCTCGCACTCGAACTCCCTCAGATCTCACTAGCAGCCTCCTCGGCTGCTTGCCCTTCTCGGGCTCTGGTTGCCTTGCGCGGAGGCATAATCGTAAAACGAGATACGCTGCAGGGTCCAACTCACAACATGCCTCTAAGGCACGATCTCGTAATGAGAAGAAATGGAAACCGATCTCTAAATGTCTTATAGCCTCCTCGATTATAGATGTGGTGCACAACACACCGATAATCAAGACTCTACTAGACACGGTCTCAGACACTTTCCGAGGATTAACTCGCTCGATACCACTATGTCACACCGAAAATCGTTCTGGATCGGTGCCTTACCCCGCACCTAGCGATACATACATCGTAGAAAATCAGTGAACATAAAACATGAGTCATTAAACAAGAGATATAATAAATAAACAAAGCAACCAAAACATTGCCTTCGGATAAACATAAAACTCGAATGCTTTAATCTTTTACAACCCCGCCCACAACAAGATTACAGACTTAAGATTTATTAACGACTATGACGGACAGGCCCCGCCATACCTCGAATGTACAAGAACCTACAACTCGTGGAACACATACCAAAAGATAAGCCTCCGAGAAACGGAGCTTCCTAACGCACGAACGGTGATCCTATGGCGAGGATCCACGATCGATGTACCTACCGCGCAGATTGAACGCAGCCCGCGAGGTCGATAACAGTGCAGTATGTGAAATCGCATAATGTCAAATGAAGTCATAACAGCTTATTCAAAGCAGGAGACGTGTATGATAGCCAAACTACAAGACACCACATATAGCGCTTATATCAAGTCGTGGTCTCACGCCCACAACATCAATCATGCGTGGAATACCTTTCCTCACCGCGCAATGATGATATGATAACAACAAGACAAAGAATCCAAATGGAAGCATACCCGCGCGCTACGATCGTGTCGGTATGTCCAAAGGGAAACAATAAGACAACATTCCAAATGGACGATACCCGCAGCGCCACGATCGTGTCGCGATGTCCAAAGGAAACAATAGAATGACATTCCAAATGGACGATACCCGCGCGCTACGATCGTGGTCAAGATGTCCAAAAGGAAATCACAAGGCGATAATCAAAATGGAAACATACCCGCAGCGCCACGCATCGCGTCAAGATATCCAAAGCGATTAACCACAAGACCTTAACCAAATGGAAGCATACCCGCAGCGCTACGATCGTGTCGATGTCCAAAGCGATTAACAACAATAATACTATCACAGAACGCACTGTGGAATTTCTCCGCCACGCCAAGACGCCCAAGTAAGTTCTCAACTACCAACCGAATTCTATCGAGACGCGTAACACGCAAACACAACGCTTGTACAATAAGGCTATCATCACAAGCATAGGCAAGTTTCACAACAACAAGCATAGCAAGTTTCACACAACTCAAAGTACTTTCATTTTATGCCAAAGTCCGGTTTTTAACCCCAAAGTACTACATACGTTAAGTTCTTTTAAAAGAGATCCATTACTTTTATAAAAGTCACCCGATACCGTAGTATTAGAATGACCAACCCATCTTTCTTTTCAAAATCAAGTAACAACATTCTTTTCCTAAGTTCCAGCTTGCCTAGTTTCAATTACTCAAGCTTCTCATTTTCAAATGGTTTCATAGTTCCTGAACTTAATCACTTGATTCCTTTTAGAACAATTGAGTAACATATGTCATATATGTGAGTAGTTTATTCTTGTTTATAACGATCTTATTACAAATGACCATGATCTAGAAAATGTAATATCATTTTGTCTCATCTTAGCTTCTATGCAGATGGAGGTTTCTACCGGTTTTAATACAACACATCATTATTCAATACATTTTCCTTTATTAACGCCGCAGGTGGTCCTGTCGATACACATTCTCGATTCCGAAATCAAGAAACATTATCCCTTTAAAAACCAAGTACTCATTACTCACGAATGAGGTTTCACACAACATCCACATTAAAACAAATAAGTTAAGTCTCTTATCTTATAAGATCAAATCTCTTAACTTCTAACATCAGTAAACCATTTTCACTTACATAAGGTCGTTATAACTAACTTCCCATAAAGCTATTATAACACCCTATGTTTTAAACCAACCAAATCACTTAGCACATGTATCGCTCACCGTACTATAGTTCACAACAATCATGCTAGAAAAGATAGGAAGAGGTTCACATACCTCGCGACGATTTATCGACAATAAGCAAAATGCTCCAAGTACTACAACCTTGCTAGCCCTTTCCAATCTCGAGTAATACGCTACTCTTAGTACTTTCACCTAAAGGCCACAACTTCTATTAACCTCAAAACACAAGGTTCCATTTCTACAAAATTCTAAGAAGATTTTCCTTTCGCAACAACAGAAATCTCCTCCTCTATCGAGGCCGGCCACCTAGCCAACCGGGGTTTACACGCCTAACCTGACGTGTACAATTCTACTCGAATACTACACAAGTCTACTGCAATACATCTATGTAAATACGATTCTTACTTTTCTTTATTCTTCGCGCTTAAGTCAAAAGACATTGCCATAAAGATTAAGCTTAGTTCTATATATAGTATACTTCAACTATATATTCAACAACATGTAAATTCGATTACCAATAGAGGACAAGATAATTACCTCGATAAGCCCCATAATTATCCAAGTTAAATGTCGATCCTTAGCAACGTTTAGCCCAACTCCGGTGCTCCATCCCGCTCCAAACAACCCTTAGAAGTTCTAACCAACTTCTACCTAAATACTTCAATCAAACAATGAAGATTTCCTTAGGTTTGGTTTGAGACCAAAGGGACAAAAGGTAGTATTTCCTGCTCTACGATAGAGGTATCTTTGGAATACTACAAGGTACAAGGCTAAGGTATTTTGGGCATTATAACAATACTGGAAGACAACTTCTACCAAGGGGAGGGTACCTCACGAAACACTCCAAGATGTGGGGTTTTCGCCAAAGAGGCCTTGACAAGGAGTGGAACTCTCGGTTCAAGGCCTCACAAGGTGGCGTGGGAGTTGGACGAGAGCCACAAGAGGAGGAGAGGCTTTCAAGACTTAGGACAGCGAGGAGCGAATGAATAAGTCTTCACAAGGAGGGTATTTATAGCAAAGCCAAAGGCCAACCAACGGCCAAGATCTGGCAAGTGCTACACAAGTGTAGGCCAAGATCGCCAAGTGCACCCAGACCCTACTCCTTAAAACCTCACAAATATCTACACAAATATCTTGCCTAACCCTATCTCCCAATCGTCCCACGCGCTACCACCTTGCCCACCAATGAGAGGTGCTAGTGCCGCTACTCTCGTTGGTCCAAAATGTTCCGTCGCCGGAAAATCCGCAAAATACAAAACGACATAGCCGAATTTTCCTTCGCAGTTAACGCGAAAACGCTTTGCCGAAAAACGACTCCAACCTGGTGTTGCACAAAGGTAAAATCGCCAGTGGTGCCATGGGGTGACACGTGTCGCCCCGATTCGCGAAATATTTCGTCTTCCGAAAATATCCAAAATACCGAAATCTCAAAACAAAGCGTTCCACAAACCAGAATTTCACCCGTGGGCCCCACGTGACCATTTCCGAAAATAAAATCTCAAAATTCTAATATAATCTATGAAGTCCAAATACCAAATCTGGGAATCCAATTCCCATTAACGAACCTTTTTCCTTCACAAAACCTAAACTTTTCCGTGGAAAAATCACCTCTTTCTTCCTTTCCAATCTTTCTGTCGTATTCTCGTACGTACGTCCTCGCATACATACCCTGGAACTACGGGGTATAACATTTTGGACCAACGAGAGGGCGACACTTGGCACCCTCTCATCAGGACCTTGGGGCAGAATGGGCTAAATGGAGAGTGGGAGTAGGTAGGATATTTTGTGATATTTCAAAGGGTAGATGGATAAGTACACATGGACGCATCTTGACCCTACACTTGCCTTGCACTTGGCATGATCTTGGCCATTGGCCATGGCTTGACCTATAAATACCCCTTTGGAAGACTTATTCATCCTAAAATAATTTCTAAGTCTAGAAATCCTCCCTCCTCAGTAGTGTTGCTCTCGCCCCAGCTCCCCCCTTTGAGTAAGGCCCGCCGAGAGCCCCTCCCCCTTGGCCGAGAGTACCCCCCCTCCTAATGGGGTTGGCCAGAGGTATACACCCCTGTGGTGTTGTCTGATAAATACCCCTCTTGGTAGAAATACTCCAAAGTATTGTTACTATACCCAAAATACCTGGCCTAAAATACCTTGTAGTATTCCAAGGTTACACTTATACTTAAAAGCCCGTAAATACTATTATACTTCCTTCACCACAAAAACGAAACCCTAAGGAAAATCTCCATAGTTGGTTGGAGTATTAAGAAGAAGTGCGTGAGAACTTCTGGCGGATGTTTGGAGCGGGTTCGAGCACTTGATAGAGCTAAACGTTGCTCGAGATCGACATTAAACTTGGATCATTATGGGTTTCGCGAGGTAAATATCTGGTCTACCTATAGTAATTAAGTGTACATACGGTCAAGTATAAGAATAAGTATAAGTTATATACAAGAGTATATAAGAAGAAAATAGAATCATTTACATAGGATTGTATTACAGAGACTTTGTGAGTTTGATGGGTAGGGTCGCCAATTTTCCGTAGAATCTTGTATCTAGATTTAATCTACCAAGTAGTCTAGACTTGATAGACTTGTATAACCTTTATAGGTTGAATGTTACATGAGGCACGTGCTACTTGAAAGGTGGACAAAATTTTGGCTAAAGTTTTATACCGTGAGCGTTTGCTAATAGTCGATAATCGTCGCAGGTATGTGATTCTTCTTATCCTCGAGCATGATATTTTAAAAGTATATATATATATATAGTACTACAGACATACGCTGTTAATTGAACGTAGTTATGCGGCAATGTCTTTTGACTTAAGTTCAATAATAAGAATCTTGAAGTAATTCAAGAGATTAAGAACTAAAGAAGAGTAATACTTGGTTTTAAAACTTAAGAGTTATACTAGCTTTACGGGAAGATAGGTATAACGGCAAGAGAGATAAAATGAATGATTTATTGATTTTAGAAGTTAAGAGACTTGATCTTAAAAGATAAGAGACTTGACTTAATTAAATTAATATGAATTTTGTGTGAAACCTCATTCGTGAGTAATGAGTACTTGGTTTTAAAAGGAATAATGTTTACCGATTTCGAAATCGAATAGTATCGACAAACCACCGCATTAATAAAGGAAATGTTTTGATTAATGAAGTATTATTAAAACCAGAGAACCTCCATCTCATGAAGCTAAGATGAGACAAATGATATTACATTTCCTAGATCACGTCGCTTAATAAGATTGATTATGAACAAGAATAACCTACTCACATATAAGGTATATCTTTCTCGATTGTTTAAAAGAGAATTATATTCTTAAATGAATAAGACTATGAACTACTTAAACCTTTCTAAAAAGAAACGTGAACATTTGAAATTAGTAAACTTGAACGCTTGGAAAATAATGTTGTTACTTGATTTTACAAAGGAAGTGTTTTGGTTTACTTAAAAAGATAGTCACTCTATTTTATACTACTGTATCAGGTGACTTCGTGAAAGAAACGGATCTTTTAAAAGAGTTAATGTATGAAGTACTTTGGGGATAGATAATTCGAACTTATTAGCATAGTACTGTGAATAACTTCGATTGTTGGTTCGTGATAGCCTTGTAATACTTTCTTGTTGAATTGATAAGTAAACATGTTAGAATGCTCGTGTGTTAGTATCTTGTGATTGTTGTCTAAGGGGTCTGGTTCTTACTTTACGCTTCTAACCAGTAAGTCCGTTGTACTATTATTATATCACCTACCGCCTTGACTTTTTTATACCGGTGGTCACACCGACGCGGTCTATACGGCCTACGTTTCGCGAGACTATCTAGCGAATGCGGTATGCTCCGATTGATCATTCGGTGTTTAGCCCGACGCGGATGCCTGGCGCGTCCATGGACTATGCGGTCTATCGAGACTATGCGGCCGCAGTCCAGCGGATACCGGGGTTAAGCCGCCTCCGACGCGGTATACCTCGCGGTCTGGGGACTACGTGATTTGAGAATACCTCATGCGGTTCCTGCGTGACCGGCGCGAGTCGCGAAGTTCCAGAATAGACGCGCACATTGATATCGCGGGCGATGGCTAGCTTCGATCATGTAGTGCTCTAGAAAGACCTCGTGATATAGTTTTATAGCATTGTTGGTACTGTGTGGGTTTTAGTGATCGCCATGCCTTCGGGATTTACCCGACGGTTTATTATGACACGCGTGGGACCCGTGTTTATGTGTATTCCTGGTGCTTTTATATCATGATGTAGAGGATGAAGGTATTCACGTATGATTGATGCCGTGGCGTGAGACCCATTGTTATACTTCGAGTAATGGCCGAGGCGCAGTCCGACTTGACACGCTTTATCGTGAGCTGTATTTGGTTATCATACATGTCTCCGCTTTATATAGACTACTATGATTTCATTTCCTATTTTTCATGCCAGCTACTGACATAGGCAATTGATTCGGCTGCGCTGGCCAGCGCGTTTGTCACGCTCTGCCACGGTTTGGGAGCTCCGTTTCTCGAAAGCTTATCGTATAGTCCTCTGTCGTTGGTACTTACATTCGTGGGTATGGCGGGCCCCGCCCCGCCATTGTTGTCGTATCATTCTGCAGGTCAGTAATCACTTGTGGGCAGTCAGAAAGCGGGATGTAAACGCTCAAATTGTTATTTATATATATACCGAAGGTAACCGTTTTGGTTATCCGTCTTATTTCACTGCCTTTATTACATCGTTCCATATTGTCTTTATATTCACGATTTCGATGTATGACTCTGGGGTGCCCGTATACTCAACACGGCCTTTCTCGGTCGTGTGAAATGTCATATCATTTTGTCTCATCTTAGCTTCTATGCAGATGGAGGTTTCTCTTGGTTTTAATAATACTTAATTAGTCAATACATTTCCTTTATTAGTTTGCGGTTTGTTCGATACTTATTCTCATTTCTCAAATCAATATAGGCGTTCATAAACAATTAAGTAAACTGTTCCTTTTATCTTCTTAAGTCGTTATACCTAACTTCCCATAAAGCTAGTATAACTCTTAAGCTTTAAAACCAAGTATTACTCTTTCTTCAAAACGATTCTTAATTCTTTTGAAATACTTCAAGATTCTTATTATTCAGACTCAAGTCAAAAGACATCGCAGTAAAACCACGTTCAGTTTAACACACGTACGTCTACCGTACTATATATATTCTTTTAAAATATCATGCTCAAGAGGATAGGAAGAATGTCACGACCCGATCCCGCCTGACTGCCTTACTGGGCACCCTAAGTGATAACATCGCAGTAACTGGAATATAAAACAAAACATGAAACAATATAGAATGAATAGCATTATCTGAGAAAGCTGCTTTTACGGCATATGCCATACATAAGCAGACAGCTATATCCCTTTACAAACCGCCACAGCCAAGCATTTACATGGACTTCTAAGAATGTTATAACAACTATGCCGGAGACTTTATTGGGCACTCACATGCCCACAGATATGCAAGAACACAGCTCAGTAAACATAACAAAGATACTCCTGAAAGCGGGAAGCCAATCTGGCTGATTGATCCTACGAAATGGATCAACCACCGGTACTTTCTACCGCGCGAGATGAACGCAGCTTCCGGGGAGGTCGATAACAAACAGTACGTGAAATTGGCCCCAAATATCTGTATCGAAAATCATAACATTCTAAAATAAAACAGAGATGTATGATAACAAAACTCGATTCTAACATAAGCGGTCATGTTAAGTCGAGGACTCACGCCTCAAAGTCATCCTCACGTGCTCGTGGAACTCCTTCCTCGCCGGTCTAGTATAAATCGTATGATACGTATAACATGTCTCTGCCCATCCCACCGTGGGACTCGAGGTGGAATCTTGTGGAATACATGTCTCGCCCATCTCATGGGACTCGATGAGAATCATTATGGAATACATGTCTCGGCCCGTCGTCGGACTCGATATGAATAAATGGAATACATGTCTCGCCCCATCGTGAGACTCGATAGGAATCGTACATGTCTCCGCCCATCTCTAAGGACTCGATAGGAATCGTATGGAATACATTCCCGCTCATCCTACGAACGCGGTGTCGCATGGAATACATCTCGGTTCATCCCCATGAACGCGATATAGAATTGACCATAACATTTAAACGCTTCTTTTAAGACATTAAGATAATACCATGCTTTCCTTTTAAATCAACTAAGGCAATATTATGCCTCTTTTTAAGCAAAACACTTTCCTTTTAAAGTCAAGTAACCGAAAACGCTCTCAACGTTTCCCTTTGGTCGCTTCATGAGTTTCTTCCTCTTCTTCCCCTTAGATTTTCGTTTCTACAGCTGACTCATTATGGTTTGATTGTTATTGTCCACAACGCGGTTATGAAAAAGCTCCAAAAAGCGTTCACACGTTCTAGCAATGATTAGGAGGTTGAGCGGATTCAGCAAAGCCGCTGTTTAGAACAAAGAGAAGAAAAAGAATGGCGTGATGTTCAACAATGGCCGAGTGAAAACTTATTCCTGCCAAACTTCTCGGACCCACAATAAGTGTTGGTTCATGTTACTCCGACACTCGCTTTCCTTTAGAAAATGTAGTAGATGATTCTATGCTACAAAGGATACATGAAGGGCAAAATATCAATTGAAAGCTTGGATATTAGTGAGTTTGTGCAAACTACAGCGTGGACCATCACGCCTAATGCTACAATACTCTTATGGTGGTCGATCATTCCACGGGCCAATTTGTTGGTAAAGGGTTCATTTTGAAGAACTAGGCAGGTCACTCCAAGCATTAGTACTCGACACTACCTCCGAAATTCTGAGTTCTTTGTCGAAAAGGGTTGAAATCGGGGCTGACATATCGCAATTGGTGAAAGCAGCAGACACGATGGCATTCTCGGGTCTAAACAGGTCGGGCGTGGGTCGGTTCTTGGCGGGTCGTGCGTAGGGGAGTGTCCATGGGTCCAAGAGTAATCATGTCTTGTTTGATTCGAAGTCAGTTGAAAGCATTGATGGTACTTCTTCCCCGAAGTTCAACGCGGATGCTCAGAGAGCAAACTTGATGCCCCGAAGCAGTGGGACTACTCAATTACTTGGTCCTGGTCTTGGGTGGAGAAGGCTAAGGCGGTCATTGGCGAGGATAACAATGATACTAGAATATGCACTCTATGCAAGGATCAAGATCGGATGTGGAATACGAGAGGGTTTCTAGCCCTGAATTTCAACGCCACAATTGAAGGGTAATGAGAGCGTCAAACTTTAACGCGGGTATCAAGTTTACACTCCAACTTCGGGCCTTAATGATGGTCTCGATTTCCGGGCAGGGGATAACCTAGGGACATTAACTACCCCGCTTTACAAGGAGCCAAATCATTGTGCGAGTGGGTTCAGCGTTTTGATTGAGGTGTCTTTGAGGCGTGCACATTTACGGTAGGCTGGTACCAACGACTCTCTCATTACTCCAGGTTCTTTATGATGGTATTAGTTCCAAGACGGATCGGGATAATCTAGGGGCATTGACTACTCCGCGTTACACCGAAGAGCCAAGTCAATTGTGAGAAACAAAGCTATTTCTTTGTCGAGCCTAGGAACTCCACGAGAGCGAAGAAGCTTGCGACAGATGAATGGCGGGTATCAATGACTCTCTAATAACTCCGGACTTTATGATGGTATTGGTTCCAAGGCGAATCGTGGGGACAATCTAGGGGCATTGACTACCACGTTACCACGAAGAGGCAAGTCGATTGTGAGAAACAAAGCTATTTCTATGTCCGGGCCAGAGCCTAGGAACTCCATAACCATCAATGATGCAAGAAATTGGTGGTCACATTGAATGAGATCTAAGCATTCAAGTGCACTACTCTGATTCAAGTCAACAACCCGCAATTTCTTAAGTGTCACCAATGAAGCCTTCCCTACTTTAGCTAGTTTGCTAAGTGGGCCAATCTCAAGAATCACAATGGCTCATTCGCCTTTAACACTTACACCAGTTGAGTGAGTCCTAAACTTCCCCCTCTCTCATCTAATAATACCACTTCACTACTACTGAATTTCACAACACCACACCCCTTCTATCTCTCTTCCTTCTATTCCTTCCGAAACCAACACACAAATTCCCTACTCCCCAAATGGCACGCAGAATCATCTCTTCTATGCAAGGCCCCAGCTCACTCCCTTCTACTCCTTCCCTCCGCCTATACCTCCGGATATACCTCCCAATGATTTACACACTAATGCACCTTCCTAAACTACATCATTTCCCTACCACGGCCACAACTCACAACAATCTTCCCCCAAACCATGGCAAAGGTCCCTTCCCTCCTAAAAAGACTTATGCTGGAGTCTTTGCGGGAACTAGGATTGAGGCAAAAGGTATGAGTTACAATTTATAGAACAACAAGGAGGAAGTAAATATAGAATCTTGTGAGGATGAAGTTCCTTTCATAGAAACTTGGGGCTATTGCCTATTAGGTTGCTTCACGGTCCTTTCACAGGAGAGAAGTATTGAATACAACAGTGAGGATGGGGGAGTTAAATCTTTGCGTCATTATACCTTATGGCAAAAGCTTGGACAGTTGTTCAAATTCATGACGGAGGAAGAGCGTGACTAATGTACTTCACGGAGGCCCTATGTGGTCTACGGAAAACCATGATACTCAAGGCTATCAATAAAGGAGTTAACATAACGGATGATTTGTTTATGGACATTCCCTATTTGGGTCAACTTTCAGGACATTCCCTTCTATTCGGGAGGTAACGGGCCTTAGTAAGATTGCTTCACGTGTAGGAAAACCTCTTTACACCAATATACTAAGGAAAGGTCTAAAATGAACTATGCAAGAGTTCTAGTGGAAGTGGATGTTAGCAAAGGTGAGCCGATAACGGATTTGTCATCAATCTCCCGATAATGAAAGTATACTCAAAGGGTAAACTATGAAAATTACCCGACTTTTGCTATCATTGTGCGTTTTTGGACACAACCACTTGAAGTGTAGGAAGTTGGGAGGGATGATGTCAACATTGAAGAAGCTCCCGATAACATGCACATGCGAGGTCCCCTGCACAACAGCGGGGATGATTATTCATTTGAAGGTCAACCAAAGGTGACGGGTGGGAACGCCAACCTTCATAATCCACCACAACTTCTCAACATCCCGTGATCTTTGATAACTTTGAAGTGGACATTGAAGAAAGCGTGCACACAACACCTCGCAATCGCAGGAAGCTTCGGGAGTAGGTATCACGTCTGCCATGGTCCATCCGGTTTGGTCACTGCGCCTGACCATGTTTATGGGATTCTTCAGCAAAAGTCCTGTGCTAATTCTCACAATGGCAAGACACAACATGTTAGGATGAGGGTGAGTCAAAAACATTCTGATACGA